>JAQFVV010013131.1:72344-243621 GCA_028023455.1 Epiperipatus broadwayi
ATATTATATATAATAGGCAATTTGCTTCTAAATAGAGAAATACACATCACGCTCAATGGTAGATCCACATCATCATTCAATCCCAGCCAATCAATCCCGCAAGGTTCTCCACTAAGCACACTGCTATTTACCTTTTATTTAAATCCACTGCTAGAGCAAATAAATAAAAAAATTCAAGGAATTCAAATACCAAATACTAATACATACATTCCCTGCATAGCTTATATGGATGATGTCACAGTGTTTCTAAACCCAAAAAAGCAAATACACATACTACAGGAAATAATAGAAGAATACACAAAAAATTTCAAATTAAAAATTAACATCAATAAATTAGTAGCATGGTCAATATACACAGGCAAAACAGACACACAAATTTATCAAGGTAAGCCCAGTAATTTCCTGGGTTTTCCTTTCCACTTGGGAATGAGCCAGATGAGAAGGAATATACAAAATAAACTCAAGTTCGAAGCGGAAAGGATCATAACATCACTCTCCAGATCATATCTCTCACTCTATGCAAAAGTGTCACTATTTAATCAACTTATAATGACCAAAATAACTTACTACCTGCCAATAATTACTTTTACAAAACAATTTACAAAGTCAATTAACTCACTCTGTAATAAACTATTATGGAACAGAAAAATAGTAGCAATTTCCTTAAAGCAACTTAACCAACCAACAAAATGGAATGGCCTTGGACTGCATGCTATACATACTTTCTACACACAAAAAGCAGTAAATCTACTGATTACAATAATCAGACATTTTCCAAACATAGAACCAAAAGAGGAAATCACACCAACGGACCGACCCCCACCCACAGACAATTATATAAATACACTATTGATAAGTATTAAAAACATTAAAGATAAAATAGCACTGAAGAATCCAATTAAATATACTTATTGGCAAATTCATGATTTTCTAACTCAAAGCCAAGAAAACAACAATAGGATAACAGTACTAGGAATAAATAATAGTCAATTACTCAAAAAGTACAAAACATGGTATTTAGAACCTAAATTATTTGACTTCATCCTCAAATTGAATTTAAATGCACTACCTACAGCACATTTCATTCGGTTCAGAAGATTTTACCTAAATGTTGATCCAATGTGTGCTTTATGTCACTGGGAAGAAGAAACACAAGAACATTTAATATATCACTGTAAAGGCTTAGAAAAAGTCAGACAAATGATGGTGAATAATTACAGGAAAAGGGAAACCACAATAGAAAAAATGCTAAAGACTTTCAATGAAAATAAAATACCTATAATACATGCAGCAACTTTCAGTATATATGCCTTATGGTGTACTAGATGTGCTTTCACTTTAGGAAACAATCCAAGAAGACATCCCAACACATATCACAACAAACTAGGAAAACTTAAGGAAAGGGACAATCTTCTAGCACCACCGGACATTTATGCTGCCACATGGTCTCTATTTAAAATAAAAGCAGCCTTATAATGGATAGACCAAATACAACCTCTGAAAAATGGAAAACTGAAATGAACTCATAATAACTGAAAAATCTAAAAGGTGTGAACTGCAAAAGACTCTAATGGTTAAAAAAAACAAAAGTATATTTTCTGTGTTTCAAGATGTATCCTAGAATATGATGTTTTATACAATGTATTACTTGATAAGAATGTAACCTTTTTTTTGCCTAATAAAGTTTGCTTTGAAATATAATAATAATAATAATAATAATAATAATAATAATAATAATAATAATAATAATAATAATAATAATAATAATAATAATAATAATAATAATAATAATAATAATAATAATAATAATAATAATAATAATAATAATAATAATAATAATAATAATAATAATAATAATAATAATAATAATAATAATAATAATAATAATAATAATAATAATAATAATAATAATAATAATAATAATAATAATAATAATAATAATAATAATAATAATAATAATAATAATAATAATAATAATAATAATAATAATAATAATAATAATAATAATAATAATAATAATAATAATAATAATAATAATAATAATAATAATAATAATAATAATAATAATAATAATAATAATAATAATAATAATAATAATAATAATAATAATAATAATAATAATAATAATAATAATAATAATAATAGACAGCCTGGTCTCTATTGCAGTTACCATCAAACTCATAAAAAACTCACAAAGGATTTAGAAATGTCAAATGAAAAAGTTACAACTTGCCACCATTGAAAAAACATTATATGATAGTGAACTTTTATACCTCTGCTAGCTTTACAAACAATTGACTGTCTGTATAATAATCAAAAATAATGTGGAAAAAAAAATGTAACCTTTTTTAAGTTATTGAATAAAGTCCTTTGAAAGATAATAATAATAATAATAATAATAAATAATAATAGAAATAATAATAATAATAATAATACTACTACTACTACTACTACTACTACTACTAGTAGTAGTAGTAGTAGTAGTAGTAGTAGTAGTAGTAGTAGTAGTAATAAGAAAAAGAAGAAGATGAAGAAAAAGATAATGATGATGACTGTGAATTGATATGAAATGAATGAATAAAGGAAATAAGGAATGTAATCCTATTAAGTGAAAAAATCATCCAATGTTATTTATATCACTAATAAATAATATTAATAAGTGCATGACATTAATAGTTTAAATGTCTCCAATTACCTTATAACATTCAATCATGAATCTGTTACAAATAGTTTTATAAATAAATGTTGCTATATTAAAGCTTTTATGAAATTCAAATAAATCCTTGGATAAATACAGCAGGCAAAAAGGATATTATAATCTCAAACATTTAAGTTATATGCAATAATGATATTCTTTAGTTGATTCTCATCAGTTGAAACATAAACAATATAAAGAGTGCTAACTATCTGAACATTCATACATTTATGCATGGTACTGTAGTACATATAACTATACAAATAAAATAATATTATTATATTTGTTTTATCTTGTCAGTAAATCTATCTTTTTTAAAAGCTCTAAAACAAAGAAAAATATGCACAAATAAGTGAAATTTTATTATTTCTGAGAAAGTTTTTTTTCTTTAAAAAAAAAAAAAGTTATTAGTATGGAAGTTCTTTATTCTAGATCTCATAATCATTGAAGTTTATCAAGCTTAATAGATAAATTTCCTTCAGGCAGTGATTTCTTCATATTAAATCAATTGTCTCTATAACTTGTAGGTTGATGCAATTTTTTAGAAACGTTTAGAAAAGTTTTATTTGGTTTGAAGTGTTGGTGGCCTTTTAGCATAGCTGCCTTACAAGCAATTGGCCTGGGTTCACTTACCAATCAACACTTTGACACATTAAAAAAAAGTTGCATTTGGTTTCTTAAGATGTAAACAACTCTTCTCAAGAAATTCTGTTATAGTAAGATAAAACAGCTTAATTTATAATGAAATAATTTTTTTATCTTGCAGTTTCTTAAGATTAAAATTATCACAATTCTGAAATAATATTTATATATAAGATTCTTCCAGAAACGGTAATCAGAAACTTCATCAGTTGCATGTACAATGACAGTCATCAAACCTATAGACAGGAATTGGAAAGGATCAAAGATATTTGACCCCTTTTTTTACTTCCATTAGCAACCATTATGTTATTTTACCAACTGTATATTTCTGCAGAAAATATGTCTGATTTTATCACCTGCTGATTTAGATTGCAAGTAAGTAAATTTATTTTATATTAACCTTTTCTGCTGTCTTTTCTCGTCTATTAATTTCACATAACATTGTTATATGATTCTAGAATAGGTTAATTAATGATGCTTTTATATAATTTTGGTATATTTATACATGCATTTAAAATTAGCATCTTAGAATTTTTGGAGATTAATATAAATTATTTAATCTTTATAAAATAAATATAATAAGCTTTGGGTATTTAGGTTTTTACTTGATAATCTTACCTAAATTCACATACACAACTATTATTATTCAACCTTTATTACTTAATATCTAAATTATAACAAGGTTTTCTCTTTTAAATATTTATTTATACTTTGGAATGTTTTTTTTTTTTTAAAAAAAAAAAAATATTCCAAAGTGAAAGAAATATACTATAACTTGTTTTAAAATATGTAAATATGAATAAATGGCTTTGTACAAAGCTAAAATGAATAACCAAACATAAAAGTTTTTTATTTATATAAATACATAGCTTAGGAATAAGTGTATTATTACAATATATATAAACCATTATACAATTATGCCCTCTGTTTAAAATTCTATATCTCAATAATAGTGAACTTCAAAATGATATTTATAATTGTATAATTATATATATATATATAATTATTTCAGTTAGTGTTAATATTAACTTTCTTTTCATTAAATTTCCAATTTATACATTTGTTAAGGTCTTCTGTTTAGAACCTATATCTCTTTATGGCATAACTTAAATTAAATATAAATACATTTAGAAAGTTATTATACTTTCAATATTTACAGTTATAAATGTTATTGTTCGATTTATAAACCTTACAAAATCTTATATACAAAGTATAATCTAAATCACTTTTAGCTTAAACTATTTCAGGTGAAAAATACAATTATTAGATGATGTAATTTCAACTTGCAATGCCTGTTTTTAATTGATACTTTGCTTCATTGCATCACAATTGAAAAATAATATTTAGAAATACTGAAAAAAATTCTATTAACTTTTCAACATTTAAATACATATACAGGAAAATGGGTAGACATTCAACCATTCAATTATTGATTTATAAAAGAGAGAGTAAAACAAAAAATGAAACTTCCTAAATCCATCATCACCCAGCTGTTTTTTTTCTCAACTCAGAGAAGGCAATTGAAGAAGCAATGAGATAGTTAAAAATTATTTTATCTTATATATATATATTCACACACAGAAATTACATGTGTAGCTGAAAACATTTACACACAGTTTAAATTCTAAGCAGTTGACAATAATTAACAATTTCATCAAACTATACAAATGTCAATTAAGTGAATATGATCTAAATACTATACAACCATAATTAAAAATAGTTTTCAAAAGAATCAATTTGAAAAAAGAATAAAAATACTTTGTTTTGTTTTTGTTTTTTTTGTAATTAACAAACTTATTTTTGACATATAAAAGAGAATTTTAGATTAAAAACATAATAAATATTTAAAAGCCATAAATACTTTCAACAAAAATTAGGTACAAATTATTCAAAGCTAATTTTTGAACATGAGCAATAACAAATAAATAGTTTTAATTACTTCTTTTCATTTACATTTACTCTTTATAGTTATCTATGAAGTATATGTATATACTTCCTGTAGACATGTACATACGTAGGATATACATATATACCCGCACAAATAGAGAAAGAGGCGCAATCTGATACCAATAGAAAATCTATTTGTAAATTAATTTTTGTTAATAAAGTATTTTTTCATAAATTTTATAATATCTAATAAATAAAACAAATTCTCTTACAATACTGGTCAGGATTAAACTTATGTGAGCATTAGTAATAGTCTAAAATTGCTAAGAAACTATAAACTACTGTTTAAATTATTTTCTCTAGCATACAATAAAAGCTATTTGGTCCTCAGATGATTAGAAATAAAAGAGATACTTATTTTATTTTGATTCAAATTGTTATACAGATTTAAACCCAGACAGCTATTTTTATGAGGATTTAAAAAACACATTTTTTTGATATCATGTACATGTGTGTGTGTGTGTGTGGGTGTGTGCAAACTTTGAAATATAATAAAAAATTCCTATAATAATTAGGTAAAATTTCAGTTACAATATTATAAATATAAAGTACTTATTCCTGACTTACAATTCACATTAGCTACTACAATAAGAAGAATATGGGTTTAGTTTTGGATTAACGGATCAGACAAATATTATTGCTATCGTTAGATGGCATAATTTTAGATTGCATTGCTAATTTTAATTGTTTTCCTACCTAGTTACGCCATATATTTAATTTATAGTACTGACAATTTAATTATATTTCTACATTTATACTATAAATCTGTAAAAATCTTTAATTTATTTATATATATTATAAAAATTAAGGGATCTATATTAATATGAAAGTTAAAACAAAAGATAAAGAAATATTTTGGTGTGAAATATGGTCTTACGAATTTAATTCCTCACCCCCTCATCACATATCGTGTTAAATCAAAAATTAAAAGTCCAAATTGTAAAAAATATAATTTTCCACAAATATGTCTAAATATAGACATTTTAATATGCCTACGTATTTATTTATCAATATATATCCATTTGTGCGTGTATATGAATTAAAGCAAAAATAAACTAGATTTTTTTCAGTATTTTTTTTTCCCATGTGTCATAGCATCGGCCGGGAAGCGAACCCACTAATCCGGGACAACTTCTTGTAAGGCAGCTGTGCTGACCTCTCGACCACCAATTTTTTCAATATTAGTTTAAACTTTCTAACCATAGGATTTTATATAAAAGAAAATTTTTCAGGGTGGAATTAGTACAGCTGTTTTAATTAATACTTTTTTAATGGTTTATTTTTCATTTATTTTTTTATAAATTTTTGTTTACAAATATTTAAATAATTTTAAACGGGGTGATGCTTCCTGTTGTTTTTGGTCATATTTTTTTAATGGAAAGCTATATAAAACACTTGCCTTATCTGAGTATTTTAAATTTTAGACTGAATTATCATAAATCTTTAAAAAAATTGATAGTTAATATAAACTTACCTAGTTATATGTGGAAAGGTATCAAATATGGTTCTAAAGAGAATTTACCTTAATCTCTACTTAAATGTTACCAATACCATCCAAATAAGTGTCTATATTACATGGATAAAGAAGAGAAGTTCTTTTAAAAACTTGTGTCTGTAAGCAAAATTTTATATATCTGTTATTTAAAATATCAAAATGTAAATTACTCTGTATGTTTTTCTATCGATTTTTTTGCTATCACCATGTCTTTACATTTCATTTTAATAATTATCTACCATTAAACTTAAAATTAAAATATATGTATGCTTATTTATGATTTTTTTATGTCAAATATTCAATTTGTCATATTTCATTATATGTCTCTACTTAAATTCCATAAAAGTTGATGAGGTTATGATTGGAAAAAAGGAATAATCATTCTATAATTCTCATTCTTGATGAAATTGCTTTATCATAAATTTTTGTTATTCTTGTTTTTTTTTTATTTACTTCACTTTTGCTATTCTCCAATTTTGTTTGAAAATTGACTGTTATATAATTCCTACAATGAATGCATTCACTGCATTATAAATACTTTGTTCTTTATTTATCTAATTAATTAATCTTTGCTGTTTCTATTTTAAAAAGTATCTTCACTGTTACTGAAAATAAGTGAATGAATTTCAGTCATTTGTAAATTTGGCTTATATGTATTGCATACATAAACTTTTTACCCAAAAATTTCATTTTTTTTCTACTGAATTACACAAATGTTCATGAATTAAATCAAATTCACTATAAGTGAATAATCATTTGGAATTCTATTAAAATGTGCTTATTTAAATCATGTGTCATCATAAAAATAACTCATTTGTAATTTGACTATGTAAAGAAAAAGATAAAGGAATCTAATATAATTTAAACATTGCTTAACATATTTTATTATGTGTAGTTTTCTGACAATTATTCCAAGATTTCTAAAGGAAACAAAATCATGCTTTTATGTAATTGAAACTATGTTAAACCTTATATATATATGGTAATAGTATGAAAACTGAACCCTACCATCTGATGGCACTCTTTTTCACAAAATGCACATCAATATACTGTTCTAGCAGCCTTAACTTATGGCTGACAGAACAAGAAGTGTTTTTGAGCCACAACAGGCTGCCTGAAGGTGATGTATTCTACAATTAACTAACAAAATACTATGCCCATTGCATTGTGACAGTATTCGTCAAGTGAGCACTCTTGAACTCTCACTACAGTCTGATTTGATGGTGGACATATTTGAAAGAGATGAAACTCTGCAAAAATTCATTGTCAGAATTTTTTTTTAGAAAGTGTAGTGGAATTAGTATTCCATATTAAGAATTGTCATGTCATCACACATGCTTCCCTATGCTTTTGAACTGCACACAACTTGAAAAGGTTCTTCTTTTCAGCAGAGTTTTTTTCCAATTTTGCATGCAAATGCTCATTTATGCATGAATCTGTGCGAAAACTGTCAAATGTCATCTGCAAGTTGTCCGAATTGGTCGAAGCTGAATGAATTGCCAGCCGGCAACACAAGTGGCTGCACAATATTGTGTTTTTCCAAAAACAGCAACCCTGCAAGCATACCTATGTAGGTCTGTGCAAGGGAAGTTGTTGGTTAGAAAGTTCCAAATTCCTGTTACAGCTTTGAGCCTTCCCTGTTATTTTATTTGCATGTTACTTTTGACTGTTGTTTTTATGCCTCCATAAATGATGCCACCCCACCTACCTCCCCCAGCTTAAAAAAAATGTTCTTTAAAAATGAACTATTTGTCTTTTTTTAAAATTAAATGCCCAAAAAATTGAGGAAGAACTTTTTGCTATCATATAAGGCTTTCTGTAGCGTAAAGATTTGAGACAAAAAAAAAAGCCTCATGATAAATTAACCAAAAAAAAAGACCACAATTCAAAATCAGAACAACTCCTCTCCCCTCCACTCTCTAAAAAACCAAGTGTTGGTTAATTCAAAAGCACCAAATTGTTTAAGTCTTTCAGAAAATCAAAACATCAACCAAAAAAAAAAGAAGATAAATTAAAACCAAACAGTCAACCCCCCCCCTCACCGTCTAAAAACATCAAAGTGTTTGTTAATGTATTTTTGGGTAAACAGACCAATGGAGCATTAATTGATAATTTAAAAGCAAACCAATACCCCTATACCATCTAAAAACAAAGTGTTTGTTTCTTTAAAAAAACAAACCAAAAAAAAAAAAAAAACCATGTGAAAAAAAAATTTGGTTTACCATAAGTAACATTATGTAAAGAAAGCTACGGACAGTTAGTCGTTAATTTACAAACAAACCAACACCCCTAGACCATCTAAAAATAAAGTATTTGTTTATTAAAAACAAAAAAAACCTGGGTGGAATAAAAAAAAAAACTTTGGTGGTTTATCATTACCGACGAAAAAAATTAAAAACTGGTTGAAAAAAAAAATATTTTACCGTAATATTATGAAATTTTAAAAAAAACTTTGGTTGTTTACCATAGCTGACAAAAAAATAATAAAAACCGGTTGAAAAAAATTTTTATTGCCGTAATATTATGTAAACAAACAGATGGCCTGTGAATCAGTATATTGATGTGAATTGGGTGAAAAAGAGCACCATCAGACAGTAGGGTTCACTATTCATACTATTACCATATATATATATATTGTCTATTATCATTATTATATTAAATTATCATTGGCATAAGATTTATTTTGGTTATTTAATTTTTATTCTAGAATCAAATCTAAACAATGAAACTTTAAAATGCATGAACATATGTGAATAAAATTTTAGTATAAATTTATATTTATTGTTTAAAAATAATATTTTAAAAAATATTATCATTGAGATTTTTCTTTAACTTAAATCTTTTTCAATAACTATACATTAAATATATTATAGTTTGCTAAAGTTTATTTATATTTTATTAATGATTATCATGCAATGAATGTCATCTTTATTTACCATTTTAAAAAAAATATGAACATGATACACTTATAATAGAAGTGTTTTTTTTTATAATGTTAATGTTCATATTTTTAAAATATAATTGTTTGCTTTGTAGAGATGGTAAACCTCTTAAACATATTCTTGAATTTACTATAATAGCATAATATCTCAGAGCTTGTTATATCATTATACTATTCAATATGATTGAATATGAATTGAAATGACAGATTTTTGTAGAGGCATTTGAATCAGTATTTTACGCTTCCTGGATATTTAGGATATTATAAATTTTAACTACTTTCTAAAGTCAGCTTTTCCTAATTCAATTTAAATTTCTGATGGTGTTCATTGCAATGGTAAGGCAATTCTACATTCTACAAAATCAAATGTATCATTTGATAAAAATGTTTTGCTTTCATAATTAGTTGATTATAATATTCAGCACTCACTTTATTATATTATCATATATAAGCATTATATGTGTGTGTGCATGTTTGATACTTGTGGAATATTTCCATCATCTATCATTAAATGTTGAATGTCTATAAAATGTTAAACTTTATTTAAATTTTTTCAAATATAAAAACCTATTAGTAATACTGCACAAAGACAATCCAGGTCAGTAGATTGCACACCATTACAGATGATCTTATTCTCCACACTTCTACAGGTATTGCTGGTCTGGCCTGTGAATATGCTTGCATAGGAGTTGAATTTACCTCATTAGATTCTTGAATGTTGAAATTTAAGGCAACACGTTAACCAACTGAGCTATTTTTTTCAAAAACCCATTGATTAGAATCTTGGATTAAAATCAATATTAAGAACCTAAAAATTAAGTTTGACTTCTATGCTAGCATTATCACTGGTCAGGCCAGTAACAACTGAAGAAGTGCAGAGAATAATACCAAACACAACATTGTGTAATCTACAAATTTGTGTTGTCTTTGTGTGTTTTACTAACAGTTGTTTATATTTGGGAAAGTTTAATTAAAGTTTAAAATTTTCTAGACATTCAACATTTTGTGATATCTGATGGAAATAATCCAACATACTATCACATCTAAAATAACATCATCATACAACTTTCAGTGAAACACTATATATACATATAATTTTTCATACTTATTATCATTGTTCATTCCCATACTCATATATATTCTGTGGATGTATGTGTGTACTTGCACACATAGAGATAGTTTCTATGGCATTGAAATAAATTTGAAATTTATAAAATACTTAGTAAATCATAAATTTGAAAGATATGATATTAATATATTTGGATTCATTTCATTGTTATGCTTTCTCATTATTTAAATTATAATGTTTCTGGAAAGCTAATTATCTGCTATTTATTACATGATTACTATTTTTATACTAACATAAGCTATTATAATAGAGGCAAAACTGTCCATATGGCAATGCCATTCTGGATGGTTACATTAGATTCTAAGATCTAGATGCAGTGTTCTCAGATCCAAGACTCCTCACTGATGAAAGCCACAAACTAGAAACTAGTGTGGGGATATTGGGTAAGTAGGCATTAGATAGGGATTTTATGCACAAACCATCTTTCATCCATTGATTAATCTGGCTTGCACTGGGTGGCACTCCCCTATGTTTTACTATTTAATGAGGGTTTTTTTTCCTTTCAACATAATTTTATTTGATTAATAGTCTATGTACTTACTGATATATATATATATATATATATATATATATATATATATATATATATATATATATATATATATATATATATATATATATATATATATAATATTAAGAGCATGCTAATGAGCTCTAAACAAGCTTTTATTCAATTTTTTTATGATAAATGCTACTACAAGAGAAGGCATTCAAATACTAATATATGGATGTATCTGAATTAAGTTCAGGCCCATATGATTTTTTGTTGGAGAGCTGACTTTAAAGACATGTAAATGTCTAAAAGTTTCAGATCTTCTTCTTGACAATTAATTTTAGATAAATGCTTAGCTTGAGTTGGTTTTTTAAATCTAATGTCCCAACTTCTCACTGAAGAGATCGTAAGTCGAAACTGGTCTGGGGATGGGGACAATCCAAGATAAAAATGATTTGAATACCTTCTCTTGTAGTAGCATTTATCATAAAAAAAAATTAAAAAAAAGCTTGTTTAGAGTTCATTAGCATGCTCTTAATATTACATATTTGTAAATGGAAGCTATATATAAGTCATGTGACATCTGACTTTTTATTATTACTATATATATATATATAAAATATTTTCAAATACCTAAAATAAAATTATGTTTTTTTTAATTTAATTTTTAATATATATATTATATTTAATTATATCTATGTATTTTTGTGAACTTGTTAATTTATTTATTTTAATATCATCATCACATGAGCCTCAATTGCTTAATTGTTATAATAGAATGAATTGCTTGTGTGGTAACATGATTGAATAAATGTAAACAGAGTTATAGGTCCCTTTTTAAAAAGTCTTTTGACGAATTGTACTTGCATTGTGCTATATTAGTTATTTAGTATAAAAAAATGTATTAGATTGATGATGAGTTTGTATTTTATTATAATATATTATTAAATCATTTTTGAAAGGATTTATTTTCAAGTAAATACTTATTAAAATGTGTAAGCTTTATTTTATTAATAATCAGTCGTTTATTGGTTATCTGTGCAAGGCAATTTTAATATTATGTATATAATATTTAAACAGAAAGACCAGTAGGTGAAAGAAGCAATAAAATTCCCTCTAAATCTCATCCATAAATGCAGTTGCATTTTTATAAATGTTTGATATATTTATAATTCTCTATCTTAATCTTTATTTTCATATATATATATTGAAGCGGAATATGAAAATAAAGATTATATATATATATACTGACCGGTACAATATATATATATATAAACATTACAAGCATAAAGCTAAACTAGTCAATATAAAATCAAAACCACCCCAAATCCAAAACTAAACCAGACCAGCACAAAAACAATACTAAAACACAACCTAAGGTTTCACTGCTACAAGCAGACTTCTCAAGTGTAAAGAACTACAAAAAAACCACACATTATATATACTATTAAAAACTACCCACAAATCCATTCACTTCCTATCCACCCTTAATATTAAAAGAACTCTTAAATAAGTTAATTGCTTCAGAATAATAAATTTTCAATAATAAAGACTCTTTAATTCTTCTTTTGATTTCATTTCTCTCAAAGAAGACAACCTTAACTTCATCAAAATCAATAGTGTGGCCTGTATCTTTTTCATGGACATACAAAGCAGAACTAAGATATCTATTTTTAACTCTACTTTTATGAACCTTTATTCTTTCATTTAAACTCAAACTACTCTGACCTATGTAAACCTTCTTACAAAATAAACAAGGAATAAAATATACCACACCAGGAATAGTCTTTCTATCAAAAACTTCTTTTGTATTATTTAATAAATTATTCAATGCTTGGAAAAGGGGTGTTACATTGAATAATTTATTAAATAATACAAAAGAAGTTTTTGATAGAAAGACTATTCCTGGTGTGGTATATTTTATTCCTTGTTTATTTTGTAAGAAGGTTTACATAGGTCAGAGTAGTTTGAGTTTAAATGAAAGAATAAAGGTTCATAAAAGTAGAGTTAAAAATAGATATCTTAGTTCTGCTTTGTATGTCCATGAAAAAGATACAGGCCACACTATTGATTTTGATGAAGCTAAGGTTGTCTTCTTTGAGAGAAATGAAATCAAAAGAAGAATTAAAGAGTCTTTATTATTGAAAATTTATTATTCTGAAGCAATTAACTTATTTAAGAGTTCTTTTAATATTAAGGGTGGATGGGAAGTGAATGGATTTGTGGGTAGTTTTTAATAGTATATATAATGTGTGGTTTTTTTGTAGTTCTTTACACTTGAAAAGTCTGCTTGTAGCAGTGAAACCTTAGGTTGTGTTTTAGTATTGTTTTTGTGCTGGTCTGGTTTAGTTTTGGATTTGGGGTGGTTTTGATATTATATATATATATATATATATATATATATAATATCAAAACTATATATAGTGAACTATCAAACTATCATATTTTTTGTTTCCCTTTGTGCTTCTCATCCCAACCCCAAACATATGGCAAATATCAAACAGTTTAATCTCAGATAACTATCTTTTATTATGCATGCATTTTCCAAGGAAACCTTCACTCTTTAATTGGCATAAAAGCATCAAACATTGGAATCTTTATGCCTATATTGACAGCTTTATTTCTTCCATTGCATATTTGCACTGGTCATGGAAGAGTGGAAGATTCAATCTGATAATGTTGCAAGTGATACTGATTAAAACTGCCAGTAATATATTATGTAAATTTCTTCCTAAAAATACATAATTCACAAATCATTCTCTGATGATTAGAATATATCAAAAGAAATATCTTCTATAAAGATAAGATATAATATCAAGAGAGATACAAAAGATAAGAATTTTTTAATTTTAAGATTATTTATCGATTCATCTTGGTTACAAAGATAATAAAATCTTTCAAATAAAATTGTAAAAAATATGCTAATAATTAGCCCCAAAAAATCTAAGATCTATATATAGTACTATTTAAAATTTACTATATGCTAACTCTATAAATATGTTTTTCAATGTCCATGACATTAGCTCATTGCCAGGTAATCTTTTATGCTTGTAAATATTTTATCAATACAGTTTAAATTGTCATTTATCCAAATACTAACATATTATTTCCTATTATAGCTATTGAAACTGAAAATGTAGACTTGATATTTCATTCTGAATAGTCTATTATCATTTTTAACCCTATATTTAGTCTTTGCATCTTGACACAAGAAAAAACAATGTGACTCTTTTGACTGAAACTAATTTAACCATGTGATACTAATTTCTTTTGTATATTGCTTCAACAAACATTGGTACTTAGACACTGTTTTGACTTAGCTCAAAATGTGAATTGGCATCACATATGTTGTTGGATTCTCAAATTTTGATGATGCTTTTTAACTACTGAGAATACTTGACAATTATCTGGCTTGTAATTACTTGTTTAAAAACAATTAGATATATTAACAGCAGTGATGTTATTGTGGGTACTATGAATTTTTGTAAGAAATTACTAAGTCAAACTAAAATGTGCATGCCTGTAATTAGAACTATGGGCCAACCAGATGTGTATAAGCCTATAAACATTACTTTTTAAGAACATGTCCGATACTCAATAAAAATGAAGTCATAGGTATCATTTTAATATTTATGAGTTCTTTATTCAATAGCAGCTTCATATAATATAAAATTTTGCCACTAGATGACTCTTATATAATGTTTCCAATTAATGTTATGGAAATGGGATGGAGTGGAATATGGGAAAACTTAGAGTGGTAAAGTGGCTAACAGGTTTCTCTGGCCATGGTTGCTGAGACATTCCTGACTCCATTTAAGAAGTCACAGTGCATCACATCATCACATCACATTATATATTTCACATCTGGCATATGAATGTTTGACAACTTTGATGATCTACATATCTTATTAATTGTTCCAAGTTTTCTATTGTGCTATATACCTATAATTCTATAACTATGATTCTTTTCTAGATAAGTGTGAAAGAACTGTACTTTTGTTTTTGTCATTTTATATGAAAATTAAATTCATTTTAAAAAACAGGAGGAGATAACCCAAAAACAATTCTTGATTTTTTATTTAATAATTCAATAACAAGCTTTGTTTTGTGGAATGGTATTTAAGATTATAACTACAGAATACTGCTAACCTGCATTGCCAAATTTTATAAAAGATTGAAGTGCTCTTATGTATTATATCATTTACATTTTAATAATGAGATCAACTGATTTGAGTAGATAATATTTAACTAGTCTTTATATACTTTTATTAAACTGACTAAGTGTATTATAATTGGTTTATAAGCAGTAACATTATCATTTTCATAGAATCCAAAACATGCAACAAGTCGAGCAGTAGTAGTTTTTTAGTGATATTAAAATGTCTGTATATTCACAACTACAAAAAAAATGATAGCAGAAATTTCACTCATTGTGGTATGAAGAGTTTTTTTTTTTCACATTTAAAGTGGGATAATTTATCTGTTCTATCAGTCCATTTAGTGGTCTTTGGGCGTGCTTTAATGTTTATAAAAAAACAACTCCATTCTTGAGTGAAGCACTACACCTGAAACTCCCTTTATTATTGTTCTGTTTAAAAAGGAATCAGGAATGTGACACATTTATATATAATAAACCCTGTATTTGAAACTGTGTTTTTTTCCTTCTGCTTAATCATAAAAGACTAATGTAGAAGAGAGAGAATTAATCTATTTTTAATATTAATTTATACATTCATAATATTTATAACAAATCAAGAGCAGCTCTCAACTCTAGTAACATATATTGTAATTCCTGAGTAATCAGTGACTATTAGATGCCAGTAACATCAACATCTTTAGACTAGTTATAATAGGTGGCACTAGAATAGAGACTTGCTCTTGTTTCTAATGTACTCAAGTAAGTGAGGAATCAAATATACATTTTGGTATTATAATATTTATATTATGATTTTTAAAAAAACAATGTGATAAAATTAAAATAATTTCATGCATTAATAGAAATGTTTCTCACATAGAACAAAAATGATAATACTATTATTCAAAGCTTTAATGTAATTTTAGTTTTTTCAAAAAGCAAACATTACACTGTCACAGGAAATTGTCCTTTCTAAATTCACAATTTACTTGTGCATTCTCTAAATAGCATACAAGTGAATACTGTTGGACTTTTATTTCATCAGTGAATTTGCACAAACCATGTCTCTTTTAGGTTCTGTTTTCTATTCTCATTGCAAACTATTCTTACATTTTTGGAATCAAAAACAAGTTCATATATTTTTCATGCTCCAAAAACTTGGATGACATTGTAAGAATTCGTTTTAACTGCGTTATACAGATAGATTTGTTGCTTTAATACACTTTTTATATATATTTAAAAGTATAATTTCATTATCATTATCTTCATCCAACAACTAACAATAAAGCAAATAAAAATATTTTGAATTTGTTTTACAGATGGTCAATTATATCTATACAAAGGCTAGATAAAAATTTAGAGTGATGAAAATGATCAACAGTAAAACAATATAAGTTCAAAAGTTTATTTTAAATGAATGCATTATAAGAGAAAGAAAGCTTATCAGTTAGGTGGTTGCTACAATTAATCTCATAATTTTTTATATCCGTATTTATATACACACAGATACATATATAGTGTTGGTGTGTGAAAGAGAATTTTTACATATTTATTGTCAATTAAAGATACAAATTCTATATCTTATAAAATTATTAAGTAAAACTAAAAGCACTTTTTAATTTAAAAATTAAATATAATTATATTTCAGGAATATACTTTATTTTAACTGATGTTGTCTTTAAAAAAAATTCTAACAACAAGTTGCATATTTATTTACTTATTCCTATTCTCAAAGATACTTATAACTTGTTTCTAATTCTTTCATATTCTATCGCATCTGATTTTATAAACTAATCTTGTTATCTCTAATATATTTTACCCATTAGATTCGATTTTCCATGTTATTGCTATCATCAGTTTTTTTTCTCATCTAAATATATGTCGTGTTCATCTTAATAATCTATTTATTAGGTATTATGATAACAATATTTGGGTCTTATACAACTTACAAAACATTCTCTATTTTGCCTTATCCTCGAGGTTACATCTTTAATTATAGGTGCACAATATTTAATTTTATACATAATTAGTCTTCTTATACATTTCTTTGTTGTTATCAAGTTTTTTACTCTATATAGCAAGTCTGATTAAAAACATAACATATATTTTAAGCGTTGCCAAAACAGTTTCTGACTTCCGTAAAAAAGGCTGGAGCTTTGTTGGCACAGTCTTTTTTCATTTTAATTTTTTTATATTAGAGTCGCCCAATATCAATTCGAACACAGCGCTTTTACCCAGTGCAGATACTTATATTATCAACTCTTTCTAAGCATGCATGTCAGAAACAATCTTTACTATTAAAGTAAATTATATCTATCAAACACCTGAATCTTTACACCCACGTTGATAGCTTGGTAGCTTCCATCATGTTTCTGTGCTGCTGTTTGTTTATAAAGTGGTGAAGTTGTGATTAAAGAGACACTGATAAAAAATAAAAGTCTTGAAAAAATTTTGCCCATATTATTATTCTCTATAATAATCACTTCTAAATATCTAAACTGATTTTTCTTATAGTAATCTACTCTTAGTTTTTTATCGTCTTCATCAATTTTTGTTTAGCTTATACATCCATTAATTTATTGTGAGTAAATAATTAATTGGTCCATTAATTGTTTAAAAAGAATAATATTAGGCTTCTTTGCGAAGTCTCACTAATGAAGGCCCATTTCATGGTCAGAAAAATAACTTTATTTATCGATTGCTTATATTCAACATTTTTGTATTTTATATATTAAAATATTCATTCGTAATAAGTTACTTAAAAATATGTTTTACAAATATTTATTTTATTCCCCTGCCCCAATAACTAGAAATGGAAGCTTTATAGTAAAGTAAATTAAAACATTTTTGTCAACAAAATAATTTTTTAAAATGCGTCTATTTTAATCCATACTGAGGCGATGTCATAGCACATTACATGAACAGTAATTTTATGTGAACTTGATGACATGGTAAACACTCAACCCCCACTGAAACTCACTAAGGAAAACTACTTCAGCTAAGGAAATGGAAATGAATTATTAGGATTATTACAGGCACACTAGCTGTGTGTTGGAGCATAAGCCAGGACACCTCGCATCTAAATATTTGCTAAACAAAAACGCTGCTCTTCCTAAGCTCTTAAGGACATTAAGTGAATAAACTATTTTCTAAATGTTCAAAAATGACAGTTGTTTTTAGAAATTTTTCACTTAGTGTAAGTAAATTACTAAGTAAGGGTTTGTTTCATATGATTCTATTTTAAATAAATAGATTATAATGGAGAGGAGGAAGAGAGCTTGTCACAAGTGGCTGCTGCAATTAGTCTCCCTCATCTAAACTTAATTTATCAGCTATTTATAAGCTTCCTTGATTTACAGCTTTCAAATAATAGAGGGGGAAAGTCATTTTAATAAATTCAAGTTTAAAAAAAAACATTAATGGTTGATGATATATATATATATTCATCATAAACTCAAAGACGCACATCATTTCAGATCATGTTTTCCAAACCTCCATAACTTTTAACACTTTAAGTATTCATATTATTTCTTAAAAATAGCAAGTAACTGAGTGAATCGTGCAATCCTGGGAAATAACAGTTCAGTTGGTATAATATTTTGTTTTCTCTCTCAAACATCTTACTAAGGTTGTAAATGTACATTGATTTACTTAATAAAAAATTATCTATGTTATACACGAATATCTCAAATTTCATTATAATATGGTTTATATATCAGAAATCAATTATAATGTCATTGTAAACATTATATATATATATTGCAGTAAAGTAAGTTTGAACTAAAGTTAATGTTTGAGGCATATACATTTTATGTAAAATGGCATAAAATCATATGGTTTCCAGCTAATTTTAAACATTTTAATATCAAAAATATTCTATCTAAATCTCTAAGTGATTTGGTCCGCCAGGAGAATGACGACTCAAGCTTAAAGTCCATACAGCATGACCCACTCTATCACTTACAGTGCTAAAACTTCTCATCTGCTCCTGAATAATAAAAATAATTGGATATTTATTATTTACATCAAAATACTTTATTTGTATTTTTTTTCTACAGAATAGGCTTTTTCATACCTGCACTTATATATGTAATATACAGGGGTTTGAACTCAGACTTTCACACACCTTGACCATCATGCTATTTCATACTGCTGATACACTTAATCACACACATGTTGAAAAGATAAATAATCACCAATATACGTATTTCGTGCTAGCATCCATCAGTTGGTCCAAATTATCATCTCCACACATATATACAATCAAATCTCAGCTTATATTAAGATAGCCAATATTCATACATTAATGGATAGGCTTCAAACTACTCCACCCCACAACTGTTCAGCCATCCATTTCCTTGAAAATAAATGAAAGGTAGTATTTACAAAATAATGATATATTGCCAAATTATACATATTTAATTATTGTAATTATAAATTTATTAAACGCACATTGATTACGTAAGTAATATTTACTGAGGCTATAACCTCGATAATATGCGTATAAAATGCGATAGTAGGGACCTCTACAGATGTTTTAACCACAAGCTTACGCTATGGAAAAAAAGAGCGTAAGCTTGTGGTTAAAACAGCTGTAGAGGTCCCTACTATCGCATATTATCATATTATCGAGGTAATATTTAATTATTGTAAGTTGGTACAATAAATTTTAATGAAATTATAAATGAGGTTTATAATTAATTTTAAAAAGACGTCAAATTTAAGAATGATATTTCATGATTAAAAGATTTTTTGAATAATAAAGATTTACAGCATAGACCATTGATTTGCCATTGCCCTGATTTAAAGTTTGAATCTATTTCAGTAAAACTCACAAGCTTAGTATTCAGGAAATCACTTCATAACCAACACATTTATCCAGTAATATTCATAAATAAAATGAAATATATGTATTATTAGTTAGAGAGTAAAACTGTGATGTTAATATGGGTTATTCAGATAAAATACTGACTGTAAAAGCAATGTGTGTTATTTTTTCACTGGATGATTTACATTACTTTTTTTAAAAATTAATTATAATAATAAAAATCTTTATTTATTTTGCTTCTGTTCCTTTCAAATCGTGCTGAGAAAGTTTTTGAAATAAATAATGTTGGTGGGATGAAAAATACTCAGTAAATAAAATGTTTTTATGCTGTTATTTCATTTTTTCTATCAAGACAAATAGCATTGTCATATTTAAAATTTCCAGAAATCTAAAAATATCTTATCTTATATCAAAAAATAATGATGATATGGCCATTATTTTGGGTGCAGTTGCATTATAAAATTTAATTCAATGAATAAGAATATTACAAAATTATTATAAAACTAACGTCAGTTGATTTTAAATAAAAATTATTCAGCATAACATTAGAAGCTAAAATTTGTTTGCCAATGTATGTAAAAGTTTTATTAGCTGGAGTCTATTCTCTGATTTTTTAGGGTTTGAAGTTTAAAGTTTGATATTTATGGAAAAGGTTTATGATGGGTCAGATATTTGGATATTCCTGGGTATTATTTTTTCTAAATAATGTTTCTATTGAAATGAATTACGAATAAATTCCAAATTATTATTATTTTATATAGTGTGATTTTCAATAATTCAGAATATCTTGATATCAAAAAACTTTACATGGTATCTTACATGTTTATCATATATTTTCAAAAGTAGACACCGGTCCATACTGTAGAATTATCCATTATAAGCTTGACTAATTAATGAACACAAAGTTTAATGCTATTAAATTTCCATTTCCAAATACACTTTTAACTTTGTTTTTATCAGAGGAACTAGGAATAACAGCTAAAACTAGTACAGTTATGTGTTAGTTGCTATTTTTTATTCCTATATTCTATTCATTCTAATAACTTGAAAATTAGAAAAAAAGCATAAGGCTTTACATTCGCTTTAACTCATTTTGGTAGTTATTTGGTATTTAATACCAAGTCAGTCTCTAAACAAATTTTAGAGATTACAGTTTTATAACTAATATAACAGTCTTCTGTTTATATTCTAGACATTAATATCAAAAAATAACATCAAATGACCTATCAAGTGTTTAATTTTATTCTTCTGAAAGAAGAGATATCCTGCTCTAGAACCATCTTCCTCAACTAAAGTAATCAATAGATACCAATAGTTTTATAACTGTTGTATTTTCATTGCTCACACTTATACTGGTAGGTTAAAAAATAGGATTATAGATAATTGCTTGTGGAAATACATAAGTAAGAAAATTAATTGTTGTGTTATATTATTGTTAGCATTAACCTGCTTAACCAAAGGATAAAGGGAATCTACAATTACAGAAACTGGCTTAGTATCTGATTTATAGAATTTAATTTTTTAGCATATGAATTTAGAAAGCTTAATTTAACTATTAACATGACATCATAAAGAAATCTGTAGAGAATTTAACCAGGAAATAGAATCTCTGATATCTTTATTAACTCATTAAATTCTGCCACTGTCATCATAAATTCCATAGTTATTAAGTATGTGATTTATAGTTTGTATTTATTTACATTTATAAAGATCGGTGACTGATAAATTCCATTTATGAAGCAGATGAAAATGATGACTATGTTTTGTCCTGATCCTGTTGCTGAAATTCCAATTGTGTTTATGAAGATTAAATCCAACTGGGCTTATTATTGGAAGAAATATATTTATTTGAATTTTTCTAACAATTCCATTTTTTATGCAATAATTCTTCAATTATTGATTTTTGATTTAATATCTAAAAAAGGAATTCTGATTTGAATCGAGACTTCAGTTGTGAAATTATATCTTGAGTTATTGGAAAGTCTGATTTGCTTAATGTTTTTTATATGTTTTTGTGATGCAATTTTTTTTATGATAGCTGGTAGAGGATTATATGAAAAAACTGCAAAGGTGTATACTTAAAGTTGCTGATAATATTTTTCATATTAATATTTAATTAAGATCTAAAAGTTTAGTGAAATAATTTTTATTCCAAACAGGGGCTTGGTATTTATCAACCAAATATTCTAAGGAAGATAGCTATTGATAAAATATTTAGATCCCAACCCTAAGTTGTCACAGCCAGGTTTCTGAGAAAGTTATTCCTAAAAATTAATTTTGATCTAACTTTAGATAAATAAAAAAAATAAATTAACTATGATCAAAGTCATTCCTAAATAATATGGGTAGGTTCATATTTCAGACTATTTTTGAAAAAGATTATATTCAGATTATGAGATGACTCCCCATTGTTTAAAGCATTTCCAATTTTTCAAATCCTTACTGACTTTTCTAATCAGAAAATGATTTCTTTTGAGAAACCAAACCAATATTATCAGCATAGATAAATTTTCTGCTTTTTGCACCTGGAACCTCAATGATGAATATATTAAAAAACTCAAGGCAATCTGTTATGTAAAATTTTGTATTTACAATCATTATCATCCAGTGCCTCTTAAATTTTTCTATTGCAGATAATTTGTTCAAGTAAATTAATGATTTTTTATGCTTTTGAGAATTTTAGAAACTTTTAGATCATTTTCCCATGCAGAATAGCAAGCTGAAATTATCTCAATAAAGGTAGCTCCAGATTTTAATTTATTTTAAATCCTTTTTCAATATGATTTACTAAATATAAACTTATTTATAACAGCTTCTTTCTGACCTAAAACTAGCTTGCTTTATAAGAAGTTAACTCTTCGTTAAAATACTGATTAATGTAATCTTTCCAAAAAGCTTGTAGGAAACCCATATTAATGATATTAAGTAATAATTTTTCATATTATTGCTAGTTTTGTTTGGTTTTAAAACAGTTATAGTTTTGCTTGTATACTAAATTTTAGAAATTATTTATAAATAAAGAATAATTCTGTCTACCATGCTTTATCCTTTGATGTTATTTTTTTTTTATAAACTCTGAAAATATGTTATTTGCTCTTGAGGCTTTTCTGAATTAGGACAGAAAAAGGATGTTTGAATTCACCATCATTTTCAGGTTTTATCAGATAGCCATTGTAGAAGCATTAGGAGAGAAATAAATAGTCAAAATAAGAGTCATATATCACATGACCCATTTCTTAAGCTTGTAAGTTATAAACAATGAGGATTGCCAATTCCTCTACAAGCTTTGTGATAAATGCTTAGCCAGAGCCAGCCCTTAAAATATCTCTGTCAAGAACCCCTCCCCAAACCCCTGACCATGGTTTCATTCTTTGGCACTCCTCAGAGAGGTGTCAGTGTAGGTTCAGACACTAGATCTAAAAATACCAACCCAAATCCAAGCACTTATCTAAAAGTTATCTATTGAGTGGAAAATCTGAAATTTTCAGACATCTACATGTCTTCAAACCCAGCTACCTAACTCAAATAGCTATATGGGGCTGATAGATCTTCAGCCATACCATATATCGTCTTAGCAATATAAAATTGCATAAGACTTATGGCAGAGACTATAAATAGTCATGTACTTTTTTTATTCTCTCAATATTGGGTTTTATATTCTGATACATAAGATTGCCATCTTAATTAGCAGTGGCAATAGAAGATCTTTTAAAGATATTTTTATTCTCACTAAGCTTTGACAGAAGGCTTAAGCCTCATAGCTAATTCTTAAAATTTTTCTTTCTTTGTGATATCTCATTTTTCTTTTCTGGCATCATTAAGTGATTTTATAAGATGGTCATCAACATCCAGATATTTTGTAGACAAAAATTCATTTGAAAAAGTTCTATATTTATTCAAATTTGCAATGAAATTGCTTATGATATCCATGAGGCATGAACTATCAAGCAGCTGTTATTAAGAGTTTGCTAAACCTAACACAGCAAGAGAAAATTGGAGAAGATTTTAATAATATCTTCTTCAAAATGTCCAGTGAATTGACTCTGATTAGCTATTCTTAAATTTAATCTCAGACAGGTTAGCTTTCAACTATAACAATTCAGGTTCCAAGAATCATTAGAGTTGGTTGATGTTTGCTACAGGGGAAATGACATATTATCAGTATCAGTAGTTCAATAGATAATAGTGAATCAATTTTTGTTGAAATAAAATTCAAATCAGGAGTCGTTTCTATTTTCCAATCTGCCTGAATGGATTTTACTCTTTGCTTAGCATTGTGATGCCATTAATAAATGCATGTTGTTTAATTCCATCCATTCTACAAGTTTGGCAACATGCTTGGCTTTCATTTACATAATCCAAAGACCATTACAAGAAATTGAAACCTCTTACATATACAAAAAGTGTATGAAGTTCTGGAACAGAATATCCAGTTAATTTGTTGGGAATTTTTCATATTAGGGCATTACATAGCTAACTACAAGATAAAAAAGAAAAAGATTTAAGCTTGATAAACAGAGTATTGATTCTGTCTCCATAATAGCAATAGTACGTGTTCTCTTTATTTTAAAAAAAAAATAACCATAGCTTTCAAAAGGAAGTAAAACGGATTAAAATATTCTCATAACAAAAGAAACAAATCGGAGTTAGCACAATTAAAAGAGACAAAACGTTATCAAAATATTAATGTTGATAATTAATGTTTACTTTAAAACGAAAAAAAAAAAAAACAATATTTTTTTATCTGTTTTCTTTTTTCTGATTGTTGATTTTATTATTGTTATTGATCAATAAATATGTAATTAGAGATTGATTGAAATAGATAAGTTTTGGAGATGGACTGCTAGAATGTGTTGAACAATGTGTTTTTAATACATATGTTTTGATTAGCATAGATGGTTAATTATAAAATGCTGTGATAAAGGATTTGGATCAGAACGTATTTTGCTAGCAGAGAGAATGGATCTAAAACCGTCTATTATATTATAAGAGGAAAATCCTCATTAAATAGCATATGGTTTGCCAAGACTTTTCATTGGAGTTTATACCCTCTTATATATGGCTAGATTTTCCCCAGCAGATATTCATTTCTGTCCTATCATGTAGCTCGATGAGAAAGTTGTGAAACTATAACACTAATCTTAAAAACAGATGACAATTATCATCATTTGAAGAATTGTGTTTATTTTGTTTGGTAAATTGATATCATTATGGCAGATTTCCTTTATATTTATAACTGTCAATAAATTATGAAAGAAATATGAAAAAATATATACTGATACTAACCACCCAAAATAAGGAAAACTAAGGACTACTGAATTATTTGTTTGTCAGCTAAAATAATAAAGTTAAGGATAAACAGATAATCATTTATAAACAGTCAAGATGATAAAACAGATTTTTTTATATATACACCACATATGACAGAATTTTTTTAATATCGTGTTCATGAATTAACATCTTATTAACTTTCTTTTATTATTCTATTATTCTATTTAGCATTAATCTAGTTTACTCTGAAAATGTATTATATGTTTATCTATTCAGGGTAATATTATCTATATATCATAAAATTTTAGCTAATTATAATTTATTTTATGTGTAATATTAAAACATCATCAGACATGAAAGAGAAAATAAATATTTTGGTTTATATTAATATATAGGCATTGTAATGGAACTTATTATAAGCCATTATATTTTATAAATAATCTTAAATGCCTTATAATAGCCATGATATTTAGATTGGTAGAGTCTATTCGTCAAAAGAGTGTATTGATGCATTATATTGTCATTACTGCATGGAATAAAATGTTGAATTTTAAGATTTAGCTAAATTTCATTTATGCATTTCAACAATTTACCTAGATGGTCAATATTTGACATATGGGTTTATTCATACCTGTACCTTAAATGTAAATATAAGGGGCTTTGAACTCAGACTTTCACTCAACCTTTAAGTCTTCATGCTACCCCATACCACTGATACACCTATATTAATATAAAGCTGAGTACTGATTGTATATGTGTGTTGGTTATTATTTATCTTTTAGACATATGTAGGGTTTGCAATATCATGATTGAGTTTCATGTATCCCAAGCTACTATCAGTACTAATCGAATTACATTTAAGGAATGAAAATATAAACCTGAGTTCCTAATGGAACCATAATAATTATTGGGTAATGATACTAGCTCTAACAGATAAAATTTCCAGTGAGCTTAGAGCATAATTTTCTTTTATATTATTTGGTTGCTTGGTATATGGTAGAGGCATATTTATATCAGTGAATTATGATGAGCAGAAAATATTACTGTTAACATTCACCACTTACCTTTGATTGTGGTTCAAAATTAAAATTCCTTTTTAATACATAGTGAAGCTAGATATATGTTTACATATATAGATACTTTATGCCAATTTGTATTGAAATATTTTTAAACTGTCATAGGGGAAATAAAAATTTATTTCCTTAAATTTATTAAAGGCATGTGTATGTGTGTTTTAAAAAAGATCAGAAATGGTTCACTGAGATTAGATAAATAATTAGTAATGATCAAATGTATAACAGATTGTAGAAAATTCTGATAAACAATTAATTTTAAAAATTCAGCTAATTAAAATTCCTAAACATTAGATTTTAATAAAATGTGTAAAGGCAGATTAAAGCATAGGTACATTTATAATTATTATTGAAATCTTATCTAAATAACAGCTAGTATTTGAATTTTATTAAATGTGTGTCATTTAAATGCTTATTTTTTGTTAACAGTGAAGAAATAATTTAAACATTTTTCCAAAATAAAGTTAAAAGTTGTTTTCTATAAATAAATATGATAATGAATTCATCAATGAAAAAATAAAATAATCACTTTGTAATACAATGTTTAGTCTTGCAGTAAAAACGTATTAATTAATGCTTCATTACTGAAAGGCAAAAGGTATTCAAAATTTGGGGGGGGGTGAATCTTAATTAATAAACAAGTGCATGATAAAATTGTAATTAAGCTGATCAAAATTGTTATCAACAAAAATATTTTTTAATTAAAAACTAAGCGGGATGCCTTTTGTCAAAATTTTTTATTAACACCTAAGAAAATGTAAAAACAGGATCTCTTTGATGAAAAAATTGTCTAGTTGGTCTTTTGATCAGAAAATTTTGAACCAGGTTGTCTTTGTTGATAAAATCTTTTCAACCAGGTTTTTTTTTTGGAGAAACATTTTTAAGCTGGTGTTTAGAGAAAATTCTTCAATATTATTATTATTAAGAAGCTCATTAATTATTTGGGCTTCTATATGCCACACATAATGACCTGTGAGTAGATAGTTTGTATTCACTTTCCCTTCACCATTTGAAGGAAATCTGAGTTTGGAAACCTAATGGACTTAGTGAAATGCTACTCATCTAAATATTGCTGAGTAGTGGACCTGTGCCAATGTTCCTATCATTATATATGAGGGCAGCCTCCTGATATTCTGGGTAATCAGTCAAGAAATAAGCTGCCTAGTTAATTAAACCACCTTCAGTTATATTCTATTCTGAAGAACCAGCCTGTCTCCAGAATGAAGTATTAATGTCTGAGGAAAAGGTAATCAAAGACCATGTGAATTGCATCATATAGGTACATGTCCTTTTAGCTAATTGATGCTCTTTATATTTTGCTGTGTTTCTTTTAAAATTCCTTGCAAAGGCAATTGTAAAAACATTAAACTCTAGTTGTGAGATCTTTGCATTCCTATATCAGTAAACCAATTTACTTGTTCTTGATATTTCTCTTCAACTTGTATTATTTATTAATTTGTTTCTTTCTTTAATATTATATTTTACTTTATTATATATATATATATATATATATATATATATATATATATATATATATATATATATATATATATATATTAAAAAAAAAAAAAAAAAGACTTATAAATCCAATAAATAATATTTATATTTCAACCAGAGGACTGGTTTTCATCAGAAAGAAATATATATATATTAAACTAACCTGTATTTCTTAAGAAAGATAAAATATATTGCTAGATGCAGTCATTCTTAAGACTTACATATATGCTAGATTTAGTATTTGAGAATCAGGTAATGAAGCCCATTTTGTAAACATTTTTGTTTTTTAAATTCTGAGAATCATCTTTCCTCCTTAAAAGAAAGCTAATTAATCAAAAGCAAAGAGATGTTTTTAATTCCCCCTTTCCTCACCTGCCTCAAAGATTTTGTTTTCCTAAAACATATTATCAAATCATGCATTTCAATTGACACTTTACTTTTGCAATTACCAAGATTATCAAACCAGGTTTTTTTTAATAAACAAAATCTGTTGAATTAATTTTTAAAACAATGTTATAAATAGGGTTAATTTATATGTGAAGAGACAAATATATGTCATTTATGTTAGACTTATTAATCTTTCATTATAATTATATTTATAAATTACAGACCTCTTGAACTATCATATAATGTGTTTTCTAGTATGCATGAGTACAATCTTTAGGATGGATCTTTAATTAATGAGGGATTATTAATCTTTATTGTTTTTTAATATTAAGAGTCATTTATTATTTATTCCTGCTATATTTAAATTATGTTTCTGGGTTATTTAGTTATTTCAATTAATTTATATATTTGTTCTGCAAGCAGATGATCATTCCTACTTTATGGAAATGGATTGTATAAATATTCTCTGGATATGATTATGCCAAAGTAAGCATGTCTTTCATATTTACATATTCAGATAATGTTCACTGTTGGCCTTAATATTATTATCAGTACAGATGAATTTCATGCTTGATAGTAATAAGTTGTTTACTGTTTGGGAAACAGATGCTTATTCCTACTTCATATGACTCTCTGATTTGATGACATTTGTGGGTATGGCCTCACCAAAGTGGGCATACTCCATCTCTGTTTCATCTTTTGATATGATTTCATATGCATAACCTAGCCCTACATTCAATATTATAATGTATTTTAAAGCTTGATCTTGCAAGTGTGCCATCAGTCATAATTCTAAGTCCATTGCAGTCATCTATTAATAATTGTGATTTTAATATTATTCAATAAATACTCCTAGCTTAGATTATTAATAGAGCCTATAGTTTCTCCATTGGATGTAAGTAGTGGTAATTATGATGTTTTGTCACTAATTAATTATTTTAACCTATAAAAAGTGCAATATAATTGTAGGTTTAAATCTCAATGTATGAATTTTTATTTTGCTTTATTCTTATTGTTTTTTATTGCTATTAATAAATCTATATACACATTGCCTTTTACATCAGAGTCTTGTTCACCCCAAATAGTATTTTTTAAAATATGGCACCAGCAACATTAAGCATGAGGATTACACTAACCACATACCCCTGAGATAATTCAATTTTTTTCATTTGATTTATATATTGATAGTTTTTATTGTAGTTCACTTAGAATAAAAATTTTATTTTAGCTTATGTTGCCTAAATAGATTGTAATTATTAGGTACATATATGAGCAAATCAGTCATTTTGTTATAATTTTATACATTTTAAATAATAAAGAGAGAAATTTTTATTATAGTATTTTGGACATAAATGCTTGTTAGTGATATATATATATATAGAGAGAGAGAGAGAGAGAGAGATATATATATGCTTGTTAGTGATATATATATATATAGAGAGAGAGAGAGAGAGAGAGAGAGAAAGAGAGAGAGAGAGAAAATTCTTCATTTAGCAGGCTTGATTTAAGATGTTGACTTGTTTATTATAGTTTTATTTTTACTTTCAGATTGAAAATGGATGATAAACCTATAATAAAGCATGGATTTTTTTTCTCACAATAGGTATGAAATTCGTTTTTGTGTTTGCATTGGAATTATACTTTATGTAAATGTATATCAGCAACTAGTAGCACAGAACTTTACAGATAACAGATGGTCAGATTGGGGTTTAAACAATGAACACTCAATTAGAGTATGGATGAGGGAGTGAAGCATTAAAAATATAACTTTTTTGTGATAATTTTAAATGATGAAAAACAATTTAGAGATAAATAATATGGAGTCAGATATTAGTATAGTCAAAATTATCATTTTAATAGAGAATGAATCCTTTGAAGCACAGAGTCCAGAGAGAACATTCAATGAGCCACATATTATCACATATACTTATGACCAGGATATGAAATAAATTTCAAAGCAAAGCATATTGATGATTGAAATGAGGAAGGATTCAGAAGAAAAACAAACTCTGACCAAAAATATGACCAAATAATAGTGAAATAAGAATGAATTCTGAACACAAAATATGACCAAATAATGAGAAAAATAGACCAAGGGCTCATTAAATAATCAAGAACAGATATGGAGTCAAATTAGAAAAAAGATTCAAGAGAGCTGTGAAGAAAAGAAAAGAGAGATTAATGAACCCAAAGCAGGCCAGAAGGACACCACAGAAGAAATAAATGTACAAGAAATTAACAAAAATATGCTTAGAAACTAAAAGGGAGGATGATAACATTAAGAGAATCATGAAATGAATTTTCTCCAAGAATCCAAAACACAAGACTATATACAGTATAAAAGGGAAATGTCATAAATATGACATTACAGAAATAAAAATATAAGAAATAAAAACAGAAACATCATTAGAAACAGAAAAAAAATGAACATCATTGCCACAGAGGATCAAGCACAATATAGAGCATCGTTGATATCAGATTATTGTTACAAATATGACCTTACAGAAATTGAAAATGGCACTCAACAAGAAAGATAAAAAATAACACTCTGGAAGAGGAGATCAAGATATATGTCCAAGAAAAAATAGAATCAAATGTAGAACACTCATTCATGGATTGTAAACCCTGGTCATACATATTATCATAAGATGTATGCTTATTTACAAAAGGGATTTGTTTTATGCCATTACCTGTTTGAGATTATCATTATCAGTTTTTATGGTGGTATAGATAATGCAACAAAAACATAGTGAAATAAATGCCATGTTCTAGATCTCCACAAAACCATGGATTGTGATCTAGGGACCTTTCATATTTTTAAAGAAGAAAAATAAATGTGCTGAAAAGTCACTCTATATTTTCATTCCTTCCACAGCAAGAACTGAATTATCCTCTGATCAACTGCATGCTCAGAAGATTATATCTAATAGGTTAAATTTACATAAGCTGGTAGGGATATATATATATATATATATATATATATATATATATATATATATATATATATATATATATATATATATATAATATATATATAATTATTTTTCCCCCACCAACCACCCACACAAACACAAAAAAAAAAACAACAAATATTATTTCCACTCCCACAAACCCCCCCCCCCCTTTAATATATATATATATATATATATATATATATATATATATATATATATATATTTTTTTTTGTGATGATCACACATACTGCGATCACACATATAGATATTTAACATTTAAAGAATATTAAATATTGTGTTTGGAATATTAAAAAGTGAGATTAAAAAAATTATAAATAAGGAAATATTTTAATTAAGAAAAGAGAGGGTTAGAATCGAAAAGATTCTTATCTTTTACCCTCCAAAGTTCTGATTTTAGAAAGAATAAAAATATTAAGGTTAGAAATATCGATATCATGTGTTTAGTGTAAGATTAAAAAATGAGAAAGGAAATATAAATAAAATAGAAACTTAATGATGTAAAAAAAAGTGGTAGTTGGGGAGTTTAATAAAATATAAGTAAAATTTAGAATACAATGGAAGATAAAGATCTGTTTTTGAAATTACACATTTTGACGAAAATGAAATGCATATGTGAATGTATGAATAAAGAGAGCAAGGTTTATTGCATGTCAAAATGAGATAATTTTATTAAAGAAAGTGATTGATAAATAAATGTAAAATATTATATTATAAAATTATATCAAATAAAAAGAAATATTGTATAAGTTGTTGAAAGCATTTTAAAGTAAAAAGGTGTGAAAGAAAAACCAAGCAGGAGATCAAGATAAGGAAAGAATTTGAAAAATAAAGGACATTAATTAATTAATTAAAAGACAGTATTGATCGAGACTTTAGTGAGGACACTGCTCTGATAAGAAGCAGAAAAATATAATAGAAAGTGGACATGAAAAGTTAAATTTGGAAAAAAAGAACAGAAAGCTGAGTCAAAGGACCTCGACATAGCAGACTGAAACTGTATGAACATGAAAACAAACTACAACATAAGGAAAGCTTCAAGCATGTGTGGCTAAGGGCCAATAGCTATCGCCGGTCAATTCAGACTCCCATGCTTTAATGGTTCACATCTCTATGTAACGACTGCCGACATAGTGTCTGACGAAGGGTTCATTTTTGCCTTGTCCTTGATGTCCAAAATACGGAGGAGTTCCCACAATCAAATCTAACCAAAGAGCGACCATTCCCTGCTAAAGAAGTGGAGAAATTCCACGGGATGGTCAGCAACACTCCAAGTTAATTCAAAGACTTAATAACCTAGGTAATTATGTATACTACATTTTATATTTTTATGTCCACATACCTTTATTGAGACAATGGCCAAATTCTTACTTTGAATGATAAAGACATTCTTTAATTTTTATATATTCATTGAATGACGAGTATAAATGCACAATCATTTATAGGATCTTTTTATTTTATTTTTACTCGTAGCATTATAGCAAATAATCTGTTTTTTTTTATTGAGTGTTAATGATTTAAAGTATTTCTTTTATTGTTAATTTATTCTATTAAATATATTTATTATTGATTTAAATCTGTTTCGTCTCGTTCTTCACCACTCCAAAAAGTAATATAGTCATAGGGTTTGGGAAAATAATTATTATTTATTTTGAGTACTGAATTAACATTTGAAGCTAGTGGTGCATTACATTGATCCCATTAAAATTTATAAATATCCAAGCGCGGTAACTCTGTTAAATCTTACAGCAGTCGAGACATAGTGGACTGGGAAAAATAACCTGGGGCTATACCCATATAGTTACAGGTTTAGTCAAGCATGGATATAGACTAATTTATGTCCATATGTTCTCTCGGCTTGCAGTAGCGGAAAGTGGACGATCTTGAATTTTAAGAATTCCCCATTATATATAAATAAAAGGGAAGTTTAAGCTTTCGATCGCCAGGTTTCCATTACATTTTGGTGGCCAAGTCTGGGATTTCTATTGCTGTGCAGTCAGTGATCATGTGTTGGATAAATTTTATACGATAACGTAAATATTTTCTAAAAAAAAAAGTTTTTTAATATATGTGTTCTTAAAATATATAAAATTAGCATTGTAAATCAGAGTGATGAGAAGCGAAGACGAAGGGGTCAATTTTTTTTTTCACTTTATAATACTTCGTATATGTGTTTCATCATCAAATGTGTACAAAGGATAAGAAGGTGGAATTTTAATATTAAGAAAGTTTTGAAGTTCATTGTGACATATTTAATAAAAGACCAGAAGTATTCCAATATAATCGCCACGAACAAAGAATTGATTATCTCAAAATAATTGCTGTAATGAAATATAAATCATTTCAGAAAAGAGAAAGGGAGAATAAAATAGTTTTAGTAAGGTTTTAATCATAAATGATAAATAATAAAATAGCCACGGATCTAAGTTAAGTGAAGAAATATATATGTCAGACTCTAGAATAATCGCATATCTAAGCGAAGTGGGAAAAATATATGTGTGAGTTAATAATAGCGTATCTCAGTCAAGCTGAAAATAAAATATTATAAATGATAAATAATACAAATAGTCACTTGTATAGTAAGTAGAAATATATATGTGTATGATTCTTTTTAAAAAAAATAGCCTTAATTATAAAGTTATCAATAAATTACAAGAGTAATGTGGGCAATGAAGTGTACTTGTTAGGTTGAAGAAAATATATACGTATGATTTTAAATATTCGAGACAGTAAAGTAATCGATAAATTACAAAACGTAGTAAGTGTAACAAAGTATATTAGTTAAGTTGGGGAAAAAATATATGTATGATTTTAAAAAATAATCGTGAGGATAACTTGATCAATAAATTACCAACAGAGCTGGTACAATGAAGTATATCTGTTAAATGGAAGGAAAAATATGTGTATGATTTTAAAATAGTAAAGAGACAATATAAATTACAAACATAGTGTGTGTAACAAAGGAGGTTAGTCTGTTAAAGAAATATATGTGTGTATGATTTTTTTCAAAAAACAGCCGTAACCTTAAAGTGATCGAAAATTATAAACGGAATATTAAAAAAAATATATAAGTGCGACATTAATTGAAGTATAGTGAGAAAGAGCTGGATAAGTAGGGAGAACATAGGACAATCATCAAGATGGGACAGGCAGTCAAACAAATCTAAGGCAGGCAAACAAGAAGGTAAACCAGAGTGCGGATGTTTGGGTTGGCTAGTGGTCTAAATGCTAACTAACAGATAACAAAGAAATTAAATAGTTAATCAAAGTAAAAAGCAAAGAGTCAGTAGAAATAATTTTTTATATGAATCTATCCAGAAGAGTTCAATAATAATAATAATAAATACAGATATCAAGAAGGGTTAAATAAAATTATATTTATGCATACAAGGTCCCAAGCTAAAATGGACCTTCAAGAAGAGGAAGTAAGAGAAGGGAATGAAGATATGAGGATGGAAGTAAAAGATGAAACAGACTATAGTGATGTAATGAATATGCTAATGCAAACGAGGGTTGAGCAACAGCAATTCATGAAAGAATGCATGGATAGAGAAGAGAGAAGGATGGAAGTATGGCGGATAAAGATAGAAATGGACAACCAGAAAAGAATTGCTAAAGCCATAGAAGAGATTAGAAATGGCTTCATCCAGCAATCAGAGGCAAAGAACACAGGAAATAGACATGACAGGGAAATTAAGTGGGATGAACAAAAGAGTATGGAGCCATGTGTATATGATGAATTAGAAAAATGAGTATAGATAGAGAGTCAGCAGAGTTTGATCTGAGAGAAGATATAGGGTGGCCAAAGAAGAGAATAAGAAAGTTAGATAAAGAAGAGGAAGTGGAAGTGATAAGAGTAGAAGATCATAGGATGATGATGAGCATGCAGGAGAATATAAGTCAGGTAGTCAAGGTAATAGAAAAGTTAGACCTAAAATTTGAAGAGAGGATAAGTAAGTCAGCCGGTAACAGCACATATACCGGGATAGAATGCATCGAGTCAAGAGCCACTGGAGGAGATACAGACAAGGGATATGCATATAGATCACCTCCACAGGAACCACTTGAAATTAAAAATGGTTGGGATCCTAGTAAAGGATGATGGAACGAAAACAGAAGAGATTGTACAGAGTGGAACCCAAGAGGGCAGGAAGATAAACGATGTAGATGTAAGACTGAATGGAAGTGGCCATACAAATGGACAGAGGATAGAGAACATAGGGATAAAAATCCATATTGCTGAGGCAAATAAAACCTAAGTGCGATCACTAATAAAGGATGGATTCACTGGAACAATATTGGAAATGAAATTGGACCACGATTAATGGAAAATGGACAATGAAATTAGGAAATATTGATCATGAAAATATAAAAAGAGTGAGCCAGTAAATGGCCAAACAGTATAAAGGGCTTTAGGATAAACTAAGAAAACAGATGATAGATAGTAGTATGAGATTGTAGATAGAGTCTGAAGGTGTGTAGGTATAGATATCTGTAGGTGGCACTTAGCAGTATAGGGTGAGCCTTCTCTGTTATGCATTCAGGTGCATTTTGCGATCACCAGATCTTATATAGAGAAGACAGGGACAGAGATTCCCTTCTCATAATGACTCACTGGATTAAGATTTCCAGTTAGATATTTGACAAATATCGTGAGTCAATGGATTAGAATCCAATGTATGGGAAAAGAACCCCTTTATAAAAATACGAGCTATCAGTAAAATATTCTGAGCTCATGGATGAGCTGGATGAAAAGATGCCAGCCTCCCAACCACCTTGGTATAGTGACCAGAGTAGTCACTTAGAAAAACATAGTTTGTAAAATGTGGGGTATGAACAGGTTTAATCGAGTCACAGAGATATCCTGTGGATTCAAACCTGTATATACAAGTAGAAAGTAGAAATAAAACTCATGTGTTGTGAGTAGCAAGATTAAATCGGTTTAGTAATACTGGTTGGGTCATCAGAGTAGGGATGTAATTTGCCTGATCACTTCTCTAGGAATAATCTCATCACTAAAGTTATATTAAAAGTAAATAGATATGAGATGGTTCTAACAGTAGCTAGGAGCATTTAGCTTGAAATGCATTAAATTAAAAATTTTTAAGGAAAAATTTTAAAGGGGGGGGAATGGTGTAATGTGATGATTGCACATACTGTGATCACACATATAGATATTTAACATTTAAAGAATATTAAATATTGTGTTTGGAATATTAAAAAGTGAGGTTAAAAAAATTATAAACAAAGAAATGTTTTAATTAAGAAAAGAGAGGGAATTAGAATCGAAAAGATTCTTATCTTTTACCTTCCAAAGTTCAGATTTTAGAAAGAATAGAAATATTAAGGTTAGAAATATCGATATCATGTGTTTAGTGTAAGATTAAAAAATGAGAAAGGAAATATAAATAAAATAGAAACTTAATGATGTAAAAAAAAAGCGGTAGTTGGGGAGTTTAATAAAATATAAGTAAAATTTAGAATACAATGGAAGATAAAGATCTGTTCTGAAAATTACACATTTTGATGAAAATGAAATGCATATGTGATTGTATGAATAAAGAGAGCAAGGTTTATTGCATGTCAAAATGAGATAATTTTATTAAAGAAAGTGATTGATAAATAAATGTAAAATATTATATCATAAAAATATATCAAATTAAAAGAAATTTTGTATAAGTTGTTGAAAGCATTTTAAAGTAAAAAGGTGTGAAAGAAAAACCAAGCAGGAGATCAAGATAAGGAAAGAATTTGAAAAATAAAGGACATTAATTAATTAATTAAAAGACAGTATTAATCGAGATTTCAGTGAGGACACTGCTCTGATAAGAAGCAGAAAAATATAACAGAAAGCAGACATGAAAAGTTAAATTTGGAAAAAAAGTACAGAAAGCTGAGTCAAATGACCTCGACAAAGCAGACTGAAACTGTATGAACATGAAAACAAACTACAACATAAGGGAAGCTTCAAGGATGTGTGGCTAAGAGCCAATCGCGATCGCCGGTCGATCCAGACTCCCGTGCTTTAATGGTTCATGTCTCGATGTAACAACTGCCGACGTAGCGCCTGCCAAAGGGTTCATTTTTGCCTTGTTCTTGATGTCCAAAATACAGAGGGTTCCCACAATCAAATCTAACCAAAGAGTAACCGTTCCCTGCTAAAGAAGTGGAGAAATTCCACGGGACGATCAGCAAGTCTCCAAGTTAATTCAAAGACTTAATAATCTAGGTAATTATGTATAATACATTTTATATAACTTATGTGCACATACTTTTAACTTAATGCAATTGCCAATCCCAGATATTAATGAGATAGACATTAATTAGACTCTTTCTAATATTTGGAATGACTATAAAGGGATAATTTATTTTCACAGATTACAATCATTTATAGGATCTTCTATTTTATTTTATTTGTAGCATTATAGCAAATAATCTGTTTTTATTGTTTGTAAATGATTTAGAGTGTTTCTTTTTATTATAATTTATTGTATTAAATATCTTTTATTGATTTTAAATCTGTTTCGTCTCTTTCTTCACTACTCCAAAAAGTAATATATTCGTAGGGGTTGGGAAATAATTATTACTCATTGTGAGTACTGAATTAACACATGAAGCTAGTGGTGCAGTATTTTGACCCCATTAAAATTTATAAATATCCAAGCACTGTAACTCTGTAAAATCTTACAGCAGTCGGGAGATTGTTGATCGGGAAATATAACCTGGGGCTATACTCATATAGAATACAGGTTCAGTCAAGTACGGATATAGACTCATTTATGTCTGTATGTTCTCTCTGCTTGCGGTAGCAGAAAGTGGACGATCTTGAATTTTAAGAATCCTCCATTATATATAAATAAAAGGGAAGTTAAGCTTTCGATCGGCGGGTTTCTGTTGCAATATATATATATATATATTGAAGTGGTAAATCTGTGGTACATATTTAACTTCACTGCCTGATGACATTACATACCTTTAAAGTAGGGTTTGAACCTGTTTATGTGTTTATTTGGTCATCCAGGAATGTTAAGCACGCACATATACACATATCACTTCCACCTTGTTTATTTAAGAAAAGGTTATGTGTAACCAGTTAAATTATTATTTTAGCTTAAGTATATTTTATTTTCAAGCTTGTAAATTCCCTTCATTTAAATAATTGTGTATGTGCGTATATGTATTACAGATATAAAAATAAATACAATTAATGTAGAGCTAAAGCAATGCCAGAAATTCTAAAAAAATATTATTACAATTTTAAAATGTCAAAAATACGTTTAAATAATCTGCTTTCTGGAACGTATTGTTTACATCTTCCAATATTGCTAAATTTCAAGTATAGGAGGAGCAGAAGTTCTAGGAACGCGCAAAAGGAGTTCAAATCACTCTTCTCTCTGGTATTTGTGTAGAGAGTGGTAATAAAATGGACTGTGAGTAAAAGGAATTTGCCTCCCTGATCTTAAATCGCCTCTGTCCTGCCTCCCTGCTATGCCATCGCTGCTTGAAAACTGTTGTGCTTAATTATAAAAGAATATTGGAAGATGCCTACCATTATTTTATTAATATTGTGCCTTCGTGTCCAAACTTCGTGTAGTTATCTTAAATGGCCGCCATAAATAATAAAGGTAATCCGTTTTGCCGAAGAATAAACTCTTAATTTTCCTCACTTCATTTCTGTCCTAAATCTTAATTGTAATCAGAATGTAACTTTTATTTATTTGGTAAATGACTGTAAACTAATTATCATTAAATTTATGATTTTCTCTTAAGTTTTCAACTCGTTCTTTGAAACGCTAAGCACAGAATTATGTACTTAAAACCTATCATTAGTTTTTAAAGTTTCACACTCTAATTATTTTATTTCATGCGGCAAAACTTATTTTAAATATATCTCTTATTAAATTAGTTTTAGTATGCTAATGTTTTAATCTAGCGAACTTATATTATTTCAATCATCATTCCAATATTTTGGAATGTTTAATTAGTTTAAACGTAAAATTTCTTATTGAACGCTGTTCGCTCGGTTAAATATTTTGAAATTATGGTTAATGGCGGATTGTTTAAAAATCATATCACTATCGATATTTAAATGCAATTTATGTTCTTTTAATAAACTTGATTATTAATATACTTAATAACTATTTATTATTTATATGCCATTAAGAGTTAAATTGCTTATAATGTATTGTCGTTTAAAATACTTGGACTTGTTAAATAGGAAAATAATATTTTTCCCTCTTCTATATTCGACATCCTAAATTTATTAAAGTTATACGTACGATGCTGAGTGGGTTATTATTTTATCATGGCGTTACGCATGCTATTATTGCTTTATATAAGCTTAAATTATTTCATTAGTCATTGAAGACTTAAGCCATATTCGCGTTGCTTACTTATGATAGCATTTAAAGAATTATATTTTGCTTTATCATATTTACTCATCCGAAATCCGGATTTTCTTCACGTAACTCATATAGGAATGAAGTTTGATATAACCGATCTCAAGATAAGCATTAGAGTATTAAGGCTCTGCATGTGACACGTTGGAGGGCGTGCCATGGAATCCTTACCACTCATATTTTCGAATATAGCCTTGTGATAAATACAAGCGGAATCATATATGTGATAAAGTCTTCCAGTCTAAAGACGGACATCTTCTCCATTTTACGCTATTATTATAAGTCAGCACTGCGAGTTCGTTTATGTATAGTTCTCATATTAACTATAAGACGTAGCGCAGTGATGTTTGTAAACCACTCATTTTATAATTAGTCGAATATTTTAGGATTGTCATAGTAAAGTTAATTTAGGCTAACCCATTCCTCATTTGTACAGGTCCAAATATGCTCATAAACAATAAATTGTTAAGTATCATATCAAGAGTAAAACTCTCTTTAGAGATGAATTTGTAAACACCCTTATCATTACTTTAAAGTAATGGTTATAGCATTGATAACATTGACTTATTATTATCTATAACTTATTAGCATACTAAATCAGTTGCTTATATGCAAAGTAAACCGCATTAAATCTGTGCTATGTTTTTCTAATGTAAATTAAATTGTTTATATTTATTAAATTATTATGTTTTAATAATTACTCATTCGTTTGTGTCTTACTGAATCTCATTCATTGAATTCCATTTAATATTTATAAATAATATTAATCTTATTTAGAAGTTATAACATTATCTTAAATAAACATTTATCTCTGAGTTATTCTGTCTTTGCTCATTCTGGATGGATACTAATTTTATAATTCATGTTTCTTTTGCAATGCTAGCTGTGTGCAATTTATTTAGTCTTATAGATTTTCCTTTATATAAGATATTTGATTGAGCCAAGATTTGATATTATTTATTACATTAATTACCCTATAGATCTCGTGTTTCTCTGCTGTGTCTCTGGGACCAGAATGAATGAAATTTCAGGTTATCATCAGAAGTGTTGTTTATAAAGTTATAGTTTTAGAGAAGAGCAAATAGGGCAGAATTCATGATTGCTCCTGACCTGTGTATCTCGGGCATGAGTGGATTTAGGGTACTTTTGCTTAGATTCTAAACCTTGTTAAATTAACATACAATTCTGACCGGTACAATATATATATATATATATATATATATATATGACCGGTACAATATATATATATATATATATATATATATATACATTCTATCCAGGCTGCATGAAGTTTTCAAAAAAGGAACCTTGGGAGAAAGAACCACTTCACGCAGATTGTACAGAACCATCAGATTTGGTGATCATGTAAACAACTCACCAAATAAAATGATACAACTTCTAAACCTGCATACACCGCTTTCTAGAGCATATATTTATTCATCTAGAACTGGACCAAGGTAGAAGGCAGGCCACAAAACAGACTGCCATATTTAAGAAGGTTCAAGATTAATGTTTATTTTCTAGTTTTTTTCTCTTTCACAAAATTATTTTATAACCATTTATTTTATTTATATTACATAATCATTTATTAAAATATATTTTTGCCTGCTAACATTATTTTAACCTGAGTTAGGCTGGTTGATCATTTGGATAAGCAAAAGCATTTTTTATTTGTTTTTTCCCCTCTGGCTGGCATGATTTGAAGCAATATATATGTTTTCACATATAGGCTTCATGCCAAATTGTACCAAAATATTTTTAAACTCTGTCATAGGGAAAATAAAAATGCATTTTATTAAATTTACTAAAGACCTGTTCAGAAATGTTTAACTGATATTACATGAATAATTAATAGTGTTCAAATAAATAGCAAATTCTAGAAAGTTCTGATAAACAATTTAAAAATTCAGCTAATTAAAGTTCCTGAACATTAGATTTTAATAAAATTTGTAAAAGCAGATTAATTATGGGACATACGTATATTCATAACTGTTCTGGAAACATCCCATTAATGAAAAAATAAGGTAATCACTTGTATTATATTTAAAAGAATGTTTCCAATATTTTACTGAAAGGAATACAAAAGGTATTTGGAAGTTGGAAAAATTTCTTAATTATTAAACAAGTACATGATTAAATTGTAATTAAGCTGATCAAAATTGTTATTCACAAAAATATTTTTTAATTAAAAACTAATCCAGATGCCTTTTATTGAAAAAATGTATAAATACCTAAGCAAATATAAAAACACGGTCTCTTTGATGAAAAATTTGTTGAGTTGGTCTTTTGATCAGAAAATTCTACAACCAGATCAACTCTATTGAGAAAAATCTTCCATCAGTTTTTTTTTTTTTTGGAGAAAAATTTTTCAAGTTTATTATCTTTATGGAAAATTCTTAAAACTGATGTTTTAAGAAAATTCTTCAATATTGTTATTGTTAAGCAGTTCATTAATTATTTGGGCTGCTGGAATCTATGAATAATGACTTGTGAGTATAAATCTTGTGTCCACTTCACCTTCACTATCTGAGAGGATACAAATTTGGAATCCCAATGGCATTAATAAACTGCTGCCCATCTAAAAACTGCTGACTAGTGAATATGTTCTAATGTTCCTGCCATCATAAATAAATTCATCCTACTGACCTACTGTGTTATCATTCAAGAAATAAGCTGTTTAGTCCATCATGCTATCTTCAGTCATATGCTATTCTGAAGAACCAGCCTGTCTGCAGATTAAAATATTAATATCCAAGAAAAGAGCATCCAGGATGGTGTGAATCACATCATGAAATCTACACATTGTCATACCTATATGCTGCTATTTATACCTATGTTTCTTTTAAAATTCTTCATGAAGATAATTGCAGAAACATTGAACTTTAATCATGAGAACATTGCACTCCTATACCAGAAAAAACAATTTATGTGTTTTTTCAGGTTTATCTTTTACTTGTATTATTGATTGATTTTGTGTTATTTTTTAATATTGTTTTCTTTTAATATTGAAACAGTCAGCTTGTACAATCCAACTGTTTCACCTACTATATACTATAGTAGTATTCTTTTATATATAAATACCACCAAATTCTCATATATCTTACTAATAATACCGTAAAAACCCACCTAAATTTAAACTTAAATAAGTGTAATCATGTATGTGTGCATATATATATTTACATATAGAGAGAAATGTTCATATATAATGATATAAGTTTCTAAGATATGCACATATATATTTCTAATAATAAGTAAATGAAAAACAGCTCATATGTGTAACTTTAGACTACATATATGCTAGAAGAATAATGTTAATAGGATTTAAAGCATTAAGATTTCTTTATTTTAAAATATTTATTAAATTAGTAAGATTTGAAATTATATAATTCTGTATATATCAGTAAATTAAAATGGTCGAGTTACATATATAGCAAAATGTTTTTCTATAATGTCAAATTTATTTTTCTAGTCAAAGCAACACCAGAAAAGTCAATCCATCCTGATGTAAAATTGACTCAGTTTATATTTAGAATTAAAATTGGAATTAAATTAAAAAGTTGCATAAATTATAGCATGTCACAGAGGTTAATTAGACCTAATTAAAAGTTTGATACAGCAGGCTTCCACAATTATTGGCAATAAGCAAATAAACTAGGAAAACTTGTAAAAAACATTATGTAACAAAAGAGGGGGGTAGAAGGATATATAAGATGTGGCAGCCATCTTTAGAGGCACTCACTCACTCATTCTGATTTTTTATAAAGTACTATTAAGAAAATTAATTATTATCATGTCAGAGTAAGAGTCACAAACTATTGTCTTTCTGCCTGCCGAAGAAGATGAAGTAACAGCCGTAACCACCTAAAGATGTCTTAAGATCAAGAGAACCCGCCAGCAGAGAAAGAATAAATGGTAATCATTCCTTCAAATTTAAATCAACTAAACTCAAATCTAAAATGCTAGCTAACTCTAAAGTAATGGCCATAATAGTTGTAATAATAATGTAAACTAAACTTGTTCTAAATGTATTTTTATTTTCTTGATTTAACCTAAAATCTTGCCTGAAGTTTTTCTAAACTTAATTTAAACTTTTACCTGATTTTCTGAATAGCATATTGATTAGATAAAACATTTAATCGAATATCTTATGTCTTGGTTTACGTATTAAATTTATTTGTGATTGATTTAGTTTTGCGTATTTAATTTAATTGTTTAAGATCATTTATATTTAATGTTTAATAACTTTTGTTAAGTAATCTATTTTGGTACAATAATCAAAATTCTCAGTTATTATATATATATATATATATATATATATTAAGTTAGCGATAATAATTGCTTTCATTAATTATAAACAACTTCTAACTTTTAAACTAAATCAATCAAATACCAAATAATGTTACAGAAACTTCTTTTAAAATATGCTAAACTCAAATCTTATATTATATATATATTGCATTTCCTAAAACTATGCCTAATCTTATTAAATTTTGCTTATTTTATTGTTTGTGCTATATGTATTCAAAACCGGGTTTTATTTGTAATTAAATCATTAGTGAGAAGTAAATCTAGATTCTCACACATATATATGTCATTTTGCATATATATGTAATTTTGCATGGATTAACACATAAACTAAAAAAACGCTGTTTTGAAATGGATAAAATCTCTTAATTGAGATATGATTACAAACTTATCAGATAGATTTTCTTTTAAATATGATATTTAAATAATATCTAGTTGAGATGATAAAATGCAGCATAAATCTATAAATTTATATTGTAATTTCCTTTACTATGCTGTAGTCCTCCTTAAATAAATAAAAGCCTCTATAGATAGCCTTATAATTTGGATTCATAAATTTTCCTTAATAGTATAATTATTAATACTATCATATGAACTGATACTGTGTAGTTTCATGAAGGAAACTAGATTTAGCATCTTAAATTTTGTTATATGATTATGTTGTCAGTGGAGTGTATATGTCCTTTAGAAACACTACAGCATAACTCACTTACTGCTGCTTTTCTTTACTGGGCATACATGTCAGGGCTACACCAGTACATTTAGTTTGGGCAATTATCTTCTTCAGATGGTGATTGGTACACACCAACCCATTCTGCATCCTTAATAATGGAGCATGAGACTCTCATGGAGTGTAAGACTCCCACATAAAAAAATTGCTCAGTCAGCCAGACTAAAAGGCCTCTTCTATTCACGGCAATAAGTTCGGTTTAAAGGAACCGTTACTTGGTAAAAATCCCGTGAAAAGGTATATATATGAGATGCAGGGACCCAGAGTTATACATTCTATATATGCCTCAGTATCTGAATTCTGGCTGCCCATAATCAGTTCATCCTGCCATTTTACGTGTTATTTCAGCTTTGATATGAATTTGAATCCAAATTGATAGGTAAATTATCTATATAGAGAATATATTAACTATTCGCGCTTAAGTTAGATATTGTATCCTTTATATTTAATTATAACCACTTCCACTAACTACTAAAGCAGATCTATATCCAATTAAATAGCATAAACTATGCATAGATAATCATGAGCAAATTCATTTAGTTATAAAATAATATTAAAGCTCATGAAAATGTAAATTCAAATGTATTATACTTTCATGACCTGCAAGTGATAGATTCACATATATGTAGCTAAATAAACTAATTTGTAACCTAGAAATTACAATCACCTGTGAGTGATTAGAATTCTATGTATATATAAACCGGAAGTGCATAAATATTAAGAAACTTAGATATTTGTAACTAAAAAAACTTAATATCACCTGCGAGTGATTTTAACTATATCCTATATATGTAAACCAAACTATGTAAAACTCAGCCATGTAAAATTCTATCTAAAACCATCACTTGCATGTGAACCCAATTTTAATGTAAACATCCTTTAACCACCTGTATGTGAGTACAACAAAGTTAACCATTGTAACATTGTTTATTTATTATTTCAAAACTAATCTTTATTAAATTAACTTTAAATTTAAATTGATTGTATGTCTTTGTCTTGCTCACCAACTCAAAATCATTTCATAGTTTAATAATTATTTATGATTAGTTATTAAGATTCATTTTATTGTTTAATTCATAAATATCCTAGCCACAAGATATATATATATATATATATATATATATATATATATATAGCCATACTAGCTAAAGAACTGAAATACCATAGTCTTTTGTTCTACTGTTGTGCTACTGCCGGCACGTGAAGAAGGGAAATACTGCTGTGGCCTCAACAGTGTCATCTGTAAGGTAGTAAATCTCTGAGAAATGGTAGAAGAACTAGGGTTGGGCCAGAGTCGTGGCTTCCACCACTGTAAAACTGGTCAGCCTTAGGATGATTTATCAGAGTTCTAGGTTTTGTTCCGCGAATGTACATATTTGACCATTACAATATTATATACATATATATTAAACTATCTTGAATTTGTTAAGAATGATCAAATATATTGTTAGATGCAGGCATTCGTAAGTCTTATATGTAATGTTAGATTTAGTATTCAAGAATCAGGTGATGGATAGCTATTTTGTAAACACATTTTTGTTTCTTAAATTCTGAGAATCATCTTTCCCACTAAAAGAAAGCTAATTAATCAAAAGTGCAGAGATGTTTTTAATCCCCCTTTCCTCACCTGCTTCAAAGATTTTTGTTTTTCGAAAATATATTATCAAGTCATGCATTTCAAATGAACTTTACTTATGCAATTATTGAAGTTATAAAACCAGCATTTTTTATAAACAGATATAAAAATCAGTTGAATTAATTTCAAAAACTATATTTAAAATAGTGTTAATTTCTATTCAAAGTAACAAATGTATATGTCATTTATGTTATCCTAATTAATGTTTCATTACAATTATATATATATATATATATATATATATATATATATATATATAATTGTAATGAAAGATATGAAGAGGATAATATATATATATATATATATATATTGAACTGGATTGATGTCCGATTCAAAGATTTTACTGCCAAAATTAAAAACTTAATTTTTGTTAAATCTTATCTAATGTTAATTTTTTTATTATTATTTAAAAAGAGTACATGTATTAAAACACCTACTCATTTATATTTAAAATAGATTGTATTAATGTTTATAAAATTGTTTTTAAAATAGTTTTCTTATACCACTTGTTTTTACTTTTTTTTAAATCAATTTGACTAAAAACAAGCTGGCTAGCTAATTATATTCCTGTTGCTATTATTTTAACCATTGTAAACTCATTCTAAAAGAGGAGATTTGATTTGTGTTGTTGTTTTTGTTTCAATAATCCCCAGGTAGAATTCTTAGATTAGATTGAGCTGGAGATTAATATTTGCCCTGCCTTAGGCATAGAATTCAACAACAAGGCTAGTTTTCATGGGAAATCGAGTGGAGGTATAAATACACCAAAAATTTCTTGGGTTAGTCTATTCTATTCTATCCTAGAGAGATTAAGTCAGCACTCTGTCAAACTGATTCGTTCAGCTTCTTAGTTCCAATATTCATTCGGATTAACCTCTTCAATGTTTGTACCATTAGCAGTTTGGACATTTAATCTTTAAAAGCAAAATTTGCAGTTACTAAAACAATTTTGCTTTCTCCAGGATGCCAAAAATATACTGCTATATGGTTTATAACCAACAATATGTCAGGCTAGTTTAACTCAAAAGAATGGACCCATGCCTGCCAACTCTCCTTCAATCCTGCCATGAACACCTAAAATAAACAAGATCCCACTGCTACTACCTTGCCACTGCCAAAGAACTTGGAAAATGGAGTAAAATAAATGTGCACACTCTACACAAATTGTGCTTTACCATAAGGTAAAATTTTCTTTTATTCTTCCCAGGGTAAATTTCTTTTAATTAAATCTCTGCTCAATCTAATTATAAATCTGTATTTATAAACAACATTTAGCCTCATATTTAATATTTGTTGTGTTTTCTTGTATTTTATAGTGTGTCTTGGAATCTTAGTTTTAAGATTTCAAATTTGCTTTCAATTTTTGTTTATTGGAGAGTGATGAGTGAGTTTTTTTTATGCCTAACTTTTATAAATGCTTTAGCAGTCATGTATCTTTTAAATGCTTACCTGTAATTATTTTAGTAGCCAATAATTAAATTTAAATAGTGTGTTTGTGTATTTGCAAACCACCAAAAATCTTTTGGCTGGTGACTTTATTGTCCTAGTTTTCTGCACATGGGGATTTCATTTCTTCATTTTTTATATCTCTGAAAGTGGAAACTAGAATTGTTTTTCTTTGTAATTTTATGTCACCAGCAGGAAGATAATATTTATCCCTTTGTAAATCACAGGTGAGAGAGGCTTTCATTCTGCTAAAGTATTTAAAGCTTTAATATTTTCATACTCATGTGCACTCTCCGATAGATTTAGTTTGTATGGTTTTAAATTTATCAGAGCGTGTACTCAGAACTTGTTCCTAAATTTATTTCTTAATTAGACTTATTTGTAATTCTTTTTTTAATGCTGGGGAAAGCATAACAGTTTTCCTAATGTTTTACTTGTCTCCTATTGAGACCTTTAATTATGACTCTTAGAGTAGTTATTGCCAGTTTTAATTGTTTGTTTTCTTTTCATTTTAAATCATATTTTTCGGTTGTTCTTGAGGTAAATCAATCATCTTTATTTTAAAAGTAATAATAGGTGCAGTTTCTACTGGAATATGACATTCGTGGTCCCGACACATTTTTCAGGCCTCAAAAAGCTCACCGGTACTGGTTTCATTGATTTATTTCAAGAACGTATTGTTTAAATATCTAAATGGGAAAACCAATGTTTGGGTGAATCCTCTGCTGAATGAAATTGTTTTTTATTGTTATTAGAAGATCAGTGGGTGTGCCAGAGCATTGCATTTAGTCTTTCTGGTACACACTTGAGCTAATCCTATTTTTTAAATTAGAAACTTTTCTTATAAGACTTCTCTTAATAAAATTTTTAAAATTGGTTTAAACTTAATTTGGCTGATGTTTGTCTTAGTGCTTTTGAGTCTCAATTGTCTAAACAATTTTAAGATTTCTTGTTTCTCCCTCAGTTTAGTCGGTGCAAACCGTCATCATCATCCATTCTTATCACAGTAAATAATTTTTTTAGATATGTAGTGATCTGGTGGCACCCTCTGTGATCAGAATAGATTGAGTGTCTGGTATATAGGATAATAATTTTTGGTGCCCAACATGGGGCTTCGAGTTTTCAAGCCCATGTGAGATTTTGTTTAGACAATTGAGAAAGATTTCAGTTGTAATAGGCAAGATTTAGTAAGTAGGGATCAGTTTTGTTAATTATTGCAGGTATTGTTGGAGCAGGTTTGGTAGAAAAAGGTTCATCTTTTTAACATGAAATAATATATAGAAATCAGTAAATGGTGTTTTATTTGCTTTTAGATTTGTGGGTTTTTTAAGAAGTTAGTATAGTGAATTTAGTCTTGTGTAAAAATGGGAGTAGTTGAAAAAGATGAATCAGAGACACAGATGATGATGAAGATGATGATGGACATGATGAAAGAAATGAAGGAGGATCACCAACAAATGAAGGAAGAATTAGGGAGTTCAAAGCAGAAATGATTAGAGAAATAAAGGCAGTGAGAGGTGAAATAATGGGTGAAGTAGAGATGAATCAGGAGGCTATAATAATGAGTTGAGTAAAGAGAGTCGGGAAGTAGAAAAAGTAGACATTATAAAAAATATAGAAATTAAGGTAGCACAGGATAGTGTTAGGACAGAGAAAGTGGAAATAAAGTCAGAAATAAGCACAGATGGGGTACAAATAGAACGTATGATGGAAAAATTAGAAAATGTAGATAAAGAAATAAAAGAAAGTTATAAGATAAAGACAGAAAATCAGGTAAAAGAGTCTCTGCATGAAATTAAAAATAGATTGTTTTTTATAACTAAATGTTTTGAATATGAATTCGAAAAGAAGAAAAGAGTTAAAAGAAAGATTAAGAAATATGATTTTAAAGGTGAAATAGAATGTATCTATAGAACAATCTTATTTAAAACATTCGAAAAATGGGTAGAAGATAAAAAGTTTCCACTTACTAGTGTTGATATGATCAAAAATAAAGTAGGAAAGGAGGAAGAATTGGGAATTTCCATTAAGAAAAAGATTCAGGTATATGAGCTAGAAAGCAAAACAGAAGGTGAAAGGAACAAGAGAAAATTTTATAAGCTAAGAAAAGACAAGTGGGTGAAAGTAGGTCATTTCAGTAAGTAGAGAAAGTAAAAGAACCACCAGACAAAGTTAAGGGTTCAGCTATTAGTGATCAGATGGATTTTTTTAAAAAAAAAGATTTTGTTAATGATTTATGAGAATGGATAAATGTTTGAAATGAAATATTGTTTTGTTTTTTATGAGTGTGAGGCAAACCTTCGGCCAAATTTCTAGGGGTAGTTTTAAAATGTTTGTAATTTAAAAAAAAAAAGTTACGGAATTTTTTTTTGATCATGTCTTTAGGCAGTTGAACTGGATTGATGTCCGATTCAAGGATTTTACTGCCAAAATTAAAAACTTAATTTTTGTTAAATCTTATCTAATGTTAATTTTTTTATTATTATTATTTAAAAAGAGTACGTGTATTGAAACACCTACTTGTTTATATTTAAAATAGATCCTTTTAATGTTTATAAAATTGTTTTTAAAATAATTTTTTTATACCGCTTTTTACTTTTATTTAAATCAATTTGATTAAAAACAAGCTGGTTAGCTAATTATATTCCTGTTGCTTTTATTTTAACCATTGTAAACTCATTCTAAAAGTGGAGATTTGATTTGTGTTGTTGTTTTTGTTTCAATAATCCCTGGGTAGAATTCTTGGATTAGATTGAGCTAGAGATTAATATTTGCCCTACCTTAGGTGTAGAATTCAACAACAAGGCTAGTTTTCATGGGAAATCGAGTGGAAGTATAAATAACACCAAAAATTTCTTCGGTTAGTCTATTCTATTCTATCCTAGAGAGATTAAGTCAGCACTCCATCAAAGTGATTCATTCAGCTTCTTAGTTCCAATATTCATTCAGATTAACCTCTTCAATGTTTGTACCATTAGCAGTTTGGACATTTAATCTTTAAAATCAAAATTTGCAGTTACTAAAACAATTTTGCTTTCTCCGGGATGCCAAAATATTCTGCTATATTGTTTCTAACCAACAATATGTCATGCTAGTTTAACTCAAAAGGATGGACCCATGCCTGCCAACTCTCCTCCAATCCTGCCATGAACACCTAAAGTAAACAAGACCCCACTGCTACTACCTTGCCACTGCCAAAGGACCTGAAAATGGACTAAAATAAATGTGCACACTCTACACGAATTGTGCTTTACCATAAGGTAAAATTTTTCTTTTATTCTTCCCAGGGTAAATTTCTTTTAATTAAATCTCCGCTCAATCTAATTATAAATCTGTATTCAAAAGCAATATTTAGCTTCATATTTAATATTTGTTGTGTTTTCTTGTATTTTATAGTGTGTCTTGGAATCTTAGTTTTAAGATTCCAAATTTGTTTTCAATTTTTGTTTATTGGAGAGTGATGAGTGAGTTTTTTTTATGCCTAACTTTTATAAATGCTTTTGCAGTCATGTATATTTTAAATGCTTACCTGTAATTATTTTAGTAGCCAATAATTAATTTTAAATACTGTGTTTGTGTATTTGCAAACCACCAAAAATCTTTTGCCTGGTGACTTTATTGTCCTAGTTTTCCGTAGGTGAGGATTTCATTTCTTCGTTTTTTATATCTTTGAAAGCAGAAACTAGAATTGTTTTTCTTTGTAATTTTATAAGTCACCAGTAGGAAGATAATATTTATCCCTTTGTAAATTACAGGTGAGAGAGACTTTCATTCTGCTAAAGTATTTAAAGCTTTAATATTTTCATACTCATGTGCACTCTCCAATAGATTTAGTTTGTATGGTTTTAAATTTATCAGAGCGTGTATTCAGAACTTGTTTTTTAAATTTATTTCTTAATTATAATTATTTGTAATTTTTGTTTTTTAAATCCTGGGGCAGACTTAACTGGTTTTCTAATGTTTTACTTGTCTCCTAATGCGACCTTTAATTATGATTTTTAGAGTAGTTTTCACCAATCGTTTGGTTGGGATTCGCCAGTTTTAATTGTTTGTTTTCCTTTCATTTTAAATCATATTTTTCAGTTGTTCTTGAGGTAAATCAATCATCTTTATTTTAAACATGGTTCTGACACATTTTTTGGGCCTCGAAAAGCTTGCTGGTGCTGAGTTCATTGATTAATTTCAAGAACATATTGTTTAAATATCTGAATGGGAAAACCAGTGTTGGGGTGAACCCTCTGGTGAATGAAATTGCTTCCTCCCTTTATAATTTGTTATTAGAAGATCAGTGGGTCTGCCAGAGCATTGCATTTAGTCTTTCTGGTACATGCCTGAGCTAATTCTATTTGTTAAATTAAAAACTTTTCTTATAAGACTTCTCTTAATAAAAATTTTAAAATTGGTTTAAACTTAATTTGGCTGACATTTGTTTTAGTGCTTTTGTGTCTCAATTGTCTAAACAATTTTAAGAACTCTTGTTTCTCCCTGAGTTTAGTTGGTGCAAACCATCATCATCCATTCTGATCACAGTAAATAATTTTTTCCAGATACGTAGTGATCTGGTGATGCTCTCTGCGATCAGAATAGATTGAGGGTTTGGTACTATCTCTCTCTCTCTCTCTCTCTCTCTCTCTCTCTCTCTATATATATATATATATATATTTCAGTCTAGCTCTCTCGATCTATATATGTATTCAATTGTACTAATATATATATATATATATATATATATATATTAGTACAATTGAATACAATCTCTAGGATGAACTTTCATTTAAGCAAGGATTATCAATCTTTTATTGTTTTAAGTATTTGATTTGAAAAAAAAAATTCAGTCTTAATTTTAGCCAAGTAAAGTAATATATGACCACTTTTTCTAACTTATAATATGGCTATTCATGCCTGTTTTTGTTTTTATTTTAATTTCCAGGCTTTAATAATTAAGAGTCATTATTATTTATTCCTTCTATATTTAAATTGTGTTGCTTGGTTATTTAACTGTTTTGATTAATTCGTATATTTGTTCTGGAAACAGATGATCATTCCTGCTTTATGGAAATGGATTGGCTAAGTATCCTTTGGATATGGCCTTGCAAAGGCAGACATATCTCATATTTATACATTTGGATAATTTTTGCTGTTGTTCTTAATATTATCAGTTCAAATGAATTTCCTACTTGATAGTAATGTGTTTTTAGTGGTTGTAGTAGCAGACATTCATTCCTACTTGATATGACTCTCTGATCTGATGACATATCTGGATATTTTCTCATCAAGACAGGCATACTTCATCTCTGTTTCATCATCAGAAATAATTCCATGCACATAACCTAGCCCCACGTACAATATTTTTAATGTATTTTTAAAACCTGATCTTGCAAGCATGCAGTCAGTCATAATTCTAAGTCCATTGTAGTCATGTATTAATGATTGTGAGTTTAATATTTTTAAATAAATACTCCTAGTTTCACTCTGCTTAATTAAAAAGTAATTAATAATTAAATCATCATAAAATGTCCACCCTGAAGATTATTAAGACATATAAAACCTATAGTTCTATTAAATGTAAGTAATAATAATTATGATGTTTAGTTGCTCATTAATTGTTCTTAACCTGTAAAAAATACAACATTATCTTAGGATTAAATCTAGATGTATGAATTTTTATTTTGCTTTATTCTTTTTTTATTGTTACTAATAAATGTATATAATATTACTTTTCATATCTGTGTTTTGTTTACCACAATTAGTATTTATTTTTAGTTTTAAGAGTCTCTTGTATCTTCCTGGTCTTAGTGGGATGTAAGAAATAACACATTTATGCTAACATCAAATACAGTAATCATATTTGTGATAATTTTTATATCAATGTTACACACAGACATGTGAGTTAGTGATCATTGCTTGGTTCCTAAGATTAGTTTTTCTGATGATACAAATCTGACCATTACATAACAATTACTTAGCCAAATAATGATTGCAATTTCATTCAAACTATCTTCAATAGAAGTTGTTTGCCTTACAAGATAAATTGCAACAAAAATAGCCAAACCATGTTTAGAATGCATTTCATCATTAGTTAATGTAAATTCAGAGATTATAAAAAAATATGCATTATTAGAAAAATGATTCATCTCTTGAAGTACAATTACATCAACATTATGCTAAGCAGTTAATTTATAAAAGACTTCCATTTTTGATTTTGATAACCCTCAGAGTTAAGTTAAAGTAATTTTAATGTGTTTTCTGAAAAGAAAGCTATACTACAGAGATATATCTGTCACTTGAGATGTTTACTGATTTATAACACAAGGAACTTATTTTTTGATTTGAGAGCCAAGGAATCTCATTTTTATAATGCTGGTGCAGCTATATCCCATAATACTGCCAGAGTTAATGTTAATAGTTTTATTAGGTAATTTTATAATGTTCTGTCATAAAAAGTCTGTTTTAATATGAAGATGTTAGTTTCACATATTAATGCACATTACTTGCAGGGTAGACCATGGAAAAAGATACCCATCCATGCCATTTATATAATTGTATAAGTGAATTTATTTGGATTTTAAATATTACATTTTTTATACCTTTGAAATTATTATCATGAAAAAAAAAAGTATAAAAGGTGAATATTAAATGTGTATGTATTTTAGTTTGAGTTTTGAATCCCAGTCCTTATTGATAAATACAAAAGTGATAATCTGATATCAATTATTTACTCAAGATTGGAGTAGATAAAAGTGAAATGATAACTGCTATTGGGATTTTATTGATATGCGAAGTATTTTTGTATTTACTTTATGATAGAAAAGCTAATAAGTATTTTTAGAATTATACACAATTCAATGAATTTCCATTATAAGCACTATTACAGATGTTTGTAACTTTTTGATAAATTTTTCAAAATAAAACATAAAAGTTACCACAACTGTACAAATAATTAATTAAAATAGCTTCAAAAAATAGCAAAAAATTTAATTTAATGTAAAAAATTATCTACTGTTTTTATTAATTTCTTATTTAATATTATATATAGTTATTTTATTATAGTTAAGTAAATATAAAAGTAAAAATCATTCAAGTATCCGTTTCTAATAGCAAAACAATTTTTTTGTAAAAAATATATTATGCAATGAAAATATTTAAATTCTACTTATAATTATTTTTAAAATGACAAAAAATAACAACTACAATGCTTATAGAGATATTCTTTTTTCAGTTAATCACAACTTTCTTTATTACATTATTTTATTTTTTTGCCATATCTTAATACAAAAGAAATATTTTCAAATAAAGTTTGAGTCTGCTTATCATATTCTTATCAAAGACTTATATTTCACAAATATTTTGCAAAAGTAATCATATATATATATATATATATATATATATTTTATATTTTCTATCATATATATATATATATATATATATATATGATAGAAAATATACATTTTTTAAGATTTGAATAAAAGATGAACTTATGCAAGTTCATTGACTACTTTAGAAATTCCATTCTCAGGATTTCTGTATTAAATTTTTGCTATGATAATGACATTTAAAAAATTTTCTACATAACTTTTTAACAGCATGGAATGCTTAATCTTTATATGGCTTTAACTCACTCTCTAACCACTATTTTTAATGTTGTTTTGCAATTTTATGTTCATTTTATAGAAAAAGCCTCACTGAATAATGCAACCATCTTCAGAATTTTTAAAACTAATAAATCAATAATAATTAAGTTTAATGCTATTACAATGATATAAGTGCATGTTTTTGAAGGTGTTGATTGGTAGTTTCTCATGATCTCTGCAGGAAAGCACCTGTCAATGAATTTGACAGTTTTATTTTTTCATTTTGATTTTGAAAATGAAAACAATTTTCTTTTTTTACACATTTTTTTACACAATAGTTTTGTAGTATTAATTATTTTAGAAGAAGAATTCAAATTTTAGTAGAAAATATTCACTTTTACAAGAAGATAAATTGATAAAGAAATCACTGGTGTATGGCTGCAGTTTGTAATTGGTTGACAGAAATATATTTTATTTTGACTGCTATAGATTATTTTCATCAATTATGAGCATTTATTTTTTAAAAAACATTTGTTTATTTTAATGATCTGACCAATTATTAATTTGTATTTTAGAAACTAAACTAAAACAAATATATCCAATATAAAAATTATTTGTTCACAATGTTATTATACACACATAATATAATAATCAACCTAAATAAGATTGAAACAAACAAATAGATGAAGTGAGTGTATGTGATATATAAAATTTATATCTTGAATAGTTTTCAATAAGAGAAGAATGTTGGTTTGATAATTAAAGACTTATAATTATTTATTTTTTCAATCTTATTTAGATTGATTAATATATTTAAAAGGTAAATATATTTTTACTGTTAACCATCAAAACTTTAGAGCTTTAATGCAATTGGCCATTCGGGTTTTAAATAGTTAATTGAACTCAGAAAATGGTAAATCTGTAAATAGTTTAATTCAGTTTTCATCATCAAATGAATGCAAAACTATAAAATAAATAATATAGATAACCACAAGATGATCAATTTAAACCATGTGACCAAAGTGACACAATATTGCCCTGAAAAATGTTGCCAAGTAAGGAAATCATGTGTAAATTAATAGCCTGAAATTTAAAAAAAAAATAAGGTTATAAATTCAAGCTAGTATGCTTACATATATAGATTTAATACAAGGTTAGTTTTTATATATTTTAAAGCTTAGTTTTATTCCAATTGAAATCTCCTTTTACTTTTTAGATAAAAAAAAATAATACCAGCAATAATATTATATTTCTTTCTCATGTGCACCCAGAACAGAGTTCATTTGATATGTTGTTAGTATTAACACTGATATTTATGTGTAAAACTATTAACATAATCTTTATATCTTATGAAATAATAAAAACCAGTTGCATAATATACAACAATACATTCACTCGGTGGTATAATTAAGATATGAGTTTAGGAGCATTGTAGGATAAATGAAAACAGATCTTATTTTAAAGAAAGTTTAATAATAAATATGTATTTTAAAAATTTTTAACAAAATAATAATTATTTTCTATTTGTAATGATAATTATGCACAATGAATATATCAATTTTTTATTGATTTCACAAATCAATCAATTATATACTTCTGCAGTATAACCTAAAACAGTTCTTAAGTTCTACTGAAAATTCTAACACATCATAAGCTACATCACTATCGACAAACATTACTATCCATGAGACCCAAATATTTCATATAGCTATTTTTTTGTTTTGAAGATGTAAACATTATATTTACAGCAATTATAGTAATGCAAATTTATATATAAACAAAAAAGACATATAGCTTTATTGCTTGGGAGTTCATAGAAACTTCGAGAACTAGAATTGAACTTGGAATATCCTGATTATCCAATTCCAAGTAAGATGCTTTACAAATTGCATTAAACCATGCAGGGCATAAAAAATATTAAAAAATCTTCATGTTATTTACAATATTATAAATTACTTATAAAACTTAAGCTGCCGAAAGATTGTCCTTATAATTTGCAATAATATCATTCATAGTCCCTATCTCTATTTTGTAAATATATTTTTATTTAATTAATAAAGCTTTTATTTAAAAAATTGTGTCTTTACCAAGTCATCATAATATTTAGTTTGTAGATTTAGAGATTTATAGCTTTATTAATTAATTACACAATTTAATTTTATTTATAAATATTTCATTTTGTGTCATTTTTAAAAAAATAATAAATGTTTATAAAAGTCATAATTTATATTAAAAAATTTAAAAATTAAAATTTCTAATAAATTATTACTTTTTTTCTATTTAATTAAGAAATTTTCATTGTAACAATAATGATTTATTATTTATAAAGAAAAATATTTAAATGCTTCTAATATTTTTTAAAAATATATATAAGCTGTTAATTAAATTGAATTTACCAATAACTCAAGAAGTAGTTTCACCTAACAAGACTCGGCATTGGTGGGTGGGAATTATGGCATAAAATGCTTCAAATTAATTTTTTTTTCCAGATCCAACAATTTGTTCTTCCTATATGAAACCAGAGTCCCAACAATAAATTCAGAATAGCCAATGATTGTTGAACTTAACTGATTTATAAATGAAATTTGGCAGGGACTGAGGCATTGTTAGCCGAGAGGTCATCGCACCTGCCTTGCAAGCAAGTAGTTGGTTGCAGACGGGTGTGGGTTCGCGTCCCGGACCATGCTATGGCATATGAAAAAAAAAAACAAGCCATGATCGATATACTCAACGATTTTTAAATCTATATCTGTCAAAATTAAACGACTTAATAAAGCAATTAATGAATCAATTTTCTGGTGGATTTCTTACAAATTATCTTACGATATTTTGTTAATAGTTAAGCTATCTAAAAAAATTAGTAGTAATAAACTTATAATAGCAAAATCAATAAACAGTATTTAATTTGTAGATTTAGATATTTATCGTTTTACTAATTAATTATAAAAATGTGTCTCTATATTGTCATTGCTTTTTTTAGGTATAAGAAAGAAATTCATTATTTGTAAAAATAAAAACTTTAATAAATTATCTTTTTTTTTTCTATTTAAATAAAAAATTTAATTTAAACAATAAAATGATTATTATTTATAAAAAAAAAAAACATACACAAATATTATTGCTTCTTTTTAAATATGTTTTTTGTGAACTTTATATACATTAATGTTAAAAGATGACATATTCTTATTTCACTTAACTAACTGAATTTGTATCTTGGAAAAACTTAAAATTTTGGCTTTTAAATGCTTACGAATTTCTAATCTAGAATAAAAAAAATTCAGATAAGGGGGTCAAGCATATCTAATTAATCATAGTATCCTGTACAATTTAAACAGTTGTAGGGTGAGGTACTCTGGAGCTGAAGATCCATGGATCATTCTCTGGTGCTCAAATGCTCAAACATTAAATCATAAATTAGTATCTAAATATTCTAATTAGTCAGAGGTAAACCAAGAAAAAAAAACTCTTAAAAATCCTTCGCTAATAGCGGCGAGTAATTTCTTCTTCGATGTTTTTCTGTAACAGAAAACTTAAAATATCATTGCTCTGTAATGGGTTATTTAATTTTTTTATTATCTACCTATAATTACTTATTACTTTAAGTCAATTTATTATAAAATAAAATTAATTCAAAATTTTATTATTAAAGTTCGAAAATAAAAAGATATTCACATTTAATCAGTGAAATAAATATATTTATTTAACCATTATTTTATTATCACTTCAATTATATTAAAAATAATCAAAAATTCCTATTACTTTAAGCAAACCTTATTGGGGATTATAAGTTACATAATTGACAGTCTAATTGAAAGTGTAAACTATAATGTTTAAATATGAAAAAATTGCTAAATTGTTTGATAATTACATATTTTGATAATAAATAAATAAATGGGTTGTACTATAATGCTTTATATAAATTGTTATAATAATAAAAAGTAGGCAAAAGTATTCAATCAAACAATTATTTGTTTTCTTTATGCTTATGTGCTATTACTTTTTGTCTTTTATGATGGTATTGGTCAGAAGACTAAGTTCGATGTAGCTGTAAACATGTCAAGGAATGTAAGGGCTTAAGTTCGGTTTTGAATTTTTGTCAATTATTAAAAAATATGAATTGTAGGAATGAACACAAATTGTCATCTTAGAAACAAAAGTATAAATCTTACTGCTTTTGTGTTAAGAAAAAGTCCCTTTTTAATATTTTTAAGGTACAATATGTGAATGGGTAATGAAAGCTATAATGTAATGGGAATTTTGTAAAAAAAAAAAAAAGATCTAAAATAAATGCTTCTGTCTCATCCTCCCTACCACACATTGAGTAGATTGAATCTATATTTAGGTAAGTGGAACCATTTTTTTGCCAAGAAGATCTTGATTAGAGAAGTTTAAAATATAAAATTTCAACTTTTTAATGACGTTGTTAATTTTGAGGCTGAAATGTGGAATTCCTTGGTGTTTTGGTGCCCTGTGAGTTTTTTTAATTGTGTGTTTTTCCATATTTGTTTCTTTTTTTTTTTTTCGTTTATAAAAAATACATGTTATAAAAAATTTTAAATTAGTGAAGAATGTCATTAAAAGAATTGTAGGTTTAGCTGTTCAAGTCAGATAGAATTACAGCACAATTCATAAGTTGATCAAAACAATTCTACTCCCATTAATCAACCTAAGAATTTTTTTGCTTCATTTATACAATTGATAGTGTCAAATATTAAATGTTCATTAATCAATTTTATGCTGAGTAAGAGGGGGGAGGGTTTGACAAATAAATGCTCAAAGTTACATGACTTCCTGAGATATTAATCACATGATTATTATTATTATTATTATTATTATTATTATTATTATTATAAGTAGCATAATTTTAAATTAAAAGATAATTGAAGGATAAGTGGTAGTACTTTTAATCACTGATCCATCTTAATATCATGTTATTTGTAAGCAATCTTAGTATATAATTTTCTTATAACATTGAAATCATCCAACAGCTTTAAATCTCAGACCTCTCTCTATATCAGTATGCATGCATTTTATGAACTTTAAATTTTCAGATAATTCATATGTATAAATTTCACACATCTTATACCACATTGTTTTCCTGAAAGTTTGTGATAATGATGTTTTAGTTATATTTATATGTTGAACTATTTCCATCATCTAATATATATTTATCTTTAGAAAAAAATTAACTTTATTTAAATATTCCAAATACATTCGACTGATAGTAACAGCACACAGGTTAGTTTATGCACTATACTAACCTGTGTGCTGTTACCATCAGTTTAATGTATTTGGAATGTTTAAATAAAGTTAAATTTTCTTTTCTAAAGACATTCATTTCTCATATTAGATGATGGAAATAGTCCAACATCTAAATACAGTTACTCCACATTGATTTGCTTTATGAAAGAGTGAAAATTCATTGCACTGTTGCTATACATTTTCAATCATTTAGTTTTTATCCATCCCTCCAAAGAAACCAAATTACTATCATGTACTGGCGCAAAAATTTGGACCATTCTCCCTCATCAAGCATATGTTTACTAAATCTTTATTTTTTAGATGAGCCTGAAGTATGAAAGATCTAAATTTTCATATTCATGTTTGCAGCTTGGTACTTTTCATTATGCTTCTGTACTGATAAATGTCTGTGATGTCATGGAGCTGAAATTATAAAAATTATAAATGATAAAATATATAGTTTGAATGAAAAAATAAAAATTTAATTTGTTTTAGTTTAATCTCATATTTTATAAATATTCTGGTGTGTTTAAATTATGTTACACAAAATATACATAACTTTTACTTTAAATCTTGTCATATATGTTGTAATTAGTATTTTATTATTTGATTGACAGTAGACACTATTATAATTCTTTAGGCCATTAAAATACATGAATAGTATCTTTGCATCACAAGAGAATTTACACAATTATTACTGATTGAGACTTAATAAATAGCAGTACCCAAATGATATTTGCAGAAATAACCCCACTTTGATTATTTCTGCTGTTTGGTGGCTGAAATACAGTTGTGTTTTAAACACTTAACAATCAACTTAGACAATTTAATAGTATGAAAACCAAATATTTTAAGTCACAACCTTATAGAGTTTTAAAATACTAACAGATTTTATGAATATACTTGTATATATTATTTTAAAAATCCATTTTTTCAGTCAATATTACAATCACATGGTTTATCTAATTAAAATTTTTTTTATCTAAATTTATTCACTATCTTTAATAGAAAGGTTTTCTAGGTTTGCTTTATACTTCACCATATCAAATCAAAATTTGCCATAATCTGTTCATAAGTATTTTAATCATGTTGAATTTTTTATTATTATGATTATAATATATGCCCCATATGATTTTATGCAGTGATCATGTAGCACTTTCTACAATTCAAGGTCTAAGGATTATGTTGTGAGCCTGTCACTTCTTGTGCTAAACTTCCAAGGCAATATATTATTATTACTATTGTTATTATTGTTGTTATTGTTATGCTGTTATGATTATTATTATTACTATCATTATTATTATATACAAATACAAACTATGTATTAAGATCAAAGCTTTATTAACAATAAAAATAATGTAGAGCTTAGTTTGCTTTTGACGAATAATTATCATAGACATAACAATTATCTGCAAAAAGCATGCTAAGCACTACACTATCTTTATTGTTAATAAAGCTTTGCTTTTAATACAGTGTTTGTATTTGTGTATATATATATTACATTCACAGATATAAATCATTCATAAATTTTACTATTACTATTACTACTACCACTACTACTACTACTCTCTATTATTATTTTTAGCTTATCTTCAAATTTTTTACTTAGATTTCCATCATTTTTCTAATAATTCATTTTCTTCAGTTTGCTTTTCACTTTTTAAACATATTATCATCCCAAATATGATTTAATTTTTTTACACTAATACAAAGGAACATTACATCTTCCCATTATCTCATATCCTATTGTACTAACCTAATCCTAATTGCCTATATTTTAACTAACAACTTAGTTTAAATCCAATTATTCAACTTTCATTTATTTATTTACTACCATTAATAATGATTTCCTGAAAAATTATTTACACAATCCAAACTATTTATACAACAAAAACATATTTTCTCTCTTTTTTTTTAACATTTTCAAGTTTATTTGCTTTTTCATCTTTTATTTATATATATATATTCGGGAAGTAAAAAGATCATTTAATTTAATATAACAAAGATTCTCTTGGAGTCATGTTTTTACTTTACCAATTTTGTTTTATTAACAAAATCATTATTTTAAATCTTTCACAATCTTATTCAATCGAGCTGCAAATAAGTTATGTGCATTTTTTTCTTTTTAGTTCAAATCTTGGGACATAGTTTTTAATTGAGCCCACTTTGGTCACTATATTGTATTAGTAACAGGAATATCTAAACATTGATATAACTTAAATTTTGTTTTACTACCTCTGAGATAATCTAATTACAATCTCTCATGATAAAATAAATAATTATCAAAAGCATATTACTTAATGGAGATACAACAGTTATATTTTTTGATTATTTTTATTCATTTTAGATTGGAATTAATGTGATATTTGAGAGAAATCACACCCTCTTCAAGAAAGCCTTGATTATAATGCAGATGCCAGCATTAAGTTAATCAACATGCATGCCAACCTGATGTGGGATTAACTGTTTTCCCAAAATAATTAATTTTCAAGCCATTTGCTAATTGCCTTTTTTGTTAAAAAAACTCTTAATTAAATTTTTTTGTTTATAACTTACAGGCAGTTGACTCAAAATATTATTCAATATATAAAACTAATTTTAACACACATAAATAAGTGTGGAATAAAACTTGTGAGATTTTTTTAAAAAAAAGAAATTTAATAACTAATACAATTAAAATTTGACATTTCTTTTCCACACAATAATAATAAGCAAACAAGTAAAGAAAAATTTTGTGATGATGGTGTTCTAGCTGTATTTTTATATTGGACTATTTCCATCATCTAATATGTGTGTTGAATGTCTTGAGAAAAGTTTAATTTTATTTAAATATTTCAAATACACTCAACTGTTAGTAATATCACGGCAAAAGGTTAGTACCTGTTTGCTGTGATATTACTAATAGTTGAATGTATTTGGAATATTTAAATAGAATTAAACTTTTCTCAAGACATTCAACACACATATTAGATGATGGAAGTAGTCCAATATAAAAATACAAGTAAAGAAAAATATTATATAACAATAATTATAAAGAAAAAAAATTATACAATTAAAAATAAAATCAAACAGTACAAACAAAATTGTTTTTTTTTTCATTTTACCCTGAGAAAGACCTTCATTAATTAATTAACTAATACATATCAATTAAATAAAATGTCTTACTAAAATTTTGTTATAGTCATTTCAGTTTTAGGTAACTTTCTTGGTTCATGAATAACCTTGTGTTATGTGAGTTCATCATTCTTCCCATTTCAGCAACAATTTTCTTGAGAGTCATCTAGAGATAATTAGCAGATAAGCATAACTTCCATTGAACCCTTGATTGATTATTCTGCAATAAACCAAAGACAGGCACATTTGCATCAAATTTGTTTAAATAATTAATAAATTAAATTAAACTAGCAACTTGAAGCAAAATTGTCCAATTCACTTATTTCAAACAAACATCTCTTGCAAATGAATTTAACAAATTATATGTACTTTCACATAATACATAGACTCAATATCCCTGGTTTGAAAAAATTAAAAAATTAGAAAGTTATAAATTTCACACACTTTTATTCACATGTTTAATACCAGTCATTTTCTTTTCTTGTGCATTCTTTCATGTTATTATGATTGCTTTCTTCTAAACTTGGCAGTTTCTACAACCCTTAATTTTGTATGTTGGTTCTTTTAAGTGAAACTCAATTTTGAAATTCACAATGTAAATGATTTGTTGTAATCATATAATGTCACAAAAAATGGCTGCTTAAAATGTATAAATTTAATACTATATAAGTAATATTTTCCGAATTTATCATTACATTTTTTATCATAAAAAGACTAAAAAAGGATGTGTTTTCACTGCCAAAATGTATATGGCTATTGAGATGTGCACAAATATACTCAAACAAACATGGTTATATTGTTTAAAAATTTCGTGAATATAAGTGAAAATAGCATTAATAAAATTTGATACCTGTCAAAAAGTTAGTATTTCTATTGAATTGTTTAATTCATGGAATAATTTCTTCATCTACATTGCTAGGAGCTTTCTAAACACCATTGATCTCTACAGATTTGATTGGGTGTTTTTGCACTTTTGACAAATATTTACATATCTTAGAATATGTCATTAATATTATTTTAGAATATTTTTATCCAGATATTTTTTGATTATTTTCTCTTGTAAAACTTTGTCAGAATCAGATTACTCTTCATTTTATATCAGAATAACAAAATTGTATGTGGTGAGACTAGATATTTTTTTTATCTTTTAACAAAACTTTTCCAAAACTTTATTCCTGATTAGTATAACCTGTACCAGTACTGTGATAAGAGAATCTTTTATTTAATTTTAGTTGAAAAAAAAAAAGTTTTCTGCATATGATATTTTATCTATGAATGCAATATCAGATACCAATAGTTTTCTGGCATAGAAATGATTTTAAAATGCTACTCAAAACATTTATAAACATCACATGATAGTGAGTTTTGCCTGTTTCAAAACATTTATTAAGTCTCTTCAAGAAATTTTGACTTATTTGTGAATTAAATCTTTATTTCAATAACAAAATAAATTATTATTGTTTATTCAAGAGTTTAAGTGAAATCATATAAGATAAATTACTGTTTATGCTTGGTACCATTTCCAAAGTCTAGCAAGGTCAAATAATAATGCCCTAGTGATTCATAAAAACATTTAAATTTATCAAAGCAAGTGTCAAAATTATGAAAAAAGAACATAATATGTTTCTTCTGAATTAACTAAAAACTGATTTCTTTAACAGAATCAATAAGTGGATTAATGCTAAACATAAATAGAGTTCCATGAAATGTATTGAGTATACAGCTAAATAGATTTCTTTTTGAATAGAAAGTGCATAACAAATAAATTGGCTTTTTTATTTTTTTTTCAGCTATAAGAGTGTGTGTATTGTATATATATATAAAGAAATCTTTACATAATTAATCAGTCATTTTTTCCAGAATAGTTCACTGATTCGTAAATTAAAGAAGCAGGTTTTTCTATATTTGCTTCATTAATTTCTTCTTTCCCAAAAAAAATTGCCATACTTGTTGATCTTTATTATCATCTCTATGCTGTTCACCTTGACCTATAATATACAACTCACTTTTATTCAATCTTTTTATTTATGCTATTTAATTATTAAACTCTTGGTGTATTTATTTCTTCTTATAATACATATATTTGAAAATTAATAATATACGTCTTTAATTTCAAAATAGGATAAATATTTTTATTATTCCTTTTTGGTGCCTATTACAATTCTTTGAATTAATACATTGTACAGGCTTAAACCTAGATTTATATATGTAATATATGTGGGATTTGAACTCAGACTTTCACATGACCCACTACTCTCAGTGCCATCTCATATTGCTGACCCACCTGATCATACACATGTTAAAAAGATAAATAATCACCAATATATGTATTCCATGCTAATTCTTCACCTTCTTTGCATATCTTCATATAATCATATATATCGCTTATAACACTCTATTCATATATACGTTAATGCAACAAATTTTCTTAAAAACTTCTTTATTTTCTTACATTTTCGACTGTCCAGCAGTCTTCATCAGAGCTCTATCTTCTTCACTGCCTTAATTAAACTCTAAATCTGTCTTTCTTCTTTCTAATCCTTTGTGTGAAGAAGATAGAGCTCTGATGAAGACTGCTGGACAGTCGAAACTGTAAGAAAATAAAGAAGTTTTTAAGAAAATTTGTTGCATTATTATGTATATGAATACAGTGTTATAAGCAATATATATTTCATGCTAAACCAGCAATCATCAGTTGGTCTAGATTACTATAATCACACATATATACAATCAGTGCTCAGCTTTATATTAAGATAGCCAATCTTCATACTTTAATGGACAGGCTTCAAACTATTCCAACTTACAACTCTTCAGCCTTCCATTTCATTGAAAATATGATGATGGAATGTTCAAAGTCCTTGTTAGTGCCAAGGTTGTCATCCTACCCATAGATTTGCTCTTTTGTGAGTCATTTAAAATTTCCATATATTTATACATGAAAATATCTAGTAAGTGAGTAAACACATATTAGTATTTTAATTATCACTTAGTTACTTACTTGAAAAATCATGTAACAATCTAATGCAAAAATGACAGGTGAAAAATAATAAATAAATACAAATGAAATAAATAAATACAAATGTCTTTTTTTTTTTCAATTTCATCATCAGCAACCTCCAGATAATGGTGAAAAATTATTTATAAATAAAAATGTTTTTTTTTTGTTTATTCATCAGCAACCTACAAATAATGGATGAGCCAAAGTCTATCTCTATTAATACAGGGATAACTGTCTCAGAGCAGCAGAGCTAATTTTAGTATGATCCTAACTTTCTGAACTATAGAATGATTACAATATAGTAGATTTGAGGTGAGGGATGTATTGATAAACAATAAAAAAGTTAAAATACATATCAACTATGCAAGGATTTTTTAAAGTGTTGAAAATGTTAGAAATCACTTCCTATCTTACATGAGAATGGTATAATAAAAGTTTTTGAGACATTAACATGGGCATAAGAATCAGATATTGATAAGAAGTTGATATAAATTTGTTTCTACTGTACATTAAACAGTGTAATAAATGTTATCAAGTTATCAACATGGACATAAACATCATGTGTTGATAAGCTCACCTAAATAGCAAAGGTTGTTTGATAAAGCATACATAGTCAGAAAAAATGGTTTGATCTTCTATCTTATGGATGGCATTCTATGGAGGAATTGACATGAAGTACACCCTGATAAGAAACCAAAAATTTGAAAATATATATTTACAGTTCAACAATTGTTCACCCTTGCACAAATTGTTAAAAGTTTATGAAAATTGTATCAAACTGTCACAAGTCATGGAAATTCAGGTATTAATACCTCTTATTTACATGAAGAATAAAAATTATCTGTAAAATGTGTATCTAATGAAAAAGAGTACTCAGACGTTCTGCACTTATAGATAGTTGCAGTATGATGGAATTAAAATCAAAGCTGAACTGATAAAAAACATAAATATGAAAATAATACATGAATATATCTATGTCATTATATTTCCATACTCTGCCATTCTAAATAGTGATGTGAAAGAATACTCATACAGAATTTAAATATAAAATTTAAACTCTGCATGAATATTTTTCACATAAATGAATTTATATGCATGTGTAAATACATTCTAGTATTTATTTATTATATGGTCATATACTAGAAAGATCACTTGACATTCAAACACTAAAACAACAGCCTGATAAAAGTAAGTGCTTTTTTAAAAAAAATTATAATCCAGGAACTTCTAGATGATGAGCCAGACAATGTCTGTCTCTCTTACTACTAGGCTAACAGCTAAGAATAACATAATTATTTATGGCTTTAAGCTGAACTCTACTGTTTTTTTTAATTCTGGGATAACCAGTTCTAAAAACAAATAAATAAAATTGGGTTGTTAAATAATTCTATGTTTGTTTATTGATTTTAATAATTATATTATATATTATAGTATTATACTAGTGTAATACTATTTATATATATATATATTGAACCGTTTTCGAATGTGTCATTCGAAATACCGGTCTCTTAGGCAGAGAAGAACATACTCGGAGAGTATGTATGCCCAAACGATAGCTATAAAGTATATAACTAGCATTACATTTCCAGGAAATAGCCTCTTCTCGGCTGTTGAGTTCAACACCAAATCCAAAGCACTTTTTTGTTTGTGTATAAACACAGGCGTCAGCTGTTTATTCTAAAAGAATACTAAAAGAATAGACAACGCACTTTGAACAGTGGTCACTAACTCAATGCCTAAATCCATGACTAGCTCAGCTGTTTGTAATCACTAATAGATTATACTTCATTAGCAGTTAAAAGAATTGATAAAAGAATTGTAAAAGGAATTTATAAAAAAGATTGATAAAAGAATTTGGTAAAAGAATTGATAAAAAGAATTGACCGACAAATACAGTTTAATTTTAAAGACAATTTATTAACTAACATTTATTTACTAAATTTAAACATTTTATAATTCTAATAAAAACACACGCATATTTTTAAATTAACATTTCTAAACTAGTTTAAATATTCTTGTATATTTTCATAACCGAACACTGGTATTTATCTAATTTAACCAATAATATTGATACAAGGATCACGCACCTATTAACTCATGCGCACTCATAATAATAATAAAGTATTACATAGCATTTGAAATTTAAACGCACATATCAATAGTTCATTTATGTATGATATCGAGTTCATATAATTAGACTCTTGGAGGATTCACACGAATTAATGAAATGCAATGGCTATTACAGTATAAACGAAAATAAGCAAATGTTTTACCTAAGATTTTGAACGTAGATTTAACACTTTGTTTTCTTCTTGTTTGTTGTTTCTTCCAGTATGAATGGTTCCAGTATGAATGCTTCCAGCCAGCTGGGATGTTTCCTTGATGAGTTTCCTTATTATTCACAATTATTACTATTGGAGACAATTAGATACTGATGGAGATTTTCTAAGTTGTTACGTTGACATTATTTCACGGGCAGATCTTGCTGTTTTCATCGGACTTTTTAGGCTGTGGAGAGGTGTGAATTCCCAAAATCTTCTCAGCACTGCATTTTGTTTCTGGATATAATTAACTCAACTGATTCAATTAATTTGTGAACTGCACTACTCAATTACTTTGTGAACTGCACTCACTCAACTAATTTGTGAACTGATTACTGTCTGATAAAAAAAGGTCTATTTATACCTGCACCTTGTTGTCTTTCTAATATCTCCGGCAAAGATCTGTTGTCAAATTCCAGTAATAATTATTTGATAAATGTGTTTTGGAAGATTGCTTAATTAGTAATAGCCATGCAATAAAATGTGTTGTTTTATTTTATTAATAGCCATTGCCGTGTTTTTAATGATAATCTTCTTTTATTTTGCATACATTTTATAATAACATTTATTCTATTGTTGACACTCGCACATATATACGCACATATATTAGTTTTAACATTATTTTTTCTTGAATTAAACTTGAATAAAAAGAGATTTGTATGTTTTAACTTTTTAAATTATATTTTTACGAATACTAATAAAAACTATTTATTTCCTTTTGTAAACCTTTAGTTTCATTTCTCAAACCAAGACTCCCCCTCCCCCCTTTTGATTAATTAATTGTAGCTTTTTTATTTCAAAAACTAACACTAGAAAACTATTTAATTTTTATCTTTTTCGAAAACAAGCTGCAATAAACTCAACATTTAATTTTATGTTTCTCTTTAACGAAAGATTATTTTAATAATATAATTTTAGATAAAATTATATGTGCCTATATCAATATAGGTACAATATATATATATATATATATATATATATATATATATATATATATATTATGCTAGTATAAAATGGGAAAAGCTGACCCTTCAAAAGCCTCATGTATTTGTTAGGCAAAAAGTGTACCAGTAGAAAATGGGAACCATGAGAAGAACATCATTATGTACCCATATTTGTAATTGTATAAAGAAACAGGAGTGAATCTGGGATGATGGAAAACCATCATCATCGTTAACTCCACTGATCAGCAAAAATAAAGAATAACTATAAGTTCATCAGCATTACAGACAAAAATAATAATCATCTATCATCATAAAAGTTCAAAAAAAAAAAAAAAACCAACAGTCAACTTTGTGACTAGATTTGAAACTGGTCCACTATAAACCAGTCTAATTATTTATCCTTTGCCAAGCTTGGGACAGATTATATGAACAATAATTTGGATGTACAAACTTAAGTACTGTACCGGTAAAAATCACCATGCCTAATCACACACAGTAATCCGAATTCGAACCCAGTCCACGTCTAGGAATAAATTCCAAAATGCAAACTAAATTTGAACCCAAAACCCTGGCATGACCCACCGATGATAACATTACAACGGTACGGGGTTCTCCCTTATGTATTTATAATAAATTGCTGCTAGTCATCAATAATCGGTTTGTACTGATTAACAAACTCATGCCAATATTTAGGTGTTTAAATGGTTGTACAGGTTGGTATGAGAATCAGAGTAATTGGAGCACTTAAAATATTTATCTACTAGTTTATATTAATTTGTTTTATTTTAATAGTTTCAAACCATTGCGCATACAGATAAATGGGAGGCGGTTTTATATAGAAATATGATATAATACTGATGTACTGATGGTTGCAGGGATTAATGTATACTACAAATAATAACTTGCGGTGCATTGACGGAATACCGGGCGGCTTGTACTTTGACAAGTCTTAATGCCCCCAAGTAGATCCGGGACACTACAACCAGCCGGGCTCATTTTCGAACCCCGGTGATCCAAGAGATTACCTGGAGAAGAATTTCTTTCTCTCCATGTGGTAGTAAAACAAGACGCCAACTTAGGCGAAGGTAAAGGCATTGTCACAGTAACATCGAGGAAGAGTGATCGGAAGTGGATTTTAAAACTAAATTATATAAAACCTTTTCTCTCCGTAACATTTTCTACGCAACAGTCCGATATAACTATTCAATAAAACATGGCGAAATCAAACGATCGCAAAAGTAATAATTAATTAATTTTACTCTGAAACCCATAACTTCCCAGATTGTTTGGAAGGTAATAATAGCAAAAAAATATTCCCTTATTATTCTTACTCCGTAATAATATATAAAAAAAATTATAATAAAATTTTAGACTATTTTAAGTATTTGAGATTTGGAGTATAGATTAAAATATCATGACAAAGTAAAAGAAACAATAAAATACTTGGATATTTCTCAACTCAACATAAATGAAACAATTTTAGTTCGATAAAAGAAAATTACTTTTAAAATGAATATAATAAATATTATGAGATAAACTTTACTGACTTTAATTCGAGTTGAGAAATATTATTATTGGCATCGTTTTGTTTGTAAAATAAGTAATAGTAAAATATAAATGTATTCACAAATGGGTTATTAGTAGGCACAAATATTAATAATTTTCATCTAAAGACTAGAGCACAGAAATCTTAGAGAAGAAATTTACTGACAGGATTTAGTGTAACATTTTCAAATGGAAAGCAAGAAATTTACATGCAATTACTTTGATTAACAGATTAAATATAAAATTATTACTGAGAGGAAAGTTAAAAGTTCATGTAACAAAAGTTACCATTCTTTCTTCGTCCGGTTTTCTTCTTGCGGTGATATGTATGAAGAACGTAGGCGCGCATTTTGAATTTCTTAGAACGGCATGGTTAATTTAAATGTTGGAATTTGGAAGACTGGAAGCACGGAAAACATTACAGATCAGCGGTACGAAAGATTTAAAGTGGCAGAACAGGGATCAGCTTCTTGGACTTAGCCCATCATGATTGCAGTTTACCGGGCAACTTCTTAATAACGGTTGAAGTGATTTCTCTGGAACGACTACTTTGCTGTAGCTTGAGATGATCCAAGCACAGCCAAGTCAAAAGTTAGAGTGTCTATATTATATTTAAGATGGCTACGGTTGACCTTTCTGCCTAGTTTTTGTTCATAACTCCGCCTCCTTTGATTTCAGCCTCCAGCAATATCTAATTTGACTATACAATAGCATTTGCCTTTCTTGATAAGAGTTCTACGTTTCTCATTTATTTTTAAATTTAATACATGATTCTAAATTGACAAAACAATTACATCGGAATTTGTGAATACAAAAATATACATTCATTATCTTAATTTATCGAAGTACAAATTAATCATTCTATACCTTTTGTACAAGTAGGATTTTGATTAAAAATACTGATCAAAGGAATGTGACTTTTGATCAGCATTTTTAAATGACTTTATATAATTTGCAAAATTAACATTTAAAGAAAATATACACGCAATTGAAACTTTTAAATTGAGCTAATACAAATCCACAAACCACACACACATGAATATTATTCATCATGATTTGTGACATTTATACTCATACTCTTTACATTAAATTCTTTTTAAACAAACACAAAATAAATAACTTAAAATTTATGTGGCTTGGAATAGAAAAAGTGGTTTAGAATTACCGTTCTTAAATGACAACCATGAAACTAAGATCGATTCTTCGATCTGTCTGTTTCAGTACTAATCCAAAAAAATATAGCAAGTAAAAAAATAATGCCGAGACACTAAAACATGTTGACCACCATCAATGCCCTTTGGCCAATTAGTACCATTAATGTACTGCCAATTATAAACTTCATTTCAAATTAATAATAAAATAAGACTTTTTGCATGAGCTTTAAAAGATATTCCTTTGCTCCAACCAAAATCATCTGGATATTTGTAACACTAAACATAACCCCAATCCATATAACTGACTGTTATGCACAAATCCAGCTCAGAGAGCAAGAGTTCTATAATTGTTCCAACAAGAGATGATGCCAACATATAACATTTTAAACCTATTTTAGGATTAAATAAATTCACTGGAATAACTTAAACAATAAAATATAAATTCATTAATTAGAAACAATAACAATAAAATGAAATTAAGGGTCTGCTAAATACATTATAAACATAAATTCAGCATTCTGATTTGAATACAAAAAAATATGCTATTATATTGTTAAAAATATATATGCTATCACACAGCAATTTACATGTATTTCGAGATGTTTACATGACATCCATATATATATACAGCCATGCTGTTTAATAATATAGAATTCACATATTAGAATTGTCTATATGATACATATCTATACAAGCACACAGACTTGAATTATCATATAATAATAAAAAATAAGGTATCGCATTTTAATGATACAAAAATAATGACTGATTTTACATATATGTGTGATTACCTATTCAAATGTGAGCACACACTAACATTTATATTTTAGGATATTTTATTTGTCAAAAATAATAAACTTATTAAACAATCTTATATTTTCACAAGACATAATTAATTCCATGTTAAATATAAATACATAAAACCAATGAACACCTAAGTGTGTATTCAAATTTTAAGTATTACCTTCTTGTAAATCAAAATTATTCATTAGGTCACTATTTTTATTGTAAGTAAAAGTTTTTTTTTTTAAAAAAAAAAACCAAATCATTATTATTAGATCTATTTTGAAAAATTATTTTTAAAAAATCTTTTCGGCTCTTGTTTCTTCATTTACAATAAGATTTCCTAGTCTACTTTTTTTTAAAAAAATAAAAGTGGAAATATTATTTGTTATTTCTTTTTTTTCATTGAATAATCCAGTCAAGAATTATTTACCTTCAAAACCAACTAATTTCTTTCATCAGTGCTTGATATCATTCTTCATGAAATAAATATCAGCATGGACAATCTACATTTGTGCTCTTTTGCATATTGATAAACTATTTGTATAAAATATAAAATGATACTTCTTTCAGTAAGCTGGTTAGTAATGAACTCTTTTAGTAAGCTGGCCTATTTTAAACAGTAGATTCATCTCTTGACATTTTCAGGAAATGTATAAATCAGAAAATTGTTGACATTCAGTCAGGTTCATTCAGTCTCTATAATATGATAGACTTTAGGCATGCCATCAAATACATATCTGGGCTATGAACCAAAAAAAGCTCTAGTCTTTGCTTCCATGTAATTCAAACTCTACTGTTGGAACTAGAAGCAGTTGGATACACTATCTCTTGTTTTCAGTAATAATTTTATAATAATAGTGTTATAATGTAATCACCTCTATTTTTAAATCTACCTTTTTATACTGTATCATGAAATTTAAAAACAAGTAAATACTTTCTTTATACTGATCAAAATAATTGATAACTCTTTTCACTTTACCTTAACTAAAACCAAATTTTTTAACTAAAAGTATTTTAATCCTTCCAACAACACACTATATTATATTAAATTTTATCATAAGCTTTAATAAAAAAACTTTTTTAATCTAATTAAAAATAGTTAGAAAAATTCTATAATTACCAATATTATCTATTTTAACATGAAACATGTTTCTTTTCATCATCAAAATCAGAATGAAACATTAAATAGATCTTTTTAAATATTTAATTTCTAAATATAATTCATAACAATTTTAAGAATCAAAATTATTATTTAATCCTTTACTGTTATTCCAGTGTTATATAGAAAATATCTACCAGTTTTCCTTTCAACTTTATAAGTACACACACTACTATGTTATTGTTTGCCATAAAATACATAACGGTCTCAATATATATATATATATATATATATTGAAGCAGTTGATGTCTAATCATCATCAAGCTTCATGCTTCACCATCTACACTAACCTCCTGTGGGGCCTGCAATTCAGACGTCACCATAAATAAATGCCATTCACCCACACACTGTATGCATAATGATTAGAGAAATTACTAAAATTAATTATATTTATTAAAGTGAAACAGTAGTTTGCATGATGCATATAAATATATATATGAATAAAGCAATAATTTTATTAATATTTATTTCTGAAAATTAAACATTTCTTTATATAATTGTAAATCTTTTTATATATTTTTTTTTAATTAAAGTGTTGGAATGTAAAAACAAGGTAAAATGGGGAAGGCTCAAAAATACTGAAATTATCTTGATCTAGATTCAGATCATTTTCATTAATTAAAATTATAAATCTTTGTTAGTTGTTTTCAAATCTTTAAAAATATCTAAAATGGTATTTCGAGCCTTATCTGTTTTAAAAATATTTTACTAATTAAATGTTTTTTATTTAATCAAGAGATTACAGAGATAGCTGTGGGTAACTGAGATTGCACTCTTGGCAGGATTAAAGGGTGTATAAAAAGGGCCATAGAACAAAAGAAGTCAGTTTAGTTGAGTTCAGTGGAGTTTTAGTTGAGTGTAGTTACTTTTCAGTGGAGTTAGTTTAGTTACTTTTCAGTTTAGTTACTTTCAATAAAATAAATTTTAAGAAGCCAACACAAGTTCTGCTCTATAAACTTTGAGTAGTGGAATCTTTCACCTTTCTCATCTCCTCTCAGAGAACTGTTTGCCTGCTGTTTCCATGTTCCATCAGACTGGCCATACAAGATGACTGCTTCCATTGCATCTACTTGCTTGCTAAGGTAACCTCACATAATATAGAGCTGTCTTAATACATAAATTCCTTTTGTAGTTTCTAATAAGATGTAGTTAAACCTTTGTATTTTAATTCAGATATTAAATTATAAGTTTCTGCTAATTATGCTCTGAAATTCTCTCTCTGTAATCCCTTACTAATGTAATGTATTTTTAACTTACCTTTAATGCTTGAACTCATATATATAACTTTGTGTGGCTCCTTTATGTATTTTGTTTTATGTATAGATATAATTTATTTTCTTTAATATGCCAAAAATCACCAAATTCACGAGTTTGGAAATGGGGGAAAATAATTGTTTAATTTGGAAAGAAGTAGGGCTTCATTTAAAACCTATCAATAAAGTTTTGTTTATATTAAATAAAAATTGCTTGCAAATTTGGTTTCATTTTAAATTTGATATTTTTAAAGTCAATTAAAAAATTTACTGTGAATGAATTCTGCTAAATTTACTGTTTTGAATTTGCTTTTAAAATTTCATTTGAAAAGATCGTGAACCTTGATTAATATAATTAGTCCATTCTTTCCTGCTATTGCCTAAAGGGCTAATGTAATCCATAATACATATATGGGAATTGAATTCAAATATAAATTTTATTAGTTTAATGCTATAGAAAAGAGTTATTATTCATTACACTTTGTTAAATGACTCAGGATTGAAAACAGGTTATTGCGCAAAAGGTTAGACCATTTCCAAACTTTAAAATAATATTATAAAATTATATAAACATTGCTGGCATACTTTTTCTTTTATTCTGATATTTTATCTTTTCCATTTCTTGATTGTTTTGTCATTGGGGACATCGGAAGCCTGAAGCTCCCATCCTATTTTTCAAAATCATTCGTAATCAGGGACACTACTCCCTGTGTAACATGAGGCTTATGAGAGTGATGTGTTGCATATGACTGTATATCCAGCTTTTGGCTTTCAAACCCAGCCTCTCCATCAATATCACTCCACCAGAATGCATGGGCATATCAAATCTAAGTTCATTTCAGATATTCTTTTAAAATGATAGAATATCCAAAACTGCCATGAAGGCCAGATTTTTTTATTGTATGCTGGTATCATTACTCTGCTCCTTAAGTTGATCACTGTGTGCCTAACCTTAGTAAGTCACAATGATGTGTTAAAGATAATGATTCATTTCGTAAAAATACATTCAGTTCAATGAGTTAAACTGCTTTCGTTTAAAACCATTATCGATTCCCATAGATGTAAATCTAATTTGGTATTAATGATTGCATAATTTATTCTTGTAAATTATAGTGCATTGTTTGTTTCTTATGTATAAGTTCCAAAGACGTCTTTTTTCAAACAATGCCAATAAAAATATATATAATGATTTTCATAAGGTAGATAAATGATTAAGAAGTATATTTTTGCCTGTTTACAAAATCATTTATTACTAAATCACAAAATATCCATTATATCATTAATCATCTAAACCTGTCACAATCTTCTATATTTGTTTTATACATCCACAGCATTTTATTAATAAACATTTGTAAATTGGCATATTAACTCCGCACAAGTTACAATACATTCTATAAAATTATATTCATTAAATAATTAATAAAGAGGATTTTATAAAAACAAATCCCAAGTTTGTAAATGTATAATGTCCCAAGCATGAAACCATTTTTGTAATATATATATATATATGTGTGTGTGTGTGTGTGTTTGTTTAATATTTTATTAAATATATATATATTTCATGTAAATCCTGTTTTGTTGCTGAATTATTATTTTCTAATTAGTATTTAGAACTATTTTCTTCAGCTAATAACTTAGCATTAATAAATATAACTTTCATAAATGTAATTCCTGGGCTACTGTTATCTTGATCATCATCATCAATCTGATCTTATGCTCTACCACTTTGCATCTGGGCCCGGAATTAAAATAATTGTATTGTATCATCAGGATTGTTGTTCCCTGGGTCAGAGATTAGAAGAATAGGCAAATAGGTTAGAATTCAGGATTGGTCCAGACCTGTGTATCATAAGCATGATCGGATTTGAGGTACTTTTGCTTAGGATTTGAATCTTGTTAAATGAATATACTGTTTTGACTGGTACAATATATATATATATATATATATATATATATATATATATATATATATATATATATATATATATATATATATATATATATATATATATATATATATATATATAATGTGAAAAGCTGACACTTCAAAAGCCTAACACATCTGGGTGGCAAAAACTATACCAATATAAATTGGGAGCAATTAGAAGAACATTATGTGCCCTGATTGAGGTACCAATCTATCATAGAATGAAAATTCAATAAAAAACAAAATAAAATTCTCTGGTATGCCTTATGAATTGAGATGTCAAAAATTATAATAATGTAGAATGTCCTCCAGATAAAAACTCTTCAAAATCAAATCAAATATTCAAAGTCTCTAATGTTAAAAAAAAAATATTGAAGTAAAAAAATATAAAATATTATATTTATATGACTTGGCTTCAAATCCCCAATTTACACTAGTACAATTTAAATTAAAATAATAATAAAGAATACTATATCTTATTGATGTCCTGAAAATTATAATATAAGAACTCAAAACAATATTAACCAAATAATATAAACATATAATGGATATAAGTCTAAAATAAAATTGGTAATGTTGTATCAATTAGCAAATTACTCTAATAAAACCGCAAATTAGCTAAATGAATTTTTTCTACATTGAAGGAATATATATATATATATATATATATATATATATATATATATATACTAGTCCATTTGTGTGTGTAGTGCAATTGTCCTCAAAGCTGTAAATTGTTGATAAATAAATAAATATGAATAAATCTGCTAAGAACTTTCAAAGGGTCTAGCCAGATATTTTGTATTCTGCATGTGCATTAGAATGGGGCTGTATGTGATATCTGATCTGTAAAGGCTTGATGGCCATGATGTAGTGACAAAGATTGTTTTCTCTTTGTATGTTAACATCTAAATATTTAACTTACTGAATCTGGAATTCAGTCAAAGCACCATCGATAAAAGAATTTTACATTTCCAGAATAAACAATTCAATGCCCACAACAAACAAGATAAACCCAGACTGCTGCTTCCATACATCTCCAATTTACATAGTAAATTACATCCTATCCTCAATAACACATATAAGCTTTGCTTCCGCACCCCCCCCAAGTTTCAACAACTTAATCAATAACACCAAAGATCAAGTCTCACTTTTACAGACCTCCTCACAGTATACAATATTGCATGCCCCAATAACAACTGCAAAGGCTCATATTATGGAGAAACATAGCATCCTTATATACTCAGTTGGCACAGCACAGATACTCATATAACAAAGCTCTCAATCAGCCCTCCATTAATTCGGTTTTTATTCAGCACCAAAATACATGCCAGCATGAGTGTGTATTAGACAACCCCATAATTATATGCAGAGAGAGGTACAATCTCAAAAGAAAAATTAAGGAAGCCTTCTTCATCTACAGAGATGAAGACTCCATCAATAGGAAGGACACATGCTATGCTTTATCAAGAAAATGGAATATCTAGCATAATCAACACAGATTTGTATATCATTGACCTCATTAACAGTTAAGCTATGATTATGAAGGCTAGACCTTCAAAAGTCCTTAGTAAATTCATTTGCATTTATTTATTTATCAACAATTTATAGCTTTGAGAACAATTGTGCTACATATGCAAATGGATTAGTATCTAATAAAACTGATAAATAAGGGTTTTGCAGATTTTTATAAATAAGATAAACAAAAATTCATGTTAATATAATATTTAAACATTTATTAATAAATTTACAATTGACATTGTTGTTGTGTTAAATTTGTGTTGTATCTAAAAGTATAAAATACTAAACTCAATAATTAAAAGAAATTTAGTTATAAAATTCATGAATAGCTTTGACACCAATGAACTTTCATACAATGTAAGATTAATTGTCAAACATCAGTACAGTGATAATGTTTATATCACTCACTAGTAGAACTTGTTTATTAATATTTATTTCTAAAATATAGATTATGAATGTTATACTTTGTAGTTATTAAGATAAATGAAATTCAAAATTCCAATTATAATAATAATAATGATCATTTGTTTACAATAAAACAAATAAAATTAAGAATGTATTGTAGGAATTAAAATTTAACATGCTATACTACATGGTGTATATTCATACTAATACAGTGATGCAGGACAAAAGACTCCAAAATCAAAGAAATAGATTCATTCTACAAATATGAAATTATAAAATTAATCATAACTTGTTATAGTTGATCCACTATAAAGGTACTGAGTTACATTTAAAAAGTTATCAAAAATCTATTTAACTATTATATATCAACTTTAGAAAATTATTATAATTTTCCTTAGATTAAGTATACATCTAAACATTCCCTCACATACAAAACATACGTTAAAATAACTCTTTACAAATATACATGTAATGGTAACTCTTAAATAAAATTAAAATAATCTGTAATCATTGATTAATGTTCATTATTCATAGGTTTTATTGCATCTTAGAGTTTTTTTTTACCAAATTCAAGATAGAATTCATCAATGTCCAATAAATAAAATGCAACATTCAAATAGAAAAGAGCATAATGTTTGAAATTTATTCCATTGAACTGACAATTAATAATTTCCAATGAAATATTAAGACACATTAATTTTTTCAAATGATTGTGACTACATCATAAGGTGTTCAATATACCCTTGATGTTTTTATTTTATTTAAAATAAATAAATGAAGTGAGACTGTAAACATATATTAATTTCCAGGGTTAGTTAATCCAATCTTAGCTATTATAATTTTCACTTTATAGCAATTATCTATTAATGTATCAAATAATGCATAATCACTGTATGATGTGAACATGTACATAAATTTGTAGTAAACCAATATTTCATAATATAAATTACTTCACCAGATCAAATAAAACATGTTATAACACAATGTATTAAAAAAATATTTTGCATTATTTCAACAAAATAATCATTCCCCTTTAGCCAAATTCTTAGTAAATCATCAATTTTATGCCTTAGTGGTAACATACATTTTAATAAGACATATATGCATATAAATATGCTGGTTGTATTTAAGTAAACATTGTAATTTTTTTTCATAAAAAACTTTTCAAATTCTAGACAATGAAATTTTCTCTTATTGTTATTTTTAAAAAAATGCTCAAAGATTTACATTTCTGCTATCCTGTGTAATAATCCATCAAAAGAAGGGAAACACATGTCATTATGGCTGGTCCTAGGGTTTTCAGGTAGGATGTTGTGAATATAGCGAATGAAGTATCTAACCAATGATTGTACCTAGCTCTAAGTTTACACATTAAATTCAGATACAATTTAGGCTAATTCATCCATGCCTCACCCCTCTTTCGAATTTCATTACACCTCAGGGTTCATACACAAAGAGAATGCCTTCGGCTCTCTTCAGGAGTAAATTTGCTCTAATAGCAACTACCACACCTCCATATAGGTTCCAAATTAGTGAAAGGTTCATCTAATCATATTGCTGTATTATGATGTAAAAAGAAAGTGTGTGTATATGCATGTATATCTGGTTATGAATTGATGAATAAACAGTTAAATAATTTTGATAAACTAGAGATCATTTTAATGAAAATCACATTAACATTTATTAATTAACAAAATGAAAATTCAAAACTCTTTTAACATGATAAAAAATATATGTATATATTTTTGTGTGTTAAGTATGTATCTCTATTATTTTAATGATTAAATGTGTTTATTATTCCAATCCTTACTCATGGTAGATATACATGTAACTAGTTGCAAAGCAGATAAAATTTAATATAAAAAACATTATTACAACAATCATGTAGCTGACCATTTTACAATATTATATCAATGTATTTACAATAGCTTCATTGTATAATTCCAACTGTAGAAGTTCCATCTTTAGAGACCCTCCTAACTATTTATGTTTTCTATGGTTGATACAAAAGAACATCTACATGAGAAGAATAGTCATTCACACTGAATAAACAAATATAAATGATCATTAGTTAACAAAAAATAAATAAATAAACAACACAAACTTTGTCCTGTAGCAAGTGTATGTTCTTAATATAAAATAATAAGAAAAAAATCATACCTCATCCCATATCACAGTGATGATGATGACACACATGAAGTCACTATGGAGGGTGAGTTGACCTAAACTTTATTTGACAACAAAAAATCAGTTTATCTAACTTAACAACCTTCCCCCTGTACTTTCTTGATTTCAATTACAGTGGACTCTTTCAAGTTGTACATATTTAGATTTCCAAGTCTGAAAGTGAAAGAAAAATAAAATTCTACAAAAGAATGTATATATAAATAATAATACATAGTAAATTAAAGCTTTCTTCAAACCATCATGAATAATATTCATGAATTTGGCAAATAATGTTTTTATTGATGCAGACTATCACTTTTTGGGTCATCCTTCTTCAGCAAGTCATGCATCACTAGTGGGAACTCCTCAGTGATATGCTTGAAATTATATTATTTCCATCTTCTGTAGTTGATTTACTTCTGGATCCATCTAGACATTTAAGACAGGACATTTGATGTTTCATTATGCATTATACAGGTGAATATTAAATCATCATACTTTCTATGGTCAGGGACAATAGCACTGCAGCCCTAAGTCAATGTTAAATTAGCCAGAATACATTGTTCAGCATTTCATAAAAAAATTACATTTCTTTAAGTCACTATTTGGTATTTAATGGCTTTTTAAAAAAAAGAATTAATTCATCATATATATATATATATATATATATATATATATATATATGATGAATTAATTCTTTTTTTATAAATATATATATATATGCTGGTGATGTTCTGTTTTATTATTTTATCTGTATTCAAATAATAAAGCAGTTTTATTTTAAATTTATATTTAAAATTCATTCAGTAATTTTTATTCAACCACACAAATCTATCAAATCTATTTTCTGTTTGAATATTGATTATAGTTTTTTTATAATTTTACTCTACAAAGATTAAACAAATAATTTGGAATGTTTGAATAAGTCATCCATATTCTTTTACATTTCAACATTTGATTTTAGATGTTGGTGTTATACAGCTATTATATCATTTTGAAAATAATAAAAGATGGCAGACTAAACTAGGTTTGCTTTTATACTGGGCTTAGTTTCCATGCTTTAGTATTCTTGCATTTTTATTTCCTTTTTCATTGCTGTATGTGTCTATTGTTGTGCATATTAATATTGATTGTAAGTAAATAAAAAATTACATAATAGAATTCTGCTTTTACCTTCTGCACTTTGTTACCTACTGACTGGCTTGATATTAGGTCATCACTATGTTTACTGAGTCTAAGTCATATATCATGATATAAAATACATTGACATTTAATTCATAATTGGTATTCATATTTACTTATATGATTTCTTTAACTAGGATTTTTATCTTTTCATTAGATAAGAAAAATTAGTCTATTGTGACATTTATTCAATATAGTATTTAATAAAGTATATATATGTTTATAAAATGATAAAGCATGCTCAACCACCTATTAGATTTACCTTACATTACAAATGAGTTTGATTTGGTGGTGTGAGTAAATAAAGGCTGGACCCTATCAGTTTGTAAGCTACTCTTACAACTCCCCTAACCTTATAGGGTTAAAATTTTAAGCTGTGGTTAAAATTTTAAACCTTAATAGTGTATGCATTTGATTTAGCATTGAATTGTCTCTTTTTATAAATGGTTACAAAGCCTACTTATTTCATCTTTTGACATTTACTCAATTGTATATATGTTATTGCAAGATTTCTTATTCCATTAATTGCATTATGGTAAAGTGAGATTCATATATGGGTCTTTTTTATTTGTGATGGTTATATTGTTTGAACTCAACCAATAATGTGTCTCTACTGTAGATGGTAGATAGATAGTTTAATCCATTAGACTTCATACTGCTTTCTTTTGAGACTACTGGATATTTTTACAGGTCTAAACAAACTATTAAGGTGTCCATCATTTTTTATGAATCAACTCCTGGTATCAGTTGACTCAAAATTATCCTAACAATTGCTTTTGCACTTATCTGGGTATACACTCATCATAAACTTTTGACCCTATTACTTACTTTTTTAAACATTATATTTAGATGTCACCTTTTTTCTTTCCTAGTTTCAACAAAAATTTATGTATATCTTTTAATTTGTATGTAATCAGTGTGTATTAGTTAAGTGGTCACTCTGATTGACCAAAATAAGGCTTTAAACTAAGAAGTGTTGTATGTACCTTTCCATGTTTATCCAAAATGCATTTGGACCTGATTGCTTCACAATAGTGAATGGTTTTTCATATGAGTGATAAAATGTTTGACATTTATTAACCAGTGGATTACTCAAGTAATACTTCTTGATAAAAAAACTTCATCTTTCATTTTAAAGTTGTGCACATCTTCTTGTTTTTATTTCTTTTTTCAGCCTTATCTATTATCTGTTTATATACTTTTAATACACTATTTTCCATGTCACTTTGGGTTTGTTTAACTATAGGCAATTGAAGTGTAGTCTAATGGATGTGAATCCTGTCAATTCATTCACACTCTAATTGATGCAGCTGACTACATGTTCCATTTTCTTTATCCATCCCTTATGCTCATTCTCTAGGAACATTCTGAACAAACACATGCTCCCACATCACATGTTCACAAAAGTTCTTTTGTGGATTTCTAATAGATGTAGCATGTATCTTATTTGAGATTCTTCCAGCCATTTTTCATATTCTTTTGGATAGTAAAGACATACCATGGTCTGTTAAGTTGGTCTGGGACTTTCCTATCCAAGTAAATTGAAGAGTATCTAATACCTTGATTATATGTTTGGTATTAGCTTAGGGAATTGGGTAAGGAGAAACATAATTAGAGAAGAGATCATAAGTGACCAGTAAACATTTCTGTTTATTAAATGGGAGCAATGGCCCATAATAATCAATTGCTAAGATTTTGTTTGCTTTTTTAGATATGATGGACTTTAGAGTTTTAGTATAATAGAGTGATTTTCAAAATGTCCTTATATGTCAGCCACATTCTTGGATCATTTGCAGTATTGTACTATCTAATTGAACTACTGTAACAGCAAACTCCATCTTACAAGGTGACTGTTGGTCAGATAGTTGTGGTTCAGGAATTTGAGGCTTTTGTGGTCTGTGATCACGATCACCCCTTATCTAAAAAACATCTGTTGTAGCTTTTGGAAGGCCTGCACCATCACTAGTGCTTCCTTCTCAGTGATCATATAATTTATTTTTGAGACCTTCAGGAACCAGCTGAAAAAAATAGTGGATTCCAGGCTGGTCCTCTGCCTGGATTTGGGATAACGTTCTCCCCTATCCATAATAACTACTATCTGTTTAAACAATGAATGGTTTATTAAAATCAAGGCAGGCTAATGTGGTTTGCTCTAAAAATCCTATTTTAATATTTGCAAATGCCTTATTCTGTTTCTCAATCCAGTTCCATTTCTTATCTTTTCTTATTAGTTTTAACAATGATTCCATGTGGTCTGAGAACTTCTGTTATAAATGATTGTAAAAATTGCATAGGCCTAAAAATGATCTAATTTGCTTTCTGTTGGTTAGTTTAGAGTTCTGAATGACACTTATCTTATCTGGATAAGGTTTTATCATATTGCAACCAATGATATGACCTAGGAAGACTACTTGATTGCAAACTAGCATTCCCTTCTTGAAGTTGATTTTGATCCTTTTTTGGTTGTACTCTTCAAAACATATGGTGACGTGTCGAAGATGTTTATTTAATTTTGGCAGATGCAATTATTACATCATCTGCATAAATAGTTGTGATCTGTTTAACCTCAGGACAGATTTTAAACATATTATCAGACCAGCACCACTATTGATCAATCCAAAAGTCATCCTATTAAACTGATATGTAAAACCCTCATACTGGCAATCTTCTGGATGATGTTCAATCAGCCAAACCTTCATATTGAAAGGCAATGTATTGATAATCTTCTAGATGGTGTTCAATCTGCCAATCGCTGGAAGTTAGATAAAAAGTGAAAATTACCTTCTTGTTTCCAAATCTCATAAACAATTAGTGTATGGGTGGTGGAATGTTTCTGTCAGGGACAGAAATTTTGTTTAGTTGCCTAGCATCCAAATAAGATTTCATTGACCCATCTTTCTTTTTTATAGTTACAACTGGGTTATAGTAAGGTGAAGAGCATTTGGAAATGATCCCCCAGTCCAGCATTTTGTTAATCTGTTTGGATAATTCTTCACAATACTGGTATAAAAAAAGTTTCAATTTAAATTAAAATAATTTGTCATGAACTGATTCTTTGTTGGAATCCCTCTATTGCTCATGGTATTTAAATTAAAATAATTTGTCATAAACTAACTTAATCCTTTGTTGGAATCCCTCTATTACTCATGGTATTAAATAAGGTTAAATTCATTTATAACTTATCACAATTTTTGGGCACTCTTGCTTCCAAATAAGTTGGATTCTGTAAATTTATTGTCTATGAATGCCTCTGGGATACTAGATATAATGCAGTCAACTTCAGGTATATCATATCTCACAAGCGATGTCATCTCCAAGAATTCATCATTTATTGTAATTGTCATATCAAAGAAATCTATAATGCAAATGTTCAAGTATAAGAATTCTACCCCTAAGATAACCTCATGAATTAGGCCATTCAGTATGAGATATATATGATAGAGGACAGTTTTGCCTACTTTTATTTAAACCCAGATTTGCTTTTGCACTAGCTTGCCTCATGGTAACAAATAGATTTCAGGGGTAAAGTTTTGATGTTGGGATATTTAGTCAGTATCTCATGGTAGACTTTTTCTGACACAACTGAAATCTACCAGAATCCAACAGTGCTTTTAACCAGCAAATTCTCTAACAAAACCTCTATCATGGGGCAGCTTTGCAAAGTGAAATTAGGTGCTCTATCTTCCCACAGATACATCATATTAATATTTTTTCAATCTGGGAGTTGGTTCACATTACTCTGTGTCATTTTGGTTTTGAGTTAAAAAACATAGCCTCAATGACCTTTCTAATTTGGTATCTGTTGGACTTTGGGTGAGAAATTACTGCACCCTGGTTTTGGGGGATTTCCCCAGGCTATTAGGGAGGCTTATTTCTGTTTAGTCAAAATTAGACTGTTTTCTCTTAGGTGACCAGATACATGGGGAGTTTTTTTTTGTAATGATTTTCTCTCCCAATCACTGGTATCACTTTTCTTATAAAATGTGGTGTTGGTTGTGGCCTTTTTTTCTTTTTACAGGTGTTCTAGTGGATAGATTGGTGTTATTCATACACATGCTGTTCAACAATTCAGTCATCTGCTCAATGCTTTTAGCACTCATCTGCTCAATGCTTTTAGCACTCATACATAATAGAGATTGTTCTATTTTGAGTAGTAAATTTTTTTTATGTTTCTAATGATTTCACTTTCACTCAGGTTGTATGTGTTCAGTGTTCTTAATTTTGTGACCTGGCAGCAAAAAAAAAAATTTTAATGTTGCTCCTGGGGTCAAACAGTATTTCTTTTGGAATAACTGGTGTAGCAGGTTCTCTTGCTTATCCCTACCCAAAAATGTTTGACAAATAATATTTGATAGCCACTCCAACGACATCAATGCAACTTCTAAGATGATCTTTGAGTGCTTCATTGTTATATCTTTTAAATATTTCAAGCCAGACAAACTGATTGATTGCACTGACCATTCATATCTGTGGTGTTTATGGGCAGGATCAATATGTGATAGCTGTTTGGAATTATCCCTTCAAAATTAAAATTGAGATGGTAATCTTCCATATCGGCATTACATTATGTGGGGAGCGGATTCATTATAGGGGTTACTCATTTTCTGAGGATTTTTGAAGGCAACTCTCATGTGATTTCCTGTAACACTTCACTACTTCCTATTATTATTTTCCATCAGTTTTTCAACATTGATTTTGTCCAGGATTGCGTCAGTTTTTATCATGTGACTCTGCCTCAATGTTCTGTTGCATGGAGAATCGTTTTATTTTTGATTGAATATTTAGCTTGTCTCTAGAGGTCTCCTAACTCCGATACACTTTATATCTCATTTTAAAGTTGCCAAGTGCTTGATTCATTTCAGAGTTGTCTCTCTGAACACTATCTATGTTAATCAACAATAAATCCATATCTATATATTTCATCTCTATTTTTAGGTCTGTTCTAATGTTATCTATGTTTGCTTTTAAATTTTCTTCCATGTTGCCCATCCTATTACTCTATTCTTCATTCATCTCTCCTTTCATATTATTCATTTCTTTTTTATTTCTCATTTTATATTATTCAATTCTGGATACTCATCTTCTAGTGCTTCTTGGGTTTGAGGTGACATAATCATCTGCAATATGCACCTATGAAGGGTGATCAACCTCAGTTGTAGATCCCCAGGGGATTGGATCTGTAAAGACTTTTTCCTCACTACTAATAACATCATCTTCTACCTCATTATTACTCCTATCTTGTAGTTCCTTAGAATTGTTCATGTTGCTAGTTAATAAATGCTTTCTGCTCTAGGTTATCATTAAATTTTTCTTTTAATACTTAAATACAAAGTTATTTCTTTGTTTATAAATATAAATAAAGACATATCATAGGACCTTATGCTAAGCCTTTTCATTCAGCATTTATATTTAACTTCTCTTTGTATTTTTATGTTTGTATGTGTATTACATTTAATGCCTAGTTTTTAGCCTGTCCATTTATTCACCTAACTCATCTATTTTAATTTTAATTTATTAGTTAGTTAATTATTTATGGTATCAGTTTATCATTTCATTCCCATTGATCAATTCACTTTTGATGTTTTGCATAATGTTCCCTTTCTTGGTTAAGTGTTTTAATTGGTTGCTATTCAAATAAATCCATCAGGGTAAATAAGTTCCAAAAAAATCTTTTTTTTTTAAATTTACTAATCCAATAGCTAAATCTTCTTACAAATTTCTGTTTCATGCCTCTAAAGTCTGGGTGCCTGAATGTAATCATCCATCAGATCTGCAATTCAAGGCATCTCAATGAGTATCAGAATGTAATGGTCTGCCAGAAGAGGGGAATGCATCTCACTATGATCAGACCAAATGTTTTTGGGTAGGATGCAATGAATGATGCAATGCAGTACCTAACCATTGATCATATCTACCTCCAATGGGCTAGCTCTAAGTTTGCACATTAAATTTAAATATAATTTAGGTTAGTTCATCCATGCCTCATCCCTCTATTGGATTCCATTCCACCTCAGTATTCAAACTCAGAGTGAATGTTGCCTTTCACTCTTCTCAGGGGTACATTTACTCTATATAGCAACTACGACACCTTTATAGAGGTTCCAATTGAGTGAAGGGTTCATCTAACGATATTACTATATTATGATGTAAAAAGAAAGTGGTGTACATGCATATATATCTGGTTATGAATTGATGAATGAATGCATTTTGACAAATTAGAGATCATTTTAATAAAAATCAAGATAACAACATTTATTGATTAACAGAATGAAAATTCAAAACTCTTTTCACATGATAAAAAAAAAATAAACGATCATTAGTTAACAAAAAAGTGTACGTTTTTAATGTGGAATATCAAATAAAATCTTACCTTATTCCATGTCACAGAGATGATGATGATAAATGTCAAGTCACTGTAAAGGAAGAGCTAACCTAAACTTTATTTTAAAAAAAAGAGTTTATCTAACTTAACATTCTCCCCCCACCCCTGTACTTTCTTGATTTCAGTTACAGTTGACTTTTCCAAGTTGTACATGGTTATTTCCAAGTATGGAAGTAAAATAAGAATAGAATTCTACAAATTATATATATTAAAAAAATAATACACAATAAATTAAAGCTTTCTTCAAATCATTTTGAATATTGTTCATGAATTTGGCAAATAATGTTTTATAGATACAGTATATCACTTTTTGGATCATTTTTCTTTGGCATATCATGCATCGCTCATGAGAACTCTTCAGTGATGCACTTAAAATGATGTTATTTTCATCTTCTGTAGTTCCTTTCTTTCTGGATCCATCTAGACATTCAAAACAGGACGATATTTCATTTGGCATTATACAGGTAAATATTAAATCAACATTCAAGACAGGACAATTGATATTTCATTCGGCATTATACAGGTAAATATTAAATCATCATGCTTCCTATGGTAAGGAACAATAGCACTCCAGCCCAATGGCAATGTTAAATTATTCAGAACACATTGCTCTGCATTTCATAAAATATTTACATTTTCTTAATGTGCCATTTTGTGTTTAATGGCTTTTATAAGAAAAGAATTATTTCATTATATATATATGTGTGCATGTGTGTGTGCTGGTGATGTCTATTTCTTTATTTTATCCATATTCAAATAATAGCACAAATTTATTTTAAATGTCCATTTAAAATAAGTTCCGTTATTTTTATCCAACCACACAAATCTATCAAAACTTTTTTTCTATTTAAATATCAGCTATAGTTTTTTATAATTTTGTGTTAAGAAGATTAAACAAATAATTTGGAATATTCAAATATGTTGTTTATATTCTCGTAGTTTCGAACATTTGATTTTTAGATGTTGACATTGAAAACAATAAAAGATGACAGAAATGAAGTGGGTTTGCCCTTATGTCTGGGCTTAATTTTTGTTGTTTAGTATACTTGCATTTCTATTTTTTTTTCCACTGCTTCATGTATCTATTGTTGCACGTGTTATATTTATTGTAGGTAAAAATATAATAGAATTCTGCTTTCACCTTCTGCATTAGTTTACCCACTGACTGACTTGACATTAGGTCAACCCTATGTTTACCGAGTCTAAGTCTTGTATCATGATGTGTAAACATTAACATTTAATTCATTATTTGTATACATATATACTTGTATAATTTCTTTAACTAAGGTTTTTATCCTTTTACTAGATAAGGGAAATTAGTCTATTGTGGCATTTATTCAATATAATATTTAATAAAATAAACATTTGTGGCATATATGTTTGTGTGTATGTTTACTTTATAAAATGATAATGCATGCTCACCTGTTAGCTAATTTTACATTTCAAATCAGTTTGATTTGGTGGTGTGATTAAATAAAGGTTCAACTCAGTGGGATTGTAAGATGCCCTTACATCTGAGAATAAATACTGAAATTTCTTTGTTTAGTTATTTAAATTATTCTCTTGTACTCCAAATATATATATATATATATATATATATATATATATATATATATATATATATATATATATATATATATATATATATATATATATATATATATATATATATATATATTGAAAGTTTGTAAAAAAAATATCTATCAAGAAAACATAGCTTTCATTGAAGTAAGCAAAATATATACAAGAAGAACAACAACAATAATAAATTTCCAAATGAATGCATGTGCCATTTATATTAGCTGTTTAATTGAAACAACATCTAAGTCATGATTAGCTACAAAACCCAAGAATGGAATCAAATTCATTTGTCTTTCCAATTTTATTGAGTGATTATTGAGATCATTGAATACAGGCCAGTGTTTCTGATAACATATCTTTTTCTTAGACTTTAAAATAGCAAAACAAAATGATAATAATGACTTTTAAATGTCTCATCTCAAAATAAATATAATACCCTCTTTTATCTTCAAAGAAAATTTTAAAAACAGTACATTTTGGAATATCAAACATTACTCTTACAATTTCTGTTATTTTCCTTTCAAAACAAACTATTTGCACTCAAAGGAAAATACATTAGGTTGATCTGTATTCACTGTCTCATTAGACAACCAACAAGTTGTGGATCAGAGTTACAAATAGTGATTGATTAAAGGAATTTATGCATATAAACAAAGAGGTAAAAAGGTTTACATTAAATATAGCAGTATTCACATAAATGTTAACACAGAATTCACATAAATGTTAACACTCAATAACATTATTTTCAATCTGATAAAACACTGTTGATTAGTGAAAAACAAATTATAAGAGGGTTACAGAATGAAAATAATACAAGAGTGAATTTGCCTTCTAAAAGATTATTAAATAAGGTTTCAGATACATGGAAATGTTGAGGCATCCTGATCATATGGCAGTATGTTAAACATTAGGCTGAAAAGTAAATCAACATGTAAAGAGATCAAAGCAAGATGGAGTCTTGAAAGTTCAGGCAGACTAAATAAAGATCAAACCCTTATTGAAGCTCAGCATGACAAAATAAAGTCCATAGAAAGAAAGTGAACTAGAACCTCACCAAGCTCCAGGTTAGATCTGCAATCCATGGCATACAAGTTTTCCTGTATGTGTCCATTAACTTCCATAGTAACCTGAAGAATAGTATGTCAATAGAACAATACATGTCCTCTTCAAACAGTACCTGGCATATATTTGCCCAGATTATGAGGTTAAATGTAAGTAGCTAATAGAATAAAGCCAAATATTCCTATTTTGATAGTGGGAATTAGGTCAACTTAAACAGGATCAGGCATTGTCATTTTTATTTGGACAATGTTGTGAAGGCAAGCCTACATTTCATATTAACCAAGGATGTGAGTCATTGACTTATCATGCTTTCAACATAAGGGGCAGATGGGATCTATTTTGTATCCCCTTTGGAAGCAAAGGAATATACCAGTGGGAAGGGCAGCAAGGTTAATCTTCCAAAAAAAGTCCATAAACTTGGTTCCATTTTGAGGAACTTGGTCAACCGGGTAAGGTAGGAGATCTCAACTGGAAGAAAGTTTTAACTCTGGGAATGACCCAACATTGGACAGCAGGTAAGAATTCCCAGTAGGTCATCTGACAGTGTCAGTGGTAGAGCTCCCCCTTTTGCAAAATTGATAAGGGATACCTGTCCAATGATGTCTTGGATGTCCTCTTATGAGTCTCTCTATTACCTTGATCAGCAGTGGAAACATGGAGATTGGATGAAGGTTTTCTAGGTCACAAGGACTCTCAGGTCTTTTTATGAGAAGGGCCATTGTGATCAGGCAGAGTACAGCTACCACTTGACTCTCAGGTCTTTTTATGAGAGGGACCATTGTGATCAGGCAGAGTACAGCCACCACTCAAGTACCACCAGCAAAACATTGACCATTTTTATGATGGTCAGAAATCATGAAAGCACATAGGTGTAGCAATAAGAATTTAGGAATTCCATGAAGGCAAGGATGAATCCCATTGGGAAAGGATTGAATCTTCATTAGGACTCAAGCCTCAGAAATCTTATAAAATCCTCCCAGAAAGTTTTGTGGGAGTGGCCTGAACCTAGAAGTTGGAATTTGTTTGAATAGTATTCCTGGTTCCTGGACAACATGGAAAATCCCAAATAGCTATTGACCTGGACCTCAATAAATTTAGAAGCCTTAGACTTTGATCTGGCACCCAGGATCTATCGGAGATAGCTCCTGGTCCAGCAATGTTAATGATGAAGGTACTGCTAGTCCTTCTTGTTAGAGAGGTACTCAGAAATGGCTTCTTGTTTGGCTTTGTATTCTATCTTCAATACAATTATTCTGGTGATTTTCTGTGCTTCGTGAGGCAGGTTTTCTAATTCATATGCAATGGAATCAAGTTCACCAAGAAGGCAAACAGGGCCTTTAGTACGTGCTGTGCAAAAGTCAGTCAGATTACTCAGAGTTTTGGTAATGATATTTCATGTCTCCTCAGCAGGAAGAGTTAAAAAATTTTCTCTGTAAAAGGTGATATATGACTGCAAAACCAGCTTGATGGTAATATTAGCATGAGTTAGAATTCTGATGGTTCTGGGTAACTCAATTATAGATTGATTGGCTTGCATAGGATTTAGCTTGACTTCTAATGTATAGTGATTTGAAAAGGATGTGGGCCACAAATGTGTCTCTATTATTGAGGTTCAGAAAGGGGAGAAAAAGACAAGGTTCATAAAGAAACAGGATTGCCTAGTGTAGAACAAAGAAGCTCCATATGCAAAAAAAACATTTTTCCACTGGATAGAGGTTGTCTAATAGACAGGATATATTTTGTTTGGAATGATTGGTATGAATAATTGAAGTCACTCAGGATTATGGTTTGGAAAGGACTTGTTCTGAAGATTGAGTTGATGGAGTTAATTTATCCTCAATGATTTCAGATGGTTTGGCTAGATAGACACTAACCAAATTGAAGTACCAACCTCTCTATTATATAATTTTAATAAAGCAATTTGAATCAATAAATAAGATTTTAAACAAAGTAATAGGTACATTTTAGTTGGTGACAATGGATACTTCTCCTGCAGTGACATAGGAGAAGGAGTAATGGAAAAACCTGAAGAGGAATGAGATAGGGAAGATCTGGATTTTGGCCTATAATATCTATTCTTATGCTTCTGAACAGAGAGAATAGGTGGGACAAAATTTAAGACCTCAGATTCACTAGAAGAAGATATCATACTGCCGTAAGCATCATCCTCAATGGAATCCTTGGCAAGCAGTGCTCCAGTAAGTTTCTTAATTAAAATGGGCTGAGGGGATCTCTCGTGAGTGTTCTGCTGCTTCATAAAAGTGGGAGAAGGAGAAGCTTGAAGAACCTGATGTTTGGATGTTGAATTGAGCAATCTTTGGTAAGATGGAGATGGCTACTGGAAGGTTTGAAGAAGAGGATTTTATGAGCATAACTGAGTTGGAGATGCATTTGTGAATTTTCTTTTATAAAATTACATTGAGAGCATATCCAGGCAGGGCAGGATTTCATGATGTGGCCCCATTGAGAAAGAAATACTGAGGGCTACACCTTACAATATGATGATGAGGGTGAGATTCATCATAGTGAATGAGCCCCAGGATGGATGGTGGAGAAATTCCCTTCCCAACACAATCTAAATGTCGACAATATTAGTGTACATCTTGGAGTCAATGTTCTGCTGATTGGAAAAATGCAGTATTAATATTAATATTTAAAAAGGTGATAAAGATGATATTAAAAATTACAGATCTATTAGTTCTATATAAAAATTTTATCAAGATAATTTCAAAAAATCTAAAGAGAACATAGGATTTCAACCAACCCAAAGAACAAGCTGGATTTTAAGTGGTTTTATACTGATATTGTGGGAAATTTATATATATATATATATATATATATATATATATATATATATATATATATATATATATATATATATATATATATATATATATGGTAAAAACTTATCATGGTATTGGGGGGGTAGTTTCAGCACCAAGAAGAAAAAATGAAATTTATTACTAAAAAGAGAAATGACATCATTTTGTGTCAATCAATTCTTTAAAGTATTTTATAGTAAAGTATCCTCTATAATTTTACATCTTTTGGATTATCAAGTATTTTAAATGAGAAGGATATTAAATTAAATCTATAAAAATGTGAGAGCTCTAGAAAATAATATAATTATTATTATTATTTTTATTATTACTACTACTACTATTATTATTGTTACTATTAAACCACTAAACATCACATGATCACCATTTCTTATGCTTGATCATAACTGATATTAAAACATGCAACACTCTCCATACAGTAGTGCCACTCAGTGCAGGCGAGAGTAATCAATGAATACTAAAAAGCTTGTGCTTCTAGTTTCTAAGATCTAGGTGCAGTACTCTCAGATCCAAGGCTCTTCACTGATGAAAGCCCCAAATTAGAAACTTGTCTGGGGATACTGGATGAGTAAGCATTAGATAGGGATTTTATACACAAGCCTTCTGGTATCCATTGATTGCTCTGGCTTGCATTTAGTGGCATCATTGTATAGATAGTTTTGCCTATTTTAATATTATTATTATTAATAATAATATTACTATTAAAAATAAGCAGATGAAAAAATGGAAAAACTGTTGTCATAACTTATCTAATGTCTAAAGAATGCAGTAATATTATTGATATTTAAGAAAGATTATTAAGAAGATATTGGAAATTATAGATCTATCAGTTTTTTATCAGTTCTATATAAATCGTTTTAAAAAACGGGAGAGAAAATATTAGAAATTACAGGGCAAACAGACTTTTAATAATATAATACAAAATTTTATCAAGATAATTAATTATAAGTCATTTATATAAAACTTTGTATAATAAGCAATCAAAAGAACAAATTGAATTTAAAAGTGATTTTAGGACAGCTAAACATATCCAAGTATTGATTGATGTTATAGACCAGATTAAAAGAGAAAATGATATTTAAAAGTGTTTTTATACATTGTGTCAGTGAATATTTTTACAATTATGCTTTACATTTGTAGGTTATGAAAAAGATATTTGATTCTATGAATTCCACAGTATTTTTTGAACATCAAGATACAGATTTGGAATATTACTAAATTACATATAGATTGAAGCCTGTCCATTAAAGTATGAGGTTTGACTATCTTAATATATATCTGAGCACTCATAGCATATTTATGTGGAGATGGTAATCTGGACCAACTGATGATTGCTGGATTAGCATGAAATACATATATTGGTGATTATTTATCTTTTCAACATATATGTGTTCAAGTGTATCAGTGTTATGAGATAGTGTGGAGAGTGGTGGGTCATGTGAATCTATGCTTGTAAACCCTATATATTAAACTACATATAATAATCAATAAATTTTATTATTGCAGTGTTAGATTGTAACTAGATAATCATCCTTCCCCAATTGCATCATGTGGCTGAAGTGAGAGTATCCTTACAGATAACATCACAGTTTAATATTATAGCAGATGCTAGTGAGCAGGGTTAAATTGTTTCTGTATAATTAAACTACATGTAATAAAATACAACAGCAGTGTTTGGAATGCATGATAATACCAGAAAATTACATTGAAAAGAATGTATGACAGCATGATTCCATATCTCCAATTCATTTTACACCAATTTTTACAAGAAGTATTTTAAAAATTAAAATGGAAAGCTAGGGAAGTAAAAAAAATAAAAAATATTAGTCAGCTAGATTTTGCAAATGATATATGCTTGCTTTTGCTAATAATGCTTCGAAGATTTAGATAAAGTTGCAACATTTATCAGATGGGGGTAAGAAAATAAAATTATAACTGCTAAAATGAATAAAATACTATTTAATATATTTTGTCAGGAGCATGAATTAGAAGAAATTAATAACTACAGATACCTTGGTCTAATTATTAATACTGATGGAAACATAATGAATGAAATTAATTAAGACAATGTTACTTGGATGAAATGATTTTGCTAGGAATGTCTAAGTATTTACCAGTAAATTTACCTATGATCAGAAAAAAAATATATGTTTTATCAGTTCTTATTTATGGACTGATACTTTATTGACTGAATCTTAGACACTTACCAGAAGAGACTTTAGACCACTCAGCAAAGTAGAAAAAATGTAGATTAAAATTAATAAAAATATAACAAAATAAAATACATGATGAAACCAATATCACTGATATTTGAAAGAATTAATTGATTGAAAAGGAACTGACTTAAATACATTGCTAAAGGAATTGATGATAGATTGACAGTTGAAGTTTTAGATTGAATCTCAGGAAATTGAAAAAGACTAAAAAAAATTTTATGTAAGATGCATGAGCTAAATAAAAAACTTTGCTTGTGTGATGGAAAGAAGAGATATTGTAAATCAGAAAATATGGATTAAACCTTAAGAGACCTTCATTCTGTAAGGGATCAATAATGGTTAAAAATAATGATGAAACAATTTATAGAAATACCATACATGTTTGCAGTGTGCATGCAAGCATGTTAAATTAGTACTTTTATCATATGGCAGCATATATTAAAGTGACAGACACAAATAGTAATAATTCCTGGATTGATTCTCAACTATGTTATTTCAAAAGCCTTAATATTGATTAATTAATTTAATTAAATAATGATAATCAAATGGTTTATTGAAATTAATAATGATAATCAAATGGTTTATTGTTTGGGAGTTTATAAGATGTTAAAGCACCAAGAATGTCAGTGCTGCACTGCTATCCATAGTCTTTGCCTTTTTGCCACAGTAGTGAATCATGCAAGACAAATTTTTTTTCACAATAAAATTTTGAAAATTTTTACTTATACGTAACATGTATCTATTAAAATAAAATAAATCTCTGTAATAAAACAATGATAAACTCTCCATATCACCCAGTGCAAACCACAATGACAAATGGATGAATGAAGGTTTGTGCATAAATCTTTATCTTGTGCTATTCATCCGATAGCACCCAGATTAGTTTCTAACTTGTAGCTTTCATTAGTGAGGATCCATGGACTTGAGAGTATTGCATCTAGATCTTAGGATATAGTAACTGTCCAGCAGTTATCATTTACTTTTTTCATTAACTGTAAACCTATGAGTCAAAAATAAAAACAAAATGTATAGATACTGAACTGAACTTGGATATGTATGACTATAGAAGCAAATGAGCTTGGATTGAAAACATTATCAGTTTGGACTCATAGCTTTATAAATAATTAAGAGAGTAAAAGGTTGTGGCTGGATGGTTGAATTGGGTGCAGTGCTCTCAGATCCAAGGTTTCTCACTGATGAAAGCCACAAGGTAGAATCTAATCTGGGAATATTGGATGAATAATATATAAATTTTATTCATAAATCTTTTTGCATCAATTGTTTACTGTGGCTTGAACTGAGTGGCATTACAGTATGGACAGTTTGTCACTGTTTAAATAGCTTATGTAAGCATAAAACATAATGATCATGTGATGTTTAAATAGCTATAATGTTAGGTGCTTGGTAGGTCATATATTTCTGCACAATAGTCGCATTCCTCTTTTGCTTATAAAACCTCTCATTTAAGATATGTAAGATGATATGTATTCAATGTGAACATTTTTTTAAAATTTAAAATTGAATTTCTTTTAAAGCATTTAAATATATAATTTAAATAAAGTGTTGATCAGTTTAAGCACAGAATGCAACGTCTCCCCCATAATGATTCCATACGTTTTTCTAAAGAAATAAATAAAGAGTTTTTGTCATCTATTTTTAAAGACTAATTATAGCTTCAAGTAATTGCCTAGGAATATTTTTAAGACTTATGAGTTTCTAAAGTACTCTCTGATGCAGCGATAGAGTCCAGACTTTGGTGCTTATAGTTCATGGATTGAACCCAGCTCTGCTATTTCTGGTTATCTAATTTATTATGAAATCCCAAACAATAAAGCCGTTTGAAAATGATTGTAATTAGTTATTATTATTGAGTTGTTATTATTATGACGGTGCTGCTTATTTAAAATTGTTTAATTAGTAATAACAAATTAAATGTTTTAGTTTTTGATTTTTTACTGAAAATTTTTTTGAACCAAATAAAATAATTAGCTGCTTATGAGGTCTTTTGTTGTCTGTGCACAACAATTCTATTCATTTTTATTTCATAAAATCTCATATAAATTTAAGGTATCCTAAAATTTTATTAAGGTTTAAATTTAAAGATTTAAAATTAGATTGCTTTTTTTTTAAAGTACTTAAATAAATAAATTATTGATCATTTTAAGCATGAAACACATTGCCTCTTCTATAATGACAAGTATTTTTTTTTAATTAATAATCTGATCAAGAAATTTTTTAAAAAAATTATTTTTTTAAGATTAATTATAGCAACAGATGGATATTCTGAAACTTATGACTTTAAAGTATCATAAAGGAAAACATAAATATAGGTTTCACATGAGTGAAAATAGTCTTAGAACCATAGTGTAATAAAAGTTATGAATGATTACCTGTTTTTATTGAGTATTTGATTTGTCAGAAATAAAAATTTATATTAAACTTATCAAGGCACATGAAAGTATATGGGGTATAATGCCAACTGTATAATAAATAAGCAAATATTTCTTGTGAATCTTGATCTCTTTCTATTTGATTTTAAAAGTTTATTAAGGAAAATATTGGCAATCTTATTCATGCAGAAAATTATGTGCTCCTAAGAACATTAATGAATTATTTATTGATGTAATATAATATTTATATTATTCATATGAAAATTAAAATTAAAACCTCTACATTAGGATTCATTATTCTACCATTGTATGGAACTGAATGAGACAAAGGGTTCTAAGGCCTTACTGTTGATGATGCCCTGCAAGATTTCACAATGTTAGAATGCCATATCTGGTTTTTAATCCATATGTCACACCCATGTCTGTAATTTCTAGTATTCATTTGATTATTATTGTTATTAATGTTGATTATTATTAATAATAGTTTAATTTTTAATTACTAAGAATTTTTTTTTTTTTTGCGATAAAATGTTCAAAAAGATTTCTAATACAGGAAACTGATTCATTAAAATAAAATAAGACATTGTAAAATTAGCTTTTAGAGATTATTTCACATTTGTCGGCACAATTCCATTCAATTTTTTTAAATCAAATCTTATATAAATTTAAGATATTATAAAAGTTTGTCTGTGTTTAAACTTAACAATTTTATTTTTTTTAAAGTTTAAAACTGAATTTTTTTAAAACATATTTAAATAAATAAAAAAAATTATTGATCAGTTTTAAGCATAAAGAGCAGCGCCTCTTGTGCTTTGATCCAAACCATTAATGATTTTGTAAATCTAAATATTTGATTTAACGTTTATTTTAAATGTAGTAATTAATTTACAAAATTAATTCTTTACTATATATTTAAAGCCATTTTTTCTTTGCAAAATATTATCAACAATAATAGAATATTTTGCTTCAGCCAACTACAAATAAAAATGTCATTTGAAAATAAAAATTACTTAAAATCATAAAAAAAAAAAGCTAATCAGGAATTACACAATTTAAAATATTAAATGTTAAACTAGAAAGTAGTTTTTTTTTAAAAAATATTAAAATGTATTTGTAACATTTTAAAAATGTTATGAAATATTAATTTTTAATCTTTTAACTGTCATTTGTTAAATAAATTCTATATTTTTTTTTCTTTAGCTGCAGAGGAAGTTAAATGAAGCAAATTTAAAATTAGGTTGAAATAAAAAAAGAAAATATCAAGAAATCCATTAAAAATGACACATTGGTGGGTACTTTGGCACATACATGTATACATTATATAAAATTAAATATATATATATAAAGCTTATTCATACACATACTTCAGTTAGAGGACTATGTTCTTCTAAAAGTTAAAATATTAATAAAAACAGAAGTTATTTAACAAAATATACAATAATAGATTAGTGAGCATACATGATAGAAAAATAATAAGGTTTCATTGAGCATTTTTAACATAATAGTAGAATTCTTACAATTATACAAAATATTGTGCTGCAGGAATGAGCCGAAGCAATGTCAAAATATTCATTGCATATACATATGGTAATAATACAATTATAACAATTTCATGATTTTGTTATCCATTAGCAGGAATGAGATTACAATGTTATAGATGTTACCAATAACAACCAGCAGCTTACAGAAGAGTTGTGACCTTTTCTAATAAACCTAGCACTTCCAATTACATTAGTTTGCCTCATTTCTGATATTACTTGACACCAATAGCTTCATGCTCCAAACTTGAACATACCTATTTGCCTTCTGAAATTATGGTCACATGTATTATTGTCAAAGTATCTTCAAACCAGTAAATTACTGTTCTAAATGTGACTCTGTAACATTTGCACTTTCTCACTCAATTGGACCTCAGTTTTATTTCAAATTCTCTACATTAATGTGAACAATAAGATTTACTACTCAAGTTATTTGATTAACCTGTTTGTATTATTGATTATTTGTTTGAATTTACTGTTTCATTGGGCAACTATATTTTATTATGAATTCCAATCCACTGAACTCCATAATTTTGGAATATTTATTACTGAGGCTTAGTTTGAGTCCACAACAAAAAATAAATAAAATGTTTCAGATATTAATATCAAATATAAATTAGGTATTATTCAACTTCAATTTTTTCCTCCTAATTACTAATGGTTATTAGTAAACTTGATAATATATAAAATATCCATTTTTGTTTTTAAACCCACTTAGTAAAAAATTTATACTTTTAAATGAAATGATTTTTCTAAATATCTCTAACACCATGTTCACATTGTATAATCTCATTGCAAAAAGGTGGATTTTAAAATATGGATATATTTTATAAAGTTGGATTTTTATTTACTACAAAGATACAAATATTGGAATGACAGTAAAGTAATGGCATTTTAGAGATTGATAGCAAAATTCTTCATCCAACATTGTTTTCAATTTTTATTACTATGGGTTTTGGAACTGTTTATAGGTGAATTAATGAATTAGGAATCAAGTTTTAATCCAGATTTGATAGTAGAACTTTTAATTTTAACCAATTAAAAACAAAAACAAGAACTTCACTTTTTTTGATTCTGGATTTACAGTATGCTGATGATTGAAATATGTTTACCAGCTCAAAAATTGTTCTATAAAATATACTTAATGTTTTGAAGGCAATATATAAAGATTTGGATTTATTAATTAATGTTCAAAAATCTGAACCTAATTATCAGCTAATAGCATAAGAAAAATCTTCAACAATTTTAGTTTGGATATTGAGGTAGATCGCAGACTCCAATATACAATTACAGGTTTTAATAAATTAAAAGAAAACTATTTTCTAATAGTAACCAACTGTTATTTATTAGCTAAAGAGTTGTTGTTTTGCCTAATTTATTGAATGAAAATAAGACTAGAACATCATACCAACAAGATGTTCAATAAATTTTTAAAAATATATTGCTGAGATCATATGACTAATCAATATATTCTTCAACATGCTACACTGATAATATAAATGTACACATTACATCTTTGTTGGATTGAACATGTAAAACAGATGAATGCAACAATACAACACTTTCTGTACAGATATTTTATGATGAACCTAAGGTTAGTTTTCATAAGAATGGTTTTCATAATGAAAGCAAGTCACATTCATCCTAAAAAATGGCTGTGCTAATTGTTTTAATTGGGAAAATATGGAATACAATAAAATTTATTATAGAACTAAAATTAGATGAGATATTTAAATATTTCAGAAAGAAGAATTTGCTGCAGAAGTTAAAAGACAGCATTGTGGAATATAAAATACATAGAATAATAAATCAGCATTTTTTTATAGGTGAATGTATCTGTGATTCATAGATTCATTTATATAATCATGCCAAAACTTATCTCTAATACAATGTTATCTTTTTAACCTTTTTTTCCTTAGAATTGGAATGATCATATTTATTCACAATGATTACTTCTAATAATGATTATGATCAAAAGTAAATGATACAGATTTAGTTTAAACAAATTCTGATTAAATGTAGGGACTTTGATAGTTTATTTAAATGTGCACATTTTACATGGGTCAAATAAGATTTTTAAATTATCTTAGAAAAATTTATTGTCAGGATTGGAATAAATGTGGATTGAATAAATTATTATTATTATTATTATTATTGTTGCTATTATTATTAATTCACATATGTATTTTTTTTTTTTTAAAAAAAAAAAAACCCAGTATAAAAGTATCTGTAGAGATTCTGTCCTGGAAAAAAAATTGTTCTCTCCTTCATTAAGTTCAATTGTTTTTAAATAAATAAATTAAATAGATATTATAAATATTATCACTATTCATTATTTATTAGTGCATGAATATTTTAAACAGCTTAACTATTAACAAGAGATCACAAAGGATCTACATGTCTACACTGAACTATACCTGCTAAATTTTGTTTTTGAAATTTTTAAGTGCAATGACTATGATTTGCTTTGAATATTTTGATGTCATTTCAGTTGCATTTGGGAAGTGTGATTGGATTTATTGTTGTATCTCAAAAAAGAAATTTGTTTGAAGTGTGTGAATATATATAAATAAAATGTCCATTAATTAAAAACAAAATTGTAATTATAATTCAAATAATAAATTTAACTGTTTACAAACTATTATAAACAATTAATAGTTTGTAAACCGTTAGATTTATTATTTCAATTAGACAAATTTTATGCCAAGACACCTAAAAAAAATTATAGTTTAATTTTGTTATAAATAAATTATTGCTAGTACTTTTTAATGTCATAAATTTTACATATAAAAGTTATTATATTAGTATTTTATAGATTACACTGCTGTAAAATATTTTTTACACAGCTTAAATTATAATAGTTTTAAGTTTAAATAAGTGTTTATTAGACTAAAGTCTTTTAAAATTTTAAATAACTGGTAATGTAGATGATAAATAATTCATTTTAAGTTAGTAATGCTAATTAGTCCTAATTTAATTGTTAAAATATTTTCATGTAGCTTGTATTAATTTTTAAGGTTAAAAAACTAGGTTCAAACTCTATATTTTGGTTTGCAGGGATTTAAATTAAAGCTATAATATTTTAATTTATTTTAATTTTAATATATAATATTCCAATAAAATATTTTAGACTGATTTAATTAGAAAGAGTTTGATAAAGCTAGTAATTAAAAATAGGATTTTTAGAAGAAATAGTTATATTAATGTTGAATGAATAAATAATTATTATATTTACTTAACAATATTTATTTTTAATTATTTTTAAAAGGTAGTTTTAAAACCTATTCTGAGATTTGTCTAGATTTAATCAATGATAAATAATTACATTAAATATTATTTGTAATATTTAATTTTTTTAATATTGTGTAAATTTCAATTATGTAGTATTTTTTTGTTCTATCCTGCTAATTGTAATATTTTGTTTCATTGTAATTATTAAGTAATTATTTTATTTGCAACCACGAAGTGTTTTTAATTTTTTTTTTCAATTGTCTAGTGAAAAATTGATTTATTTAAATTTTGAATATTACTTAGATAAATTTTACTTTAAAATCTTTTCTAATTATAAATTGGTCAAGAATTTGAGCCAATCAAGGAAGAGGTTTCAGGTTAAAAAGTTCATAAAAAGTCTGGTCAAATGATCACATAGCTAGTAGTATAAATAGGTGATATTGTCATCTGCTCAAAGTTCTTAATCAGTTTTAACTTTATTTTTGTTTGTAGCAGTTGTATTTTAAAAACTCCAGTTAATTTTAAAAATATAATTTTCTTTAAATTTTATTACTTTTTAAGCTTACTATGTCAGGCTGAATTTAAACTATCTAGGCACAATAATCTGAACAGAATCACTAAAGAAACTGAAATCTTTATACTTGCCAGATTTAGTGGTAATATTATTTTATTATTATGTTTAGAATAATTTCTTTTAAATTTTCTGTGTTGGATAATTTCAATAGATATTGTTATTATTGCCATTATAATGACTCAAGAAATATTGTTAATTTCAAAGTTCATTTGAATGTCTGCATTATAATTAATGTTGCCATAGAATATTTAAATTTCTTATTGGCAAGAATATCACAGAATGTATTGAAAATTCTGGATATTTTTAAACCATTCATTTATATCAAATTGTCTAGAATTTATTTACCTAAAGTAAAAGACTTTTAATACCAGATAAAACTACATTTTGATATGATGAATGTATGTTTTTCAGACATTTACAAATGATTTGAGTCAACAAAAAATATTCAATTAATAATAATTATATACTTCAATAAAATGTATTTGTTCCCATTTAAATAAAAACATTATATTGTTAACTTATTAAAACATCAATAAAAGTATTCATTAATTATGATTGTTTCTGTTTACTCCTTTTTTGGCAGGAGGAAATAATTTTTCTCCAGAATAAAAAAAATTATTTGCAACAAACTATGCAATAAGTATTATGTGAAATGTAAAGGTTTTTACTTAATAAAAATAAAATATAAAATCTACCTGCAAAAATGACATTTTATTTAATGAATTTAAATTACTTTTCTGTATTTTAATTATTTTATAATGACTGAAAAATTATTTTAAATCTGCAAGTTATTTCTTACCTCTGAGCATTGATTGCTATGGAAACTGCAGTGGTCATAAATATGATATTTGAAATAAGTATGTTTCTTCTGCAAATATTTAATAGTATGTGATAAATATTAGTTATCTGAAGTACTTTACCATAAAATATTCTCACTATGAACAAAATTTATAATTATTTGTATAATGGATTAAGTTGACAACCTAAATTCAAATATTAGTAAACTATTCATTGGCAACTTTGTCAACATATGTAATGGTTTAAATTCATGGATACTTGTTTGAATGGCCATAAATTTGTCATAACCTTGCTAGCAGAATTATGTGAAATTTACTAAGGATATTCAAAAGAAACATGTTCTATATTTCATATTTATATTATAAATTTTAATATCATAGTTACATTGTATGATATGATGGATATGTTTGCTGTCCATAAGATGTTGTTGCCAACATTCTCTTTAAGTTTCAATTTAATAGAGAATGATTCAAGAAGTTATCAAAAGGACTATTCTTTAATTTATTTATTGGATGATAAAAATGAATGAATTTATTTGTATTATAATTTTAAATACTATGTTTTGTTTATGTGCATATTATTTTCATATTATATACATTATATTTTGAAATAATATAGGTTAAAATTCTCAGAATAGTACCTTATCATATGTGCACATATGAATTATTTATTTATAAAGGTATATTGCTATGCTGGAAACTGAATAAGTAGATGTATATTTCTATTATTTGTTTGTAAATTTACTTATTATTTATTTAATAATTATTTATTACCAATGTTAATAGAGCTGTATTTGTCATTAATTATTATTTATCATATTTTACATTTGTTAGCTGTAGTAAATTTGTTAGGGATTGTAGATTTATTTTTGGAAGTGTTTATATATATATATATATATATATATATATATATATACACTTCCATAAATAAATATATATATATATATATATATATATATATATATAGCAATATATTTAAAAATGGTAGTGTTAGTGTTTATCATTATTTTGCTAGCTTATTTTTAAAAAAGATGGTAGCATTTGTCCCTCATTTATTATTTATTGTCTTGCAATTGTTTACATGCTCATAGAATATATATTAGAGATTATGGCATAGACTTTATTTTTAAAGCAATTCCTATTTAACAATTTGTCCTGATGTGCATTCTCATTATTTTTCCTGAGTAGTGGCAATGTCCTACATCCTCTATAAGCCTTCAAAAGTAGGTGAATTCTTATGAGCTATGCCATCATACTTTTTATTTTGTCTTACTTAACTATTAAAAAAAGTATTTTGTTTGTAGTTTGTAGTATGTTTAATAAAGCATGTGCAATACTTTACCATGGCTTTGTCTGGCATTTTAGTAGTTTTATCTAGGTATTGAGGAATTCTATCTTATCTCTATAGCATTCTTCATTGGTTTAAATGCGAATAATTCATTATAAATATTATGTCCCATATTTGAGCTTTGCTAATAGGGAGAAAAAAATATGATAAATAATTATTTTTAAAATTTTAAAGTGTATTTAGGCATAAATAGACAATATATATATATATATATAATGACTCTTTCATTGCTGAATTGGTAAGTTAATATTATTATTATTTAGTATGTTAAATTTTCATAAATAGGACACTACTTATATGAAAGTTATTATCATTGTGTGAATGCATTTATAAGTGAGAACTTTTTGATAAATTAAACAATAGAAAGTTTATTTTAATCTGTGGATTATTTTTGTTTAATTCAAATGAATTTATTTTTTATAAAACATAATGTAAATTTTTAAATTTTTCAGTCATAATTTTGAAGAAGTAAAGTTATGAAAGCCTTTGGTTATGTGGACTTAAATATGGAATATTTATAATTTTGTATTTTGTTGTTAATTTAAAATAAATATTTGTTGTTGTTTTTTTTAAAAATGTCTCATAGTCATTTGTTCTCATCATTCCACTTATCAACCAGAAATCATTCCACATAATGATTAAAAATTTAAGTATTTATAAAATATTAGATATTATTTTACATATATTTGATAAAAGATTATATAACACTAAAATTAATAAGACTCACTTTATTGAATTATTTAAGCATTAATATAACATCTAAGAAAGATCTGTTTTGCGTAATAAAGAATTATAATTGGGTTTGTCATTTTGCATCACTTTAACTAATTTAATTTTTTTATTTCAAACCACTGTGCATATTTATTTTAAAATCATTTTCCTATATAAAGATCATATTTATTATTTTATGACAAAATTTAATCTAATTCATATTTATAATATGTTTAAATTAAATTTAAAGGCTGTAAACCTTTCATGCTTATTATAATACTTATCTGACAGTCAATCAGATGTTATGATGGCTGTCTGAATAATGATCAAACTGTAAAATTCTCTGTCTTGTGTTTATGGTTTGATCATTATTCAGACATCCATCATAACATCTGATTGGCTGTCAGATAAGTATTATAATAAGCGTGAATGGTTTGCAGCCTTTCAATTTAATTTCAACTAACTATCTGTGCTTTCTATAAAATAAATATTATTTACATAATATATTTAAGTAGATTTATTCCAAGATGTTTAGGATGACTATGAAATTCCTTACCCATTCTTAATATCTGAGTGTAATCCTAGATTGGTTATTATCATATTCTAAAATTAAGAGATCATGTTTATTTTATTTAAGATAGCAATAGTATTGATAATATTGTTATAAGACATTAACTTATGGTAAGTGTAAGTCTTATTCATATTATTAACTAGGATTTCATTTGACTGAATAAATCTGAAGAGTCAAAAAGAAATTATTTCATAATTTAAATGAGTTCCCATTACCCTGAAATACCCTGATTTGTTTAAGAAATCATATTATTTAAATTTATTTTGAAAATGAAGAAATTACTTTCAAAGAATAAATCTTAAATGGCATAGATTTAAAAAAAAAAAATATATTTCTAAATTTTATAAGAATTAAATAATGTTTTTATCTGATCAGTGCAATGAGATGCTTAGAAGATCTTTACATGATGGATAAAAAAATGTTGTATTACATATTTGAAGGAGAAAAAAAACTTGAATATAACCTCACTAGCATATTTTCACAATATTAAGATTATTTTACTTATGCTAGAGTGAGTTGAAATTTCTCCTCTTCTAGATTTATGAATAATATTACTTTGTATTTTCATAATATTTTGTTATAAATGTTTCCCCTGTATATTTTTTTATCTTAGCATATGGCATTTGTTTTATAAACCCACTGAGCTTAGTTATATCACATAAGATACTTTAGCCTATACATCTACACATTTTTGTAAGTCACAATTTGGCTTGCCCAACATGTTAGATCGGTCACTGACAATGTGACAGTTGTTATCATCATTTATAATATTTATCTCACTCATCGATCATAAATTTTGTAGGTTACTATAAATAAGAAGCTTTTAAACTATTTCTGAAGCAGATAAGTGCATTGACTGCAACTAGAATAGTTCTCAACATGATGATAAAATTCCAGTAATAATTGAGAAAATCCACCAGCTTTACTAAAGGATCTAAAACATTCATCACAACTTTTGTATTATTTTCTATCATTCAAAGAGTTTCTAATGAAACATCTATAAAATGTTGATATAAAATTATTGATGATAAGATAATCTCATGTTAATATGCTAAGTGTGATTTTATTAGCAGCTTTATAAAATTAAATTAACACCATCATTGAAATATAACAAAATCAATTATAATACTCTTTGTAGACGGAAATTAATAATATTAAATATAACCTTAATTCATTTTCAATGTTGAGAGTTACTGTCAGAGATGTCTATTATATTCAAGAAAAAAATGGAAATATGAAATTATATATTTAATTGCATGGTCTAATTAACAATATTACAGTGATTTGACTTCTTTTTTATTTTATTATTATCGTGTATTATAACTTTCTATATACTTTTAATGTATAAAATATAATTATAAATATTTGATCAAATAAAGTTACTTTAAAATATGAGAAAAGGCTGAATCACGTGATAACTCACTTTATAATTTTATTTTATTTTTTTGTTTGCCACTGTTATTATTGCAGATTGTAATTTTTTTCTAACGAAGAAAATTTCATGTATTTTTTGCATTTAGAATGTTCAGAGATCTTTAGGAGAAATTGTTTTAAAACAGAGTTATAAACAATGTCAGTTTTATAAATATATCATTAGTCCTTAGTTTATTTTGGAAGTATTTTAAATCTTACTCTGAAAATAATTGATCCATTCTTATGAACATCAGGTTTTTTTCCAAAAATTTTGAAGTTAATATAAAATAATTTGGCCAAAAGTATTATTTTATATTAGCATTGTAATTAATTCTTTTTATCACTTCTGGAGGTATCTAGTGTAAATATGCATACTCAATGAGATTTAGGTAACAATGGCATATCCAATACCCAATATTAATTTCTAATTATTGGCCTTCACCAATAAAAAACTTTGGATTTTTACCTACTTACTAAGTAAACTTCGATTACATTATCCAAACTAATAAACTGAAATGAAAACACTTTAATATTCTGAAATAAATTTAACTTACTTCTTGACTTATATAGGTCTGACATTATACAATTAACGGCATATTATAGAGGTTTTTATATGCTGATCATATAAATCTTTGACTTATTGATGTACATATTATCACATGGCATGCAATGTTTTGGAAATTAGTTGGATGAATTTTGAGATTAAACAAAAGCAATATATAAATTACTTTTTTGCTCATAGGATTTGTTCTTGACAAACAATTCTTAAACAATCCAAAACAAAGCAAAACTCTCCATATAGTAGTGCCATCTTGTGCTAACAAGAGCAATCAATGGATGCCAGAAGGCTTGTGCATAAAATCCCTATCTAGTGCCTACTCATCCAATATCCCCAGACTAGTTTTGCTTTGTTTTGGATTGTTTAATAACAATTATTGTGCTAGTATGAGAAAGTGATCATGTGATGTTTAGTGGTTTAAAACAATTCTTATGATTCTCATTTTGCCTAGTTTAGTGCAGAAGTAAATTGATAGAGTCTGGAGCTTAAAGTCATTAGACTGAACCCAGATCTGTTACCTCTAACACTCAAACTTTTTATGAATAACTAAGTAATAAAGCCATTCAAAAATTATTATTATTATTTATTATTCTTTTTAAATCAAATGTTATATAGTACTTTTGCTATTGTGAATAACAATAATAATCCATAATAATTACTATATTCCATCATCAGATTTTTAATGAAATGGAAGGCTGAAGAGTTGTGAATTGGAATAGTTTGAAGCCTGTCCATTAAAGTATGAAGATTGGCTATCTTAATATAAAGCTGAGCACTGATTATATATATATGGGTGAGGATAGTAATATAGACCAACTGATGATTGCTGGTTTAGCATGAAATATGTATATTGGTGATTATTTATCTTTTCAACAGGTGTGTGATCAGGTGTGTCAGCAATATGAGATGGTACTGAGAGTAGTGAGTCATGTGAAAATCTGAGATCGAATCCTGCTTATATTACATATATAAAATGCAGGTTTAAGCCTGTACAATGTATTAATTTATAACCTTTTCTATTTCTTATAAATAAAACTATAGAATCATCTGTAATTTAATATGTCTCAATTTCATTGTTATTTATATACCAAAAAATTCAGAACAGTTTAAACTGTTATACTGCTATCATACTTTTTCTTCTCCAGATATCTTACCTGTAATCTTTTGTTTTTTATTTTAGAAAGTGCTATACAATTAATAACAGTTTAGTTGTCAATATAGTACAAAGTCAAGTTTTATTTTGAATTATCATGACTAAGCAAAGTTCATATATTTTTGGGAATGTATATTTTTAAAAAAATAAAATGTGATAGCTCAGAAATTGGCTAGGTATGGAGATTTAGCTATATTTTTTGAAAAGATTTTTATATGTAATTTTTTAAGATCATCATATTTATGAGAGCAAGGAGATTCTATTGTGTTGAATCTACTTTTAAAATGGCATATCATTAGCTTATTATTAAATATAATATCCATGCAAGATTACAATAAAAAATGTCCCAATTTTATTACTTTCTTATTAATGGTAAAAGTTTTGCAGACTATAGACATATATATTTTTTTCAAAAACAGTATTAGAGTAATATTGTTGTCTATAATTAAAAATTGAAATATGGTGATAGAAATACACACATTATAGGTACTAATGATATATGAGGTTCACTCTAATCAGGTACTATACCCATCCAAGAAATTTTGGCTATTAAAAAATAAAAAAAAACAAAGTCTTAAAAAACATTTATAAAGGAGGCAGAAATAGTACTAAACTTATGTTAAACCTGCAATCTATCCAATAATATATTAGAAGGTATTCTTTGTAAAATACTGTATATTATTAATTCACATTTAATTCTTAAATGTAAAGAAATCATTCCACTATCCTTCACCTCTGGACTCTGTTAATAGCTTGCGTTTAGAATATGAAATAAACATAACACACACACATATATATAGTGTACCTATATTGATATAGGCACATATAATTTTATCTAAAATTATATTATTAAAATAATCTTTCATTAAAGAAAAACATAAAATTAAATGTTGAAGAGTTTATTTAGTTTGTTTTTGAAAAAGATAAAAATCAAATAGTTTTCTAGCATTAGTTTTGAAATAAGAAGCTACAATTAATTAATCAAAAGGGGGAGGGGAGTCTTGGTTTGAGAAATTAAACTAAGGGTTATAAAAGGAAGTAAAGAGTTTTTATTAATATTCGTAAAAATATAATTTAAAAGGTTAAAACATACAAATCTCTTTTCATTCAAGTTTAATTAAAGAAAAAATAATGTTAAAACTAATATATGTGCATATATATCTGTGATTGTCAACAATAGAATAAATGTTATTTTAAATAAATGAAAGTTAAAGAAGATTATCATTAAAAAACACGGCAATGGTTATAAATTAATATCAAACAACATTTTTGCATGGCTATTACTAATTAAGCAATCTTTCAAAACACGTTTATCAAATGATTATCACTGGAATTTGACAACAGATCTTTGCAGAAGATATTACGAAGACAACATGTCGCAGATATAAATAGACTTTTTTTTATCGGACAGGTTCAGTTCACAAATTAGTTGAGTCAGTCAGTTCACAAAGTAATTGAGTATTGCTGTTCAGAAATTAATTGAGTCAGTTAAGAAACAAAATGCAGTGTTGAGAAGATTTTGGGAATTCACACCTCTCCACAGCCTAAAAAGTCCGATGAAAACAGCAAGATCTGCCCGTGAAATAATGTCAATGTAACAACTTAAAAAATCTCCGTGAGTATTTAATTGTCTCCAATAGTAATAATCATGAAAATCAGGAAACTCATCAAGGAAAAGTCCCAGCTGGCTGGTAAGCATTCATAATGGAAATATCCTCACCGAAAGCAGCCACCAAAGAGAACAAAATTCTATGTCTACATACAAAAGCCTAGGTAAAACATTTGCTTATTTCATTTATACTGTAATAGCCATTGCATTGCATTAATTCGTATGAATCTTTCAAGAGTCTAATTATATGAACTTTATATCATACATAAATGAACTATTGATATGTGTGATTAAATTCCAAATGCTATGTAATACTTTATTATTATTATGTGTGTATATGAGTTAATATGTGCGTGATCATTATATCAATATTTATTAGTTAAATTAGAGTGTTTTGTTATTAAGTCTATAGGAATATTTAAACCATTTAGAAATGTTAATTTAAAATATGCATGTGTTTTATTAGAACTATAAAATGTTTAAATTTAGTAAATAAATGTTAGTTAATAAATTATCTTTAAAATTAAACTTTATTTGTCGGTCAATTCTTTTTATCAATCTCCTTTTATAAATTCCTTTTACAATTCCTTTATCAAGTCTTTTAATCACTAATTAGATATAATCTGTTAGTGACTACAAACAACTGAGCTAGTCGTGGATTTAGGTGTTGAGTTAGTGGCCACTGTTCAAAGTGTGTTGTCTATTCTTTTAGTATTCTTTTAGAATAAGCAGCTGGTGCCCATGGTTATACACAAACAAATAAGTGCTTTGGACGTGGTGTTCAACTCAACAGCCGAGAAGAAGCTATGTCCTGGAAATGTAACGTTAGTTATATACTTTATAGCTATCATTTGGGCATACATACTCTCCGAGTATGTTCTTCTCTGCCTAAGAGACCAGTGTTTCGAATGCACACATTCGAACCTGGTTCAATATATATATATATAATTTAATACAGTAATTAACTATTATATACAGTCTTGTTTCTCAAAATATTTATTAAAACATTAAAAATATACACGAGTATCATGAACAATAAATTGACAATGAACATTGATTATTAGTTGATAAAAGGTGGATTAGACACAAGATTGATTAATTAATTAGGAAATAATTCATAGATACTAGGTCAGAGGTTTACAAACTGAAATATAGACAATGATTAGCAAATGAAACTATAAAACTATTTAACAGCCACCACACTTGTTAGCAACAATTCAGATAGACTATATTACATAAATTCTGTATTGATACAGAGGTGGGTAACCAGATGCATCAGCTTATCAGTCAGTGACTGTGGTTGAAGTCTGATTCATGATAGTGTTCAAAGAAGGAATCATTTTACTATAAGTATAGATAAATCCTTTGTGCCAACTCTGTCAGAGGCATAAAGAGACCTTGGATCATTTAATTCTTTCTTGCACATGCCTCTCTATCTCAAAATGTTTCATTTTCCATAACATTAAAATTAATTATTATCTTGCCATCTCACTGAAAGATAGTATAAAAATCAGATCTATACAAGTAATCAGACTCTCACTGTTCATCATTCATGCCTTGTGGACTGCCTGATGTAAAAAATGTTCAATCCATCATGCTTCCAAGAAGAAAGTTACATCATGAACAAGTTGGCCAAAATTAAGACTCTAGATCAGCTCCTTACTTTGAAGGGTAGGTTTGTTGTTACGTGGAATCAGATAAATATGACATAAACTTTTTTTTGATCCTGATTGTTTATTCATCCAGATCAATTCAGAGTAACTTTGTAGTAAATCAGAAAGGAATTTATTATTGGGTGCATGAGGTTATATGCTTCACAAATTTTAATTCTATTATTGAAGGTATCACTAGTAATTACCATATGTTGCTTGATGAGAGCAATCACTGCAGTATCCAAATGATTTACTACAAAGTTACCCTGAGTTGATCTGGATGAATAAACAATCAGGATCAAAAAAAAGTTTATGTGATATTTATCTGATTCCATGTAACAACAACCCTGCCCTTTGAAGTAAGGAGCTGATCTCGAGTCTTAATTTTGGCCAACTTGTTCATGATGTAACTTTCTTTTTGGAAGCATGAATGAATAGTGAGAGTCTGATTACTTGTATAGATCTGGTTTTTATACAATCTTTCAGTGAGATGGTAAGATAATAATTAATTTTGATGTTATGGAAAATAAAATGTTTTGAGGTAGAAAGACCTATGCAAGAAAGAATTAAATACTCAAAGTTCTCTTCATGCCTCTGACAGAGTTGGCACAAAGAATTGATCTTTGTCATCCCCCTTTTATAAGCAAGAAACCAACTAGTGCTGATTGAATTAAGGTTGATTTTAATAACAAAGTCCAGGTATTTAGGTTTCATGGACCAATACTTGAAAAGAGAAATAATTCTATTATTAGTCAACCTCAAATGTGGCAGAAAAGAATTTATTATTGGGTGCATGAGGTTATATGCTTCCGAGATTTTAATCTTATTATTGAAGGTATCAGTAATTACCATATGTTGTTTGACAAGGTCAATCACTGCATCAAGTATATTTTTAGACTGAGGAGGAGGTCTTTCAGTAGGCTGAACCAGCAATGTAATTTGTGCATATCCAAATACGCGAATCATCATAGAATAAAGTTAAATGATTTTTGTACAAGAATGACTTGTATTGAATGAAATGACAAGCCATTGTATTTTTTGTGATACTGCATTGCTCTCATGCTAATATCAGTTACTTTTCCTCTCCAGAACAAATGAGCAGCAAATCTATTGATTATGTGAATAAATGTTTTTGTAACCTTCATTATGGCAAGATAATAGCTAATTTTGGTCATGATTTTAATATTGAGAATCATGACCTTTGCATGGAGAGACAGATGAACTTTTGATAATCTCTTGGTTAAGCAATCTGTGGCATAAATGATATCCTTATGAATATCTCTTGACATTTGAGAATGAGATTTGGATGTGGCAATCCCTAATAATTTTTGAGGGTCTGCCTTAAATCTATATTGTATCTCTGTCCTGTATAAATGTCCCAAACAGCAGATTTTGAAGAACTGATGGTGAGCCCATACTCATCAGAATATTGTTCTATTATAGCATATAATTTAGATAAATAGATGGATGAAGGCAAGCTATTGCTGTCCAGCTGGATATTAATTCTGTTAATATTAGTATCCTTTTTCAAATTCTGGCAAGTCATCACCTACCCAAATTCATTACTCAAATGATTGAGAATCTGCTGATAAATAGAGAGATGGTAATTTCGATGGATGGTAATCTATCATCATATTTCTCACCAATACTCTGTTATTCATTTTCTATATTAATCCTCTGCTGCAGACCATCAAGAATCAATTACCAGGCATATATATTCCCAGATTGGTGAAGCATATTAATGTCATTGCTTATATGAATGATGTGCTTATATTGTATACAGTCTTTCAATCTGCAGAAGTACTTTCAGTAATTCCTTAACCCTCCTCAACTGCTGCTAAATTCAAAAAACAAAATGGAAATAGAATTAACCGAAAGTACTTCTGCAGAATGAAAGACTGTAAATAATACTTAATTACCATTATTTTTATAGTTTTATTGTTATTACAATTAGTTTTTTAATTAATGGACATTACTTAAATATATTCCAAACAACGGTAAACAATTTATAATATTATATAAATAAAAACTCATAAAAAAATAATTTCGATTATATTCATAATCAAAAATATTTTTTTATTTATATAATATTATAAATTGTTTACCGTTGTTTGGAATATATTTAAGTTTCGTTATTGTATTATTAATATTAGCGGACATTTATTTTGTTTTATTATATATATATATTCGAGTTTTTGTGCTTATACCAATGCATCCTTCATTTCAATTTCACCATATCACAACTATTCTTCTGTACATAAACACAAATTACCCTCTCTTACTAGACATGCATTTGGTGAACAAGCTTCACCCATCAATTGAACTACAGGTATCAACCACTGGATTTCTGTTTCCTTGTTAAACAACAGTTCAATACTTTTTTACGACATTACTTCCATGCAAAGTAATGACTGTTTTCTTTTTATGGACTTTTAACATCTAGTGGGAGTCATTGAATTGTATTTTCAAATTATTATTGGTTTAAAAGTGTATAGTCCTCATCTCAACTTTATCAATTTTGGTGATGTAATTCAGACTATTTTCCTCAAGTATGCATATATCTTGATTAAACATAAAATTATAAAAGCATTGTTTTCACTTTTTTAACAAATGTTAAATTCTACTGTAAAAATTAAAGTTTAATTAGAAATAAACATAATTAGCTTCTTTAAAAGTAAAAAAAAATTTTTTGAGCAAAATTGATTAGAATTGGCTTTAAGAATTTTACAGTATGTTTAAATATAATGTAACTTTTTAGTAAATATTTAAAGATAATTTATTCTGTGCATAATCTAGAGACTTTAGTGTATAATGTTCTGTTAAAATTAACGTTTAATTTAATAGATCACGTGATTAACAGAGTATAAATAACATCTCTTATGCTACATAATCTAAGACTAGCAATATTTATGTTCCAAATCAAATTTTAAATAGATAAAGTTTAATCATTATAGTTCATCAAACATGAACAATTTTTAAAAGTCATAAAAAGTTATTTACATCTTGGTAATATAAGTTGCAAACAGAATTTAATAAACTATAGAAAGTAATCGTCTTTTCCTCCCAAGTGCCATTATCAATAGTGTTCAAAATCTAAAAATCACAGTGCTTGTAAAATTTATCAAATATTAAATAGAGTTTAAGTTTAAATATGTTAGTGAAAAATAAAATGTAGAAGTGATTTGAATTTTTAAAAAAATTAATAATTTATTAATTATTAAGAAATAATCATCATAATTATTATCGTAGAGAAATAAATGGTTGTTCAGCTTCAAATTAGTCCACTCTACTGATGAATCAAATCTTGCTAGAAAGTTGTTGGAGTATCATGTTAGAAAAAAATTTCATGGGAGGAAATGAAGCCATGACATTTGAAAATTTTTAGAACTTCAGAAAGTTTTAGGCTAAACTCATAGATGAACAATATTGAATAAAAGATGTGATGGTGATAGTAAAACTAAAGATAAATATTCAGGGTGGTGTTTTGATTGGAACTATAAGCATGAAGGCAAGCGTAGCTTTGTCTTGGAGTGTGAAAAAATAAAGAAAAAGAAATGGAGGTAATGTGAGATTAATGAACTGAGGTAAAGCAAGGCAAAAAAAAGAGGAATTCTATTTAAAGATATATTGATTAAGTAAGGTAATTTTATCTCTCTCTTAATTGAAGATGAGTAATAACTGAGTCAAATCTAAATTATGTTTAGTGTAGAAATATTCATTATTAATACATTATCCTGAAATTATAATTTTAAAAATTTTATTTTGCATTTTTGATATAGTTATCTTTAGTACAATATAACAAATATATGATATTTGTAATGGGTTTTTAATCATCAAAATTGAGTGGTTTGAATAATATAGAAATTGAGTGGTAATGATAATGTAGTTATAGAGAAAAACCTAAAAAAGTCTCTTCCATTTATTTGTTTATGCAGAAATTTAATTTTATTAATATCATGTAAAAAATTGAATAATCCAGAAGGCTATTTTATCACAATATCATAAAATACTATAGCATTCATAACTTGATATAAATTTAATGAAATAAACTATTTTTCTTGCATTTTACCAAGAATCAGTTTATTAAGATATTAAATACTTTTTTTCTTTAATAGGGTCAAAGATTGAATTGCTAGAAAATGTGAAGAATCCCCCCTTTGTTGCTTATTGGTATAATGGTGAAATAGCAGACTAATTATGAGTCCAGCAACATTTGAAAACTACTTAACAACCTTTTTAATATTCTGAATTTGTGATGCTCTTAAAAAATAATTATGATATCATCAGAAAAGATACAATACATTACAGAAAAAGCAAGTCAAAACTTATGAACTGACCTTTGTTCAATGGGTCATTGTAAATTCCAAATAGCAAGTAATTAAAGAACTTTGAAGAATACTTTTAAAGAAAATTAACTTAATGAAATATTATTTTTTTATTAATTTTTTTGATTTTTAAATAATTATCAATTTTTTCAAATAAAAAATTCATTATCAAGAATTATGTTACAGAGAAACCATAATGAATGACCAAATAACTATGTCAATATCATTTATTCAATTTGTTATCCATAATGATTTGTGAGAATGGCTTTTTTACTGATCAAGTGTAGTTTTATGGAGTGAGGATATGACATAAATGAAATTTTTGTGTTTCATACCATGATGTAAAAAAAAATGAAAAGTTATTTCTGAGTTTAGACTAAATTATTTTAGCAAAAAACATGTTTACCACAATCATGTGTCAGATATAAGTAGTTGGAACTTTTTTTAAGATAAAATATATATTTTAGTAAGATAGGAAAATATCTTGATTGGATACATGGTTATTTAAAAATATATTTTGGGGTCTATGTAATAATTACAAAAATTTATAAATAAAGAGATATAAAGAAGGTGTTTCATGTAAGGTTAGTATTTGAAGTTTTAACAATCTCATGATATTAATTCTCTAGAAAGAACAATAATGGATTGTTTTGCTTTTACAGAAGTCAATTTTAATATTTACTTATCAACTAAGATATTATTGTCTGATTGTTTTAATCAGTGGGCAAAAGCTTTTTCTTGAATATATTATTATGTTTTATAGAGTTGTGACTTTTTTTGATCCAGAATATCTGCTGAAAAAAAATAGAATGATCCCCATTCTAATTTCAATACTTCTGAAGTTTTTTGACCATCTAAAATAAAATGAGTTATGAAACTTTTAATATTAAATAGAAATAATATAAGTAAAAGAATAGACTAATAGTACAGTGAATATCTACTCAAAATTAAAGAAATATAAATTTGAATATTTGAATTATATAAACATTATGAAAAAAAGAATTATTAAATATTGTTATTAGATTTTTTAAATTTTTAAATTTATTATATTGTTGTTATTAGCATTTTTTTATTAAAATAATATGGTGCTTTAATATAAAAATAATATTAATAAATTATAAAGTGAAAGTTATCTGCAAGTTTTTAATCTTTTAAATTTAATAATGATTATTACTAAATTAATCAAGTTATTTTCTTTATTTATTTATTTTGATTAACCAAAGTTTTAATAAAGTTCATCACACCATTTTTATTTTTATTTTTTATTTTTTTGCAAATAATATAAAATAGGATTTTCTCCCAAACTTATTAATTAATTTAGTAATGAAAAATCTTCCTTAAATATCATTGTAATTTATATTTTCTTTGGGGACCATTTTAGCACCCATTACTTGTAAAGATATATTGATATTTACAGCTTTTTATCCTGATATAATATAAACAAAATGTCATTAACCTAAATTAATGTTCATTTGTTTCATTTGTTAATAAATATGAGTTTGGGGATTTTTTTTTATTTATAAAATTTTATAAAATTAACCGTATTATATTTCAAAAAGATCTGGGAATTATATTTTGTTATAATAAATCTTTTCATCATCATATTGAAAATATTGTTAATATGGCTTCCAAGATAATGAGTGTCATCTTTAAGCATGATTTTCTTTTTAGTAATAATAGTAATAAAATGGCTTATTTTTCAAAAATTTATAAATTGTTTAATCACTAGAAATATGATAGCTAGAGTTGTGATCCTTGAACTTTTACTTCTATCAGTACAATAGATGACAAAGAGCATATTTTTAATAATGATACAATTACAAAAAAAAATCAAGTCTGATGTCACATGACCTAATTTAATAAGCTTAATAATAATACAAAATAGTATCTCATTAGTTCTATTCATTTTATAGTGTAAGTTCAATCATCTGTTATGCTAATTCTAAATAATATTGTAGCTTAATCCAATTAAATTACAACAAATTTTCTAAATATATCTTATTGAAAAGTAAAGATGATTTTTATTTGAATTCTAGACATCACTTTATAGATCTTACATTTTTAAGATTTTCATTCAATAAGTCAAATTATCTGATATTATCTCACTTTTTTAAAATATCAGGAACTTGATGCTTATATTATTTTATATATATTCAATCTTATTGTTCTATTATGCTTAAATTTTCTCTCTTATCTAGATTTCTTTATTTGTATAATCAGGTTTTTATTAATTTTGATCATTTTTAATGTATATCCTATGCAGTTTCATAGTAATCTAGAATCTAAATATAAGTTTGAATACAATTGGCTTGTATATATTTTTGTTATCATTCTTTAACTGTTTGTAATATTTATGTATATTGCATTGTGTATTGTCAGGTGTAATTATAATTTGTTATAAGATGTTTTGAATTTAAAGAAATGATTGGAATTAAATTATTATATTAAAAATAATCCATTAATTCTGTTATATATTTAATTAGAGTAATATAATAGCATACCTGTTAACTCTTTAATACTATTTCATATACAATTTTATTGCAAAACTCTGATATTTATGTTATCTCAGTGTTTATATTAATCATTTTCAATTTTTTTAGTTAACATTAGTTATTAAAATTAAGCTTTTATCATAATCTCTTTTTATTATTTATTAATTTTAATATTGGTGCCTCAGGCATAAGAACAATATTATATGGTTATGTTTTTATATATAAATACTTTAAATATGTTTGTTAATGCGCTCCACCTCATTTTACACCAATTCACAATTAAATCGCTAGCCAAAATCAAATTAAACATTCAATACCAATGATTTCCTTGTGAAAGAAACTTCTCAACTTCTAAAGAATGCAGTATAAAATAAATATATATTGTCATATCTTCTCAAAATTCTAAGTTACGTTCCAATGCACCTTGTACTATATTATTTTTATTTAAAAAATTAGTCATGCAGAAAAATCATTGATAGTAAATTTTTAATTTGATTTTGGCTAATATTTTAATTATGAATTGATGTATTTGGTTTATTATATTGACTAGGTTTTGTTTTGAAATCTGAAATTTTATATGTATTATAAATATATAAGCATCTAATGATATTTTTCTTTCCATATGTCAATGCATTGGCTGGAAAGCAAACCCGCAACAACTGTCTGCAAACAACTGCTTGCAAGGCAGCTGCCTGACCTCTCGGCTACCAACGCTTGTCTTCATGATATTTTTGTAGATAAAATTCAGTTACTAAAATGGAAATATTCAAATTAAACAATATAGAAGAAATTTAACCATAGATCCATACAAAAATTTCATTAAGATTCAATCTGTATTTATCTTGATAGTTCTAGGAAAGTAAGCTATAAAAGTTTGTGGTTTTAGGAATAGTTTTATGCATGTTTTAATTTAATCATCAATGTATTATTAAACACACCCATACATATTTAAATTATGCTTAAAATATTCATTCCACTACATTTTTATTGGAACATAAATTAAAATAAATGAAAAAGACAAATAATTACCACATTGTTCATTTCATGCTGATCTAACTATCATTAATTGGTCCTATACCAATTTATTATACATGTCATCATTTGTTCAGTATTTATTATTTTTAATTATAATGATCACTTTAGTTTATGACTTGTACCAAATTATAAGTGCGGGTTAAGCATTAAACTCTTATCTTGGAGGCCATTTGTCTTTTTCAGGTGTTTTTATTGATCTGTTTAAGAGCATGTGATGAAGTGGAGGTTTTTACTTTATGCATTTATGTTTAATTAAAAAATAAATATATTAATCTTTAACTGAGGTTTAAATGTTTTATCTGAGCTGGGTATTATCTCTAGTTTAATAATCAACTTTATTTACTAGTGCAGTAAATGATTTGTAACAATCATAAAGGTATTTACCTGAAATAGTTGATGTCAAAGTTATGAATGCAGAAAGTTTGACATTTGTAAATTCAAGAGTAATTTATATGTGTGTTTGTAGGTTAGTAATGACCCAAAGAGGATTATGTGCATATGCTTATTGTTTATATATAAGTTTATATGTAGGGATAGAAAAAAGATTATTCATTGAAAATATCAGTTAATAGTCAAAAAATTGTTTCTAATAACTATTTATAAATGTGCACAATATGTAACGTGTTTTGTTGATTTTTTAATAATATCATAATTTTCTTTAGGATATTAGTAAATGGATATCTAAGAAATGAGCTGAGTATACTTATATAGTGTTATATCAGTCCTATTTTTTGAAATGAATTCATTGCTATCTCAATGAAAATAATTATGGTGGTAGTAAATTACCAGCAAACATTCTTAAATCTCATATATAGCCTTGATACTATCATGATTTTTTCAAGACTAACCACCCACTGATTTTTCATCAATGGATGGCCTTCTGTCTATTCTTGCATGTGGTAAAATTTAAAAAAAATCATGTACATCTTTTACCTGTGAATATATTTGTGTTAAATTATATATTTAATGTTCTATACAATCATTTAAATAATTAATATTGTTATAGTAAATGACACACACTTCCATTTTAGTATTCAACAATACAAGTAATAAGAAAATGATCCCTCTTTCCTATTAAACTCTCATTAGTTATAAATAATAGAGATAAAAAAATTGTATTAAATGCTTTTATTGACTATGTACTAAAAAAAAAAAATTGTTTCTTCAACCACAATTGGAATTTTTAATTTTAAAATTTAAAAACTCCACTTGTGGTTGAATAAACAATTATTTTATTTCTTTTTAGTGGATACTCAATCAAAGCATTTAATATAAAAAACAAATTATCTCTATTATTTTTGAGTTTTTAGGATCGACACAGTAAATGACATTGTAAAACAATATTGTACTTAAAATTAACTGGACACTTATAATTAATATATATATATATATATATATATATATATATATTTCTGCGATAAGTTAAAAGGTATACCCTTATGTATATATCATATTTAACATGTATATATAATAATACATGTGTATATATTGTAAATGAACTTCACTTAATACATATAATTTCACTTTAATTCAATATCATATATATAGTATATGTAAGGTATTAGATATATCTGCAGTAAGTTAATATATATATATATATTGTAATGGTCATATTTGTACATTCGCACAACAAAATCCAGAGTTTTGTCAAATTATACTAAGGCTGTAGATGAGGGGTTGAGACCTCAAATCTGATTGCACCTCAGCTCCTTCACAAATGCTCCATGATTTATTACCCTATGAATGACCTGTATGAGGCCAAACTCAGATAACTTTAGTTTATGTGCTAGCAGTAGCAAAGGGTGAAGCAAGAGACTCAGGAAATAAATGACTAAATTACTACATAAATAACTAAACAAACACATTTATGGCTGATTAGATAATGCATGTATTAATAATTAATGCTAAAGAGAATAGATTGTATAGAATTTGGTAATGAATTGAGAATAAAACACTAAACAGTTATGAGCCTTAAATATTTAATTATTAAAATATAGGATAAATAATATAAAACATAAGTATATTAGAATTTACACACAGATGTTTACAATGATGAGTGAGTTTAAATATGCATTCTATTTTTTATACACTTGAATTTAGTTACATCTAACATTTATTACAGATTGATATCTATGGTTTCCCATCATGCCTTAATTATGGTATGCCATTCCTACAAGGTTTGCTAATAGCTAAATTTTACAAGAATGATAACTGATAAGTATAACTAACACATTAATATTACACTCTCTATGCAGATTGCTTCACATAACTAGATTAATGTTTCAGACAAATGCTGAACCAATAATAATAAGGAGGGCAAACTGGGATTTGTAGCATGACTTTTGAGACTATGGCACTAAATAATTAAGCAAAAGTTGCAACCTGAATGCATAATTAAATTATGGGATTCAGTACCAAGTACTTGGTTTTCATGGACCATGCAACTTGCAATCATAAAATACAAGAACATTTAGTTTGGGTGATTGGAACAACTTATATAACAATCTGGAACCTCACATTCCAGTTCTAAAAGAGAGCTGTCTAAACTAAGAATAATGGGATGGCCCTTAAACACAAAGCCCATTTTAAGAAATTTCTTCATAGCAAGGCATATAGCATGTATGTGCTTTATAAGGACACATTTGTAATGCTTTTTAAATTATCCAATATTAAATTTATTAAAGTGCTAAATCTATAATCTGTGAAACAGCTATTTTCTGGATCATAAATTAGCATACTTATATCATCCTAAAAGAAATAAATATAAGTGATCTAGTGTATTAATTAATCCACATAGTTCATAAGAATAAACTAAAGAGGAATAAAGCATATTTGAGACTTAATTATTTATAACTAGCTTTAAAATATCATTCTCATTCTTACTTAACTAAATATAGTCATTTAATATGCAAACCTGAATTCCAACAAGCTAAAACATAATAGCTTAACTAACATATATAAAAGTAAGTTTTCAGGCTGGATATTTGTACGTGTGCTAAAAGGCAACATAAATTAGCTATGTGAGAGCTTCTAATCAGCTCTCCCAAATTATTAATATTATCAATCTCAGCTCTGATTTAAGACATAACATAAATTAATGAATTAACTATATAAAATAAAGATAGGCATGACCACAGATTAGAAAGATATAGATATAAAAATAACTGGATATAGTTATTATAATTTAGAAATTTATTAAATTAAAATTAGATGATTTAAAAGAGGCAAGATTCTTACAAGAATATTATTAAATCAAAATACATCATAGTTTCCTTAAAATTATTTTACAAAATTGATTTATTATAAGTTATTATTATGGACATTCGACATTATAGAGCTAGCTTTAGGGAGTTATGAAATTATCTTAATTTTAGATTTAATTTTATAGAGCTCTTCAGGAGGATATGTTTACTGATAATCTAGCTGGTGCATCTTCATGGCATCTGACACTGGCCTTCTATGCTGGACTGGCATTTTTGGTCTCCTTCCATTTCCATAGGTTGGTCTCATCTGCAAGAAAAGTGGCAAGTGGATGCTTTTAGCCCCTGATTTCCTTTTTAAACCTGGGCAAAGAGCCTGGATACAATTGATTTAATAAAAAATGTGATGAGAGAAAGAGAGTGAGTATGACTCTTTCACTTAAAGCTGAGGTTTTTATCACCCCCCTTCATAAACCATTAAGTTGTTTACAATTTTAATTTTAAATTTTAAGTTTTAATAGCTTAATATTTTTTTAATGATGACAAAAGATCCAGCAGTAGTTATTGATAAGCTATGCAAAGTTAATGATTTTTGTCTCTGCTTTTTTTTAACTTTATTTTTAAATCTTTGAAATTTTGGTTCTCAGTTTACAATTTAATCAAAGGTATTTCTGAGAAACCGATAACCTTGATTCTCTCTTTTTAAAAAAGAGATTTAAGTTGTCAGCATTCTGCTATATGCATAACACAGTCACCCCTGGATTTAAGATTTATATGTGAATACAAACCAATTTATAAATTTAATAACTTAAAAGAGATAATTTAGAAAAGTTGTAATGCTCACAAAATCTATCACATTACAGTTTTCTTCACATATACATAGGTGCATTTCTACACATACAACGATGTTGACAACTTACTTTAATTTAATCATTTTAATTGATAATGTATATAATATGCATACAGACATTACTATTAGATGTGCACACATATTTGCATGTACACATAAATATACACCATCTTACATCAAAATACATTATTATAGGATTATATACATTGACTGGGCTGGGTTTGAATTAGGAAAAGACTACTATGATGCATAATAGGTGAAACAGTATGATGGACAGATAATACTGTTTCAATATAGACTTAATGTTATATGAATTTTTATTTTATACTCTTAATGTATATATTATATTTAGAATATAATTATATATGTGTAATAAATGGATAATTAAGTTTTGTATTTAAATTGATAGCTTTATTTTTATTTTAAAGCAGTTGGTTTTAAAAAAAAAATGCTAAGGAGAAAATTTGTGATTTTTTTTTAACTTTTTGCCATTGTTTTAAATAATGCAAGTTTTTTAATTTTCCTTTTTTAAAAAAAACACAATTGTTTTAAATAAAAATAGGAACAGTATTAAATAGAAAACTTAGTTCCTGATTTATTATATGTATATAATTATGTACACATACAAAATATGATATATACATTAAAAATTTACAATGGTTTAAAAAATGTTATTAAATTGAAAAAAAATTATACAGACCTCTCACAACCATTAATTAAAAGGAATGAAAATTCTAAGATTAATTTTTAATTGCAATACATGAAATTACTGAATATTTTTCATATTTTTCTCACCCTCTGTTCCATATCTATCAAACTAGTTAATACAATGAAAAGATAAGTGTTTCAAATCAATTAGTGTGACATAACTTAGTTATATATCAATTTTCAAGCAGTTTTTTTTAAATTTAACTATATCAATCTTCCAATTTTAAAATTTCATTTTAATTTTAAAAAGGTCAAAAGTTAACAAACAAACAAATTTTTGAAAATCAACAAAAGCATTTAATTAAAAAGATTGTCATAAATAATTAAAACAAGATGTGTGAAAATTAATCAGTTTAATTTTTTATTATAAGTTACTTATTAAATAGATTATTTTTTGTAACAAAATATAAAAATTATTTCCTATTTTAAAACTTTGTAGGCAATATTTAAACAAAAAATATGTAAAAACAATGAATCACAACATGAATATATATATATATATATATATATATATATATATATATATATATATATAATATTTTATATAATCATTTAAACAGTAAATGCTATTATAATAAATTGTGCACACTTTGACTACAGAATTCAACAATATAAATTTAAAAAATGGTCCCACAATTTTATTAGGTTTTCTTTACTTATATAAAAGATTTTCTTGAATACATGTAAAAATAAAACACACTTTCAATAACTCAGTAAAGATAAATGTTTTTCCAACTGCTATCATAAAAATAGTGATATATATACAGAGATATAATTTGTATGAAAGATGTGGGAGTTAAACTCTTAAAACTGTTTTTATATGTGGCCATTTACAGAAGCTTGAAATAAAATAAATGCTTTAAAATTTTAATCAAAATGTATTTATTTTTTAAATGCAATTTTAAACAATAAAATTGATAAATTATTAATAAAACCTTAAATGCTTTCTTTTACAAAAGATTTTTTTCTCAAACAATTTTGTAAACTAATGAAGCCTTAATTAATTAATTTTTAATTCACCAAGATATCAAATATAAATAGTCAAAAAGATTTATTCAAGAACATTCAGAAGATATCATTATTGTATAAAAATATTATTATATTTAAAAAATACTTTTGTTAAATAGAATTTTTTCTGCATATAGGCTTACAGACTTGCATTGTTTTTTCAAAGTTGTAGACTTAAATTACAACATTGTGGCCAATTTATATTCTATCTTAACTTATGTTTTTAATTTTATTTTTTATGCAGTGAATAAAGAAATAAGAGTATTAAGTGTTATCAAGATATACCCCTCCCTCTCCTGCTCAGACAAACTGAAAGAATAAAATAATCATTTATTCCTGCACTTTCAAATTTTATATAACCACTTTTTATATTGTATAATATAATTCAAAGTGAAATTCCAACTCAAGCTAAGCTGTAAACACAGCTTCATTAAATATAGGTGAGTAATAACAAATAAAATGTATTTTTATTTTATTTTAACAACTCTATGATTAATTAAATATAAATCAATAAATGTATTTATTAATATTTACATCTATTGATTGTATTTAATTATTTAAATAGTAACACTAAAAAGAATCACATTGATAATAAAATAATTCCATACTGCAAAACTTTTTATGGCAGTTGTACAAGAAATATTTTATGGATTAAAATGAGAAGCTAAGGAAATAAAAAATGCACAGAGATTATTTAAGCTATATAGATTTCAAAGCTTCAGGAACTGTTATAAGAATTATCAAATGAAAGTAAAAAGTATGACTAAAGATAAATATTGAAAAAATTAATGTTTAATAAATTTTCTCAGAAAAAGATTAATAATTATAAATTAGAAGAAGTTAATGCGTACAAATAATTGGTCAGATAATTAATGTAGATGGAAACAGAATGGATAAAATTAATTATAGAATTAAACTTGGATGAAGTTTTTCTTATAAAAATAACTGTAAATTAAATGTGTTTGAAAAAGACTGTTATTAGATGTGTTTTACCATTTTTTACATTTAGGTCTGAAACTTGGATACTTAACAAAATTGCAGTTCAGAGTTAGGGGCTCTCAACAAAGCATAGGTAGATGTGTAGCAGGATTAGTGATGAGTTTTAAAATGAAAAACATTGGTGAGAGTCAAACAGTTATCACTGAAACTATTGGAAGGGTTAAGAAAGTGAGTTGAAATCTTAATAAAAATCCCAATAGTTTATAACAAAATCTTAAAAAATATTACATTTAAATGGGTGTAATAAAGAAGATTTTTGGTGTAATTAAGAGAGAATATAATATTGTCTAGTCATAAAAATTATTGAAGGAAATATTTATTATTTGAATTCTATTTGTACTTGAGACATTATAAAAGAATAAAAATGTCTTAAAATTCAAACTTAAACTTATTAAAATTTCACAAAATATTTATTTGGCATTTATGAAAGCAATTCTTATTAGCTAGTAAAAATAGTTTCACTTTACTGCAGCTATATTTTTACAACATATTTTTTTAAAAACAAATATTTTCAAATAAAATCTAATTGTAATCATATAGTTTTTGTTTTAAAACAAATATTTTACACATACATTCCAAAAATGTGCTTAAATATGTAAATAAATACTGAAAATTACTTTTTTTTAAAATACCAACATAATAAATCACACTCTAAAATGCCTTAGACCAAATAATTTACCAATCAACGTTGCCAACCAGGACCAGCTTGCTTTAAGAAGCAAATTTATTTGAGATTTATATGATATTTGTATGAGATCTCTACAAAACTGACATCTTCATATTTTTTAACTAATAATTTTGGAAACATTTTCTATCCAAAAAATGTTTATTGTAAATTAACATTATAGATAATTGCAAAATAGCAAAGGAAATTTGAAAGTGATAGTAACAACAAAAAATTGCTGACTTTCCTCAAATACATTAAGAGCAATTTTAACCAATTAGGTTCCTAAGTTAGCTGAAGTTAGTTTTAAACAACACACACTGTCATTTTACATTTATTTATCTCCATTAATTTAAAGTTGTAATTATAAATTTATTAAACGCACATTGATTACGTAAGTAATATTTACTGAGGCTATAACCTCAATAATATGCATATAAAATGCGATAGTAGGGACCTCTACAGGTGTTTTAACCACAAGCTTACACTATGGAAGAAAAGAGGGGCTTGTGGTTAAAACACCTGTAGAGGTCCCTACTATCGCATTTTATATGCATATTATTGAGGTTATAGCCTCAGTAAATATTATCTCCATTAAATAAATTTATTCTATTACATAGGCATTCAATATTCTACTTTTCATAAATGTATAAATGATTATTAATCATATATATTATTAGATTAAAAATTATATTTATCTTAATTTAAATGCATATATATGATTTATATATATAATTAGAATATTTTCATAGCCTTATTAATCTTAGTTTAAAAGATTTGTTCCATATATTTGTTAGAGGCAAGTTTTAGTTATATTGAAAGCAGGAAAACTACAATTAAAAACTGGTACTGCAAACAAAAATTATGTATTAGGTATATATTATTATTAGGAATCATTATTTTAGTTTGCAATTCCAATTTTTAATTGCTGTTTTTTCTAATTACATCATAGATAAAATGTACCTCATTAAAAAAGGTACTCAGAAAAATCTCATAATGAACAGGACTGCTCAACATAGATACACCTACAAAAGAGCAAAAAAAATAATGACAATTCTTTAACATTCTTAGAACATTTTAAGAAGACAGGCCATATATTTGAACCCTCCAATCCCAAAATAGTTTACATAGAGAATAATGACATCAAACAGAAAATTAGAGAAGTGTACTTCATTAATGGCAACAATAACTCTATCAATAGATGTGATGCCTGCTTTGACATTTCCAAATGTTGGCTATCTAAATCATTTTCATATACTTTGCATATCGCCTTTATTTCTCTGTTCTGCATTTCACATTATAGCTATGAATATGAGGCAAATAGCCTCGAAAGTGTTTAGCATTTTATATTTTTTGCACTCTCTATGGTTTCTCTTTCAAGTGCTTCACATGCTTTTAATTTTATATATTTGAATATCCATAAAAAGCTTCTAATTATTAAATGTGAGAATAGCTTGTTTAGTTGGTAAAACATTTAGGAAATTAATGTTTCCAGATTTTATATATATATAAAGTATGGTGAAGCCAAGATAAATTCTGTATCAATATACACTACTTCACTATCTAAAAAAATGTAATTGAACAAAAATTTAAATTAACAACAAATAAAATCATTAAAATTCATATATTTAATAAATTTTACAATATAAAACAGCCATTTTTATGACTTGGAGCACTACATGTGATCATATTTATTAATAATATTTTTCCAAGTCAAAACACCATATGTGATTGCATTTATTAATAAGGTTGCTTCATTATATGTTAAAATCCCAAATATTTTATTTTTCACTTTAAAGTTCTCTAAGTATAAAGTTAAAAGTATTACAAAATTTAATAAAAACTGTAAGATGTTCTATTGTGTTAAAAAAAAAGTTTGAAGACTTCAATTAAGAATCTAAAGTCAGTGACTGTAAAAATTCTGAAGTCTATACAGACTTAAAATCTTCAAAACAATTTAAAAGGCCATTGTGTTGGTAACAATATTGTTATTAATGTTTACATGAGGGAATGGTTATTGAAGAAAAAAAATATTGATCAGAGAGTGTTTAATTGTGATAAAAGTCTGACCCTTCCCTGTTCATTTTATTATAAAAATAAAGATCAGTGCAATATGCAGAGAAAATATATATGTAATTGTTTTTCCTCAATTTGTTATTAACAACTACATCATTAGTTTTTTTTTAATTTTGTTTATACTACAATCATAATTTACATACATAAAAAGTGTTTGTGTTATGTGCATGTTGAAAAATACTATACACCTGCAATTCATTGAACAATAAATATTTTATTGTAATCAAATGTTATTAAAAAAACATGAATTATTTATTATAAAGATGTGCAATGCACATGAGAGAGACATGAAACAAAATATACTAGATATTGCAACTCTAATGTATTAAGGGCTGACATAAAAGTCATAATATTTTGAGCAATAAATTAAAAGTCTGCCAGTTTGCAATAGTAATTTTGAGTTAATAATTTATCTGGTTTGTGTCATAGCTGAAATTTATTTTTAAATATAGATTTTATTAATATTTATATATGTGTGTACACAAAAAATACAATTATAATCCAAGAAGTTCTTCTGATGTGTTGTGTTTATAAGTGAATGTTAGTTTTATGACAAAGTTTCTGTGCAGAAATTAATACTCTATACATCCAAAAAAAATTATTTTTATCTTATAATTATTAAAATTTTTATTATATTAGTTAAGTATATATTAAATTCTGTATAATGATTGTTTGATTGCTGTATTTTAAGTTTCAACAATAGTAAACTTTATTAATTCTTTTAGTTACATAGTATTACAATGCCATGCAAGATACATGTTTAATCTTATTATTGTCAGTTCAATTTCGAGTGCTACAATATTCTTTTTTTTTTTAAAGTACATATCTATATACCCAAATTTGTACATAATTCTATCCACTTTAGAAATGTCAATTAAGCATATTATTGTCCAATAGGAGCATAATCTGGATCATACTTTCTTTAATTCTTTGGAAATAGGGGATATAATTTCATCATTGTTTTTTGATTTCCAACCTCGTGGTATATCATGAAAGACATTATATGAATTTCTTTATCTCACAGCCTTTATATTCTAGTTTGTCCTTCAAACCCAATATCCATGATCATATTTGGGATCATTAAAAACTTACAGTTTATCTTCTGTGTATAGATTATACACACGATTAACGTGATATAATAATCAAGATAACATCTCTATGATAGTTAACTATTTTTAGTCTTCTTTAATAAATTTATTCCATCTCAGTAATTTAAATCATAAGTATTAATAAGACTTAATGTTTAATGTTGTCATTAACAAAATAAAATTTATTACATTATTAAAATACATATATCCTTTTTTAGTTCGCAAACAAATGCACATATATGTGTGTGTGTAAAACATAAAGTTTGAGATAAGTAATAAAGTAGATTTTCTAATCATTGTTAGACTAATTGCCACATTCACATTTCACTATTAAAAATTGAGCAAAATGTAGGTGTTATTTAATAAACGAAATTCTCAGTCTACATTTAGTCAAGAGAGAATAATAATAAATTCCTTGCAGTGTTATAATTTCATTCTGCAATAAATTATATATCATGCATGTACAAATATACGCACATATATATATAGTGTGCATTCAATTTTTTTTTAAAAATACAAAGAAAAAAGTAAACTTCCAAATTGTTTCTTTAACTAAGAAATGCAGATGATTTTCCTTTCTTCTGGGATCGCAGTCTTGACAAGTGCTAGTAATGGATCTTAAAGTATTAATCTCATTTTCATTTTCCCTGGTGTTGTGGTTTTAAAACTAAATGGATCAGCCTGGATGTAATTACAACAGACTTTTTTGTGTGTGTGTCTTCTGATGGATTCTTTAAAATGATATTAATCCTATTAAAAGTTCAACCAGACTGATCCATAAATGCCGAGACAAATAGAAGTAAACAAGTATAATTCTTCTGTGTGGCCGTTAAACCTGGGATAGACTTTCAAATTAATAACAAACAGAATACAATATATACTTAATGCTTTTTTAGTAGAAAAATTTATAGCTAATAAATTTAAATTACTTTCTAATTTTTTTTTTTTTTTTTAGATAAGTTTTTCTTAAGAAAACAAACAAAAAAAAAATGTTAATTATACAAAATTTAAAATGCTATTTAAAAAAAGATGGTAGTCAAATGGGCCTGTGTTGAATAAATATATTTGAATATTTTTCATAAGAATGACATACAATATAACGTTCATGATACAAACATTCAAAGAGCTATGTGTGAGATAATTAATAGAATGCTTTAAAATATTATAAAGGAAATGATCAAACTGTGTTTTTCTTAACATTAATAACATAATGAATTTATGAGCCAAAGTTCTTGATTAAAGCTCACCAAACACAACAAAATTTAATAATTTTAATAGAAAACGAGAACTGAATATCTATTTCTTATTTAGTCAATAGCTTCGTAGATCATTAATTTCAAATTATTTTTAATTTCTCTTCATTTTAATTTTTTAGCCAACCACTTTTTTAATATGGATAAATTGTTGGAGAGCAATATGTATAAAATATCTGTAGTAAAGTGTTTGTCCTGCATAATTTGGTTCAATAATAGAGAAATAACTCTGGAACTCCATGTCCATGAATTACAAATTAGCTTTGTCACTTCTGGTATGTAAAATTCTTATGACCACCTAAACAAAAAAACATTCTTTTTTTTTAATAAAGAGATGATTTTTATTTTATTTAAACTTAAATAGGCAATAAACTTTAAGATCTATATTTCTAATCATTAATGGGTATTGTGATATTTGACTAGTCAAGTGACAGTATGAACACGGTCCATTTTAGAAATAAGAATTGAACCACAAATACTTATTTCAAAAGATCACTATCTTTTCACTGATTTAAACCACTAAAGAACAATTAATAATGTGGTTAATCAGCTTGGAAGGGCATATAACATTTGCAAATCTTCAGATCATAAGTCCATCAGTATATTATTGTGGTACACCTCATAGGATAAAATAATAAGCATATAATTTATTGTTTTGAAAGTCACATAAAAACTAATAATTTTTGTGGTGGATGACAATTTTGCATCTTCCATGGAATAACAGCCATAGTTGTTATGCAAGTATTGATTTACCACACAAATTATTTTTTAAATATTTTTAAAAATTATGATGTGATGTGATGTGACTTTTTACAAAGTGATGAATCTTTCAGCAACTATGCCAAGAGAAAACTGTTATCCACTATAACTTCTCTTTCCATTCCCCTCCCTAAGTTTTCCCATATTCTTTTCTATCATGCTCCATCTCATTTCCACAACATAATCTTTGTCAACTCCATGGCCTTTATATTTAAATTCCCCTTCTCTTTCTCCATACCCAGCATATAAACCAATAAGCCACATTCTCTATAATCACTTTGTTTATATTTATTCTTCCACAACTTTATTATTTGTATCCTTTCTGCTTTAAGACATTTACATTCAATTAATAGATATCTAATATTTTCTATGCCTTCCTTACACTACTTGCAGACTAAATAACCCATATTTTTCCATTTATGAGTATATTCCCTGGTTGCTAAAGATCCTATTTGAGCCTTAAACAGTAAATTACTTTCTTTGCTATTATCATAAATTAACACATATCCAATATTCTGTTCACTTCTATATATATTTAAACTCTTTTTACTCTCCATATTAGTTTTCCATCTCTGAAACTCCCTATTCTTTATTAATGCATCTATTCATCTATCCCATTCCTTACACTACAACACTCGACAATTCTCCTAACACAATCAACCCACCTTTTGTATAAGTATACTGACGTAAAGTCTTTATCCAAATCGTCTGCATATCACATTACCTTTTTCATCCATCTTGTTGCCTGCCCTTTATTAACAACCCAATTAAATACTATTTTGGCTATTTTTTTATTATCCACAAACTGCAATCTACCAAACATTTTCATTTTGCTTTTTGCATCTCTCATATAAAAACTTAATTATCCCATTTCTCCTTGAATTGCCTCCTTTGCTGTACACACTTCTGCATCTAATCCATGTTTTCCTACTTCTCTTTGTATTTTTTACAAGAATATAATACACCTTTACTAACATATAATGCATCATTACCATATGTGAACTCTGTTACTGCCATTCCCTTCCATACATAGCTACATCATATTTATTATATGAGAACAGTGTTAATTTCTTTATTAATCTCTTTCTTTTCTTTGCTTCATTTATCAATTTTTTCTTTCTATTCATCCAACAATTTCTCTTATTACTTAAGACAATTTCCAAATAGTTATATTTACTCACCACCCTTAACTTTATATCCTCACTCCCCCAGTATTAATCATCATTACTTTTGATTTTTCTTCATTAAATTTAAACCCCATCTCCTTAACTACCTTTGTGCATGTCCTCAGCATAACTTCCATATCCTCCCTTTTTTCTGCACACCAAAAACATCATCTACAAATAAAATACCTGACAATGTATATACTCACTTGCCACCTATTAAAGGTATCTCTACCCCTCTTCCTAATCTTTCTATTGCTCTCTCCATTTCTTTCAAATACAACAAAACAAAATAGGTGACATAGGGCATCCTTGCCTTAGACCCACCCCATTTTTAAGTTTAACTGATTTTATATTCCCTAATTGATACATATAGTAATTAATTTCATATAATTTCTTAATAATATCCACTAAAGCTACATCCATTCCCAAATTTACTAAGCTTATCCATAATATGTTTTATTTACTCTATCATACACCCTCTCTTTATCTATAAAACCACATATAACTGTTTACCTGTATTCCTACTCATATCCATAAGCTGTGTAACTACAAATAAACTATCACCTATACACATATCTAATCAAAAACCTCCTTGCAATTCTTTCACTATATTATTTTCTTCCATCCATTTTGCAATCTTCTAGCCATCATATATGAGAAAACATTATTTAGCACTGACATTACCACTATCAGACTATAATTATTTAACTTTCTATGATTCTTAACCTTCCCTTTAAATAGTAACCTTACTCTTCTATTACTCCACCTACCCAGAAAATATCTCTTCTGTGCCATCTTATTAAAACATGATAATAGTTTTAATTTTGCCCTATGCCCTAAATTTATTATCATCTTTGCTACCCATCCATCCAAACCTCTTGCCTTTCCACCTTTTAATTTCTTAACTGCCTTATTCACTTCATTTTCTGTAAATTGTATATTCCCATTACTATATTCTCTCATGTTTGCTATCACTCTACCCTTCACATTTCACATCTTTTCTATATACATTACATAATTGTTTCAGATTACTTTTAGTTCTTCTCTAGAGCTACACTCTATACTCTCATCATCTAGTAATACTATTTCTCACTCCCCTACATTTCTTCTTTTAATGTGTTTCCAAAATTTTTTACTCCCATCTCTTCTACTTTTATTAATATCTTTCAACAGTTTATTATTTAATTTCATTTTGTCTCTATAATTATCTATTTTAGCCAATTTCTTTTTCCATTTAGCATTAACATCTTTTTCACTTTCTTTGTTCTTAATACCACACATATATTCTCTGCATGCTTTTTTCCTTACTTTTACACTTTTACTAACTCTCACTTTCCTATTACTTTTATTCTTCTAAATATTCTGACCTAAAACCCTATTTGCCATTTTTCTATTTCATCATACCAGTCCTTATACTTATCCCCAACCAACACTTCCATGGTTTCTTCAATTTTTATTTTATATTCTTTTAACTTATTCATACCATTCACTCTCCATCCATGTATTTCACTATCCTTTCTACTTTTATTACTATTTTACATCACATTACTAACCATTTCTATTATAAAGAAGTTTTGATCATTATTATATACTCTCTCTTTTAATAATTTCTTTTTTCCAAACTACTCTTTTATAAATTATTTTAACTCTTTCCTCTCCATTACATTTATAAATAACTTGCTTACCATTAATTTCACAGGCCCATCACTTTTCCACATCTACATTTTTATCTAAATCAGCTACCCTTTGATTACTTACATTTTGTCCATTTTTCTTCTTTCTGATAATACTGCCCACCACTCTTTGTATGTTTCCCAAACTATATTCTTTATAAATTAAACTCCTTAAACCTTCACTTCTTTGGTTTTCTAAGTGCAAACCATCTTTATTATATAACTCCCTCTTTCCAATAAAAAAAAAAAAATCCCACATATCCACTAACATAATATCATTTCTCTCACACATTTTTTTTCAATCTATCATTTATAGAACATGCCCTATTTAACATATACTTCTTGTCAAATCTTGGTAATAATCCAACTATTTCTACTCTTCCTTTAATCTCACTCAAATTCCTAATCAATTCTACATACTCATCCATTACTGTCTCTGATGGTTCTGGTAAATTATTAGTCCCTACCTTAACATACACATCTCTACTTCCTTGCTTCTTTACTTTATTAGTAACATCACTAATTCTAGCTCCAGGCAAACATACTCTTACAAAACTGTTTCTATCTTCCCTTGCAATTATATCTCCACATTCTCTAATTAATGCATCTCCTATAAATACTGTCTCATAGACTATTTTCTCTGCTTTATCTGTAACATTATCTACCACCTTCTGGATTCCCTTATCTACTTTTTCCTTATTGTTGCTACTCAATAATTCCTTTATTTGCTCATACTTCATCTCTAAAGATTTTAATTTTGCTTCTATATCCATTACTTCTTTCTCTATCTTACTTAATCTTTAGCTACTCATCTCCATTTCACTATTAATTTTTCCATCCATATCTTTTGTCACTCCACTTCAACCATATTCTATCCTATATTCCTCAATTACATTTTGATCCATTTCTCCTGACTTTCTCCTTAAATTATCAATACTTAGAAACCACTTTTTTACTTTTTTATCACATTTACACACTGTCTACATAACCATATACCTGTTATATCCTTCCTAGTCTTATTTAAACACTTCAAGTGATAAACCTCAACCCATACATATTCTATCACAGCATGCCTAATTTCTTTCTGACCATTATATATGCATTGTGGAATACAAATGAAATCCATATTCCTTATTTTCCAAGCCACCTACTCTATATTTGACTTTGTGCTTCCTTTCCTACTCTTCAAACTTTTTTGCACAGAAGGATAAAAACTACTTTCTTTCAATGATGATCAATCAATAACCATGAGTTTTCCAACTGTAGGCTTCCAAAACCATATCTTTTTTTCAAATAAGTTACTCCTTTTCTTAAATACAAAAAAAAATTTTAGTAGAAAACTTACTAAAAAAACAACTAATCTTACATACAACATAGTTATAAAATATCCTTACATTAACACACATTCAACAAAATATTTTTTACCTTCTATATTTAAAATGGCTAACAAACAGTTTCTAAACATTAACAATACCCGATCCTTCTAAATTCAATTATATCTATAAATCATAATCACAATTTTCTCTCACTTTCATACAATAAGTAAAACATTTTTGTATCAATAATCTCACATGATCAATCATATCAATAATCTCACATGATCAATCACATAAAAGAGTAAAAAAGTTCTACTTAGCCAGCACAGAGTAAAAAACATTAGCACAGGATTTAGAACTTTTTAAATTGTGTTTTCAATATAAACAGTGTTGACATTTATATTCATAGTTTAATTTGAAGATAAAAAAGATGGAATACTAATATCAATGTTATCAATGCTTAAAATTTTCATGATTTTTATTGTGAAGAAAAAAATTTCTAGATTAATAATTACTCATAGCTTATATCCAGTGAAACTTTTAGACATTTTGTGATGCTAAATTTAATGATCTGTTCATTCATTTTAAAATCTTTTATCCATAACATTTATCTAAAAAAAATATAATCTGAATAAAATTTATACTTCATAAATTTTTGTTAATATGCAAACAATCTTCAAATAATGATAAAGAATGTATCTCAGCTTCTATTTCCAATAATTATGTCTTCATTAAAAAGTTATCAAAATTATCAATTTGTTTCTTTATCTTTCTTTTCAACTTCACAAAATCTTATAATGACATTTAAAATTTGATAGTTATTTTTCTAGTGTAAATTATAGTAATTTCTCAAATGTAAAATCACATCAAATGACAGAATAGATGTAAAATTCAACAATTCTTAGCAATCATTGCTTTTAATTGTCAATCTATGGCTTGGATGACAACACTACAGAAGCTATGGAATAAGACCACAGATTGTATCTGAATATAGATTTATGTATTAATTAGATAATCACAATGTTGTGCTCTTGAGATAAATGTTATTAAGATGACAATACGACTAATGACAATTCCATATTTCTTCAACAATATCATAGATAATCATACATATAACACACTTTTATAATTTTATAAATGTATTCTATTAATCTGTATATCAATTTGAGATTATTAGTCCTGTGAACAGAAAAAAATCACATATTCTATAGCATCAATCTCAGAAGCAGATAAGTTTATTATATTGGCCTTTGTATGTTGATAAGCTGTTAATTCATGTTTATTTGTTGGATGAATGGTTACATGATATTAACTGCTGTAGCAATTATAGTATGAAGTATGAAAATTAAAAATTTTCATTTCTTAAAAATTTCAAAGAGGATTCAAAATGTTTACTTTTATTTAATAGTAAGTGAGTTTATTTGCATCATTATCTTATATGCAGATTAATATATAATAAATGTCAATCACAATTTTAAAAAAGTCAAAATTATAGAAATTAGACTAAGTACTTATGCAAAAGTTTTTATTGGAAATATGAGAGACATCAGCATTGTTAGTAGTATGCATGCCTTCTTTATTGAGCAAGTCTTGGTTGATAGTATGTAAACTTTATCTATTCAGAATTTCTGAATGTTTCTTCTTTGATAATTTCTAACTTCATCTGTGCAGCATTTCTGAATGCTTTATTTACATATGTTAAGCTATATGATAGAAACTTTTAGCAGTGGCTAAATTCAGGATAATATAATTTCTTTTTTTTTTTGTTTTTCAATATTTTTTTTCTGATATGGTACTAAACATTTTTGATCTCCATTTTTGCAAATAATGTTTTTTTTTCATGGAATCATTTACGAAACGTCTAATTTATATCTCAGTACACAAAAAAAGTGCTAAAAAAATTGCTTTCTGCAATAAACTATTTTGCTTTAGATGTATACGTGTGTGTGTGCATGCGTGTATTGTAAAAACATTACAATAAATATTGTTAGTATTTATATATATTTGTAAAATGTTTACATAAATATTTTATCCAAGTGCCATTCATTTTATATATTTTGGGTTTCATGGTGGCATATTTGTAAGCTAGTTCAAACTCAATTTAGATAAACTTGAATTTTTCAAGTTCCAATTAAGTTAAAACTATTAACATACATAATCACCCATTATGGATTAACTGTATCTAATTATTCTTGGCTAATATAAACGCTTCACCAGCCAGTAGTCACCAAGTCTATTGAGTAATGGTCTTACTTTCAAATGTCGTTTACAAAGTAGTAGTATTGCGGTCTTTGACTTGTAAAAAGCTATTTAAAGACTCTTTTATATTTTAACTATAGATCTTAAGAAAATACCTGTGTAAAAATGATTGTTCAAATCCAAACTAAATTCCTAGATCAATTAAAGATTTGATACAGTGGTAAAAGAAAATCCATATCTTAATGTAGAACAGTTGAATGAAACCATTGTCCTTTACTTATCCAGTTCGAATGTTGCATAAGCATCCAAAACAGAATATATAATTAATATAATATATATGACTACATAATGTAAAAAAAATTAAGTAATAATTATTTTTGATACTATTTGCATAGTGAATTATTTATATAAGCTTTATAATGAATAAACACATACAAACACTTGTCCCTGGAAATATGTAAGAGAAGATGCATTTAATATTTTTAATCTTATAAAATATTAGCCTAATTTATAAAATTTGTTTATTTATCTTTATAAGATGATAACTTAACACGGTTTAAAGGTTCTCTGTTTGAATCTTTTAGTGTAAATAAATAGGCTCTATTAATTTTATTTTAAATAGATAATTAAATGCGCATGCTGACTAAGAAAAAGAAATGTCAGTGATACTTAGTGTTCCGTTTAAAAGCATTATTTCTAAATATGCATGCTAATGTTTTTCCTGCTTGGCAGTTGTCCAGGATCTATCTTCAGCATCTTTCCTTAACACAGTAATTCTGCTCTTCTTGTTTAATGCCACAGGAGACCCAGTGACCTTGGAAGAAGCAACATTAAACTGAAGGCAAAGGTAAAGCCATTGGGTTTCTTAACTAGTGAAGCACAGACTCTGCATGTAGCGCTTATGATTTCCTTGGCAGATGGGTCTTTGGATGGTCTTTCTCAGCTTTCCATGCTTAAAGATCCTTTAGCTTCTGCTTTTAGGCAAACCATTAAATCCTGGAGTTTTTGCCATTAAATATTTCCACCTGAAGGAGTGAAATATTGGTGAGCAGGAAATATTTTGTTATACAACTGCTAACAATAGTTTCCATTATTTTGGGTCACCAATACTGAATTTTGTTCATTTAATTTTGCAATTCACTTATTTGATTAATCTCTTTTTGAATGGGCCACCAAACATAGATCTATTGCAAATGAACTTTAGAAAGGAATGTCAAAATATTACTATTTATTTCAACAAAGTTAATATATATATAGTAAGCTAAAATAAACTCTCAGATGTATTAATAATTTTATTAACATTTTTTTTAATGTTTTTAGTTAATAGTAAACAAATTAAACATTTTATTATAAAATTATTTTAAAATAAAGTTGATAAGTTAGTTAGTAATGAGAAAGTTACATGAATGTGTGTTTATATATATATACAAGTAAATGTGCATAATAAGTAAAGGACTAGAATTTTTTTTTTTTTTTTTTACAGGAATGCGTGTGGTAAAATATAAATACGTAAAGTTAAAATAGGTAAATTGAAAGAGTGGTATTTTTTTTTTTTTTTGGCCAATTCCAAAAGAATCATTTCAAATTGAGGCAACTTCAAAATTCAGAAAGAAGCACACATGCAAAACTCAATATCTTCAATAGAAAAAAAAATCACATTGCAACCTTTCTTATTAGGAAAATCGATGATAATGAATAATGAGTAAAATTATGCACTTCATTAGAATATGTATACAATAAACATAAACCTTTGAAATATCTGATAACTGGCTAAATTAGTAGTGCATTTTTGGTATCAAAGTCAATATAAGTTGAATTGATATTCATTAATGTAGCTATCACTGTTTTAATTTATAATTTATGTAACATAAAAAATGAAAATAAATTCATTTTTTCATTTTAATGTGACTAACTTTGATACAATGAAGTATTTACATTAATGTACCTAGTGCTCAATTTATCACAAGTGTTATATATCTATTCAATTGTTTAATTTCTTTCAGAGTATAGTCTATCTTAATTCTACAATATGGCAAACATCCATTTTCTAAAAAATAATATTACCCTGCTACCCCTCCTCTTTTTTTTATATGTATTTGTACTCCCAAAAAACATTGTTTTCTTTGGTTACATTTAATACTTGTTTCTAGTGTCAATATTTAATTTTATTTACTCTGATTCAAGGCAACTATTGTAAGTTTGTGTAATCAATGTGCACTAATTAGTAGTAATCCATATTTCCAAATCAGTTTTTGTGAAGGAACCTTTACTGAGAAGCTTTGAACCATTTACATCTATACATTCAAGGTGCTTATACTATCAAAGTAATAGATTGAAGTTTAAAAATATGTGATAATCTTAACCCAAGCCTTTTGACACATTATCAGATCTAGTGCTGAGTAATTTTAGTTCAAAATTACTATATATATATATATATATATGTATTCTACCACCCCTCTTATATATATATATATATATATATATATAAGAGGGGTGGTAGAATAAAGGCTGAATATTTAATATTTAAATTTATTTATATTGTTTATATTAAACTTAATGTAATTATAAGGGACTTGAAGTCAAACATTAAAGCTCACTTGCATCTATCCAATCTAGCTTACACAACTGATACCACATACATACATAAAATATAAATGATCTCCAATATATAAATTTTGTGTTAAACACGCAATCATCAGTTGATCCAGATCATCATCTTCTGTACATATATACAATCAGAGCTCAGTTTATATTAACATAGCAAATCTTCAAACTTTAATAGACAAGCTTCAATCTTCTTCACTCTTCAACTCTTCAGCTATCCATTTCATTGAAAATTCAAAAATGGAATACTCAATACTCTTGTTGATGCCAATATTATTGTATAATTACATTAAGTTTAGTATAGACAATATACATAAATTTATATATTAATATTCAGTCTCTATTCTGCCCATCCCTCTTTTGTGTAATTAAATGAACATATTGAGGTCCTATGTGTGTAGGGTCAGGTTGACTTAAGGTCAACATAGGTATGACAATAATATTGGCATCAATAAGAGCTCTGAGCATTCCATCTTTGGATTTTCATTGAAATAAATAGCTGAAGAGTTGGAGAGTGGAGAAGATTGAAGCTTGTCCATTAAATTTTAAAGATTTTCTATGTTAATATAAACTGAGCACTGATTGTATATGTGTGTAGGAGATGGTGATCTGGATCAATTGGTGAGTTCTGGTTCAACATGAAATTTGAATATTGGAAATCATTTACATTTTATGCATGTATGTATTATCAGTAGTATAAGATAGATTGGATAGATATCGGTGAGCTTGAATGTTTGAATTCAAGTCCCATATAATTACATTAAGTTTAGAATAGATAATATACTTATATTTAAATATTATATATATATATATATATATATATATATATATATATATATATATATATTCACAAAATTAAAAACAACCATTAGAATGTGTAAATATATATTGAAATGAGCAATCTATTATTCATTCCAGTAAATAAAAAAGTTCAATAAAATAAAAAAAATGGTATTACTATATAATGGTCAGATTAAATATATGCCAACATTTTACATTTTATCTATTTATTTACATAAATTACCAAAACATCACCTAGCTTTAAGCACCAGGTAATAAACTAACACATGTTTATTCAATATAATAATAAACTTAAGAGCATGCTAATGCTCTAAACAAGCTTTTTTTTTTATTATGATAAATGCTATTACAAGAGAAGGCATTCAAATCATCTTTATCTTAGATTGTCTCCATCCCCAAACCGGTTTCGACCTATGGGTCTCTTCAGTAAGGAATTGGGACATTAGATTCAAAAAACCAACTCAAGCTAAGCATTTATCTTCTTGAGAATTATCTTTTAGATCAGGAGTCCCCAACCTTTTTGCACTTAAGAGCACATTCTATAATACTGGCCAGGTGGTGGGCACCATTTAGTTTCTTCAACCAGATGGCGGGCATCATTTATTTTTTCAATGTAAATTTATAGTTGGATATTGTTAATAATACACATAATGTACAAAAAATATTTATTTCAAAAATAAAATTTAATATAATTAATAACATAATTAACATATAATTAATGTTTATATTTTTATGCTGTAAAAGTATAGTATGCCCTACAATTTGATTACAATATAATACAATAATTTATAAGAAATTTTAAAAATTAAATTTATTTGTATCAGATAAATAATTTTTTATCGTGTTCAGATAGTGGCGGGCACATGTAAAATGTCTGCGGGCACCATGGAGCCCACAGGCATAGAGTTGGGGACCCCTGTTTTAGATAAATGCTTAGCTTGAATTGATTTTTTGAATCTAATGTCCCAACTCCTCACTGAAGAGACCCATAGGTCAAAACCAATCTGGGGTTGGGGACAATTTAAGATAAAGATGATTCGAATGCCTTCTCTTGTAGTAGCATTTATCATAATAAAAAAAAAAGCTTGTTTAGAGTGTTAGCATGCTCTTAAGTTTACATATTGGTAATTGCAAGCTATATATAAGTCATGTGACATCTGACTTATTATTATTACTATCAATATAATAATGTAACTATTACACAGATACATTTGTAATGCCAGGCAAAATTGTGGAGAACATAAGTTACTGATAATGAATGAAAGTAGACCATAATCTTACATAAACAAAGTAACAAATTGTGTAATAATAATTTATTTACAGGTGTATTTATTAGTTGATGTACAATTTGTTTTCTTTAATAAAACTAATAAATCATGTGATAATTTATTTACAAAATATAATCATTAATTGATATGAAATTTATTTTTTTGACAAGATCCATTAATCTTTATATATCATAGTACTAATATATTTATAGATAATGTCACATTTATTCTAGCTTTAACCCTGTTTTCAATAAACTTAAAGATAATTCTATGAATGTATGAATCCATAAATATAAACATTTCTTTATCTCATATGTCCCTTAGTATTTGCACATACATATGTTCTATATGGGATAGACATCAACACTGTCTTTATTACAATAATCATAAGGAATGGTCTTTTTAGATCCTATTCCTAAACATAACTGCTTAAATAATAATAACCATAATGGAATGGCATTTTGGTTGCAATCCTAACTGAATAAACCTTTTATATGGTAATTATAAGAAGTGGTCATCTTTGGTCCTAAATCTAATTTAATATAACTACAAAATATAAAAGAATGCCTCATTCTGAGATCAATCTCTAATTCATCAAACTGATGGGAATGTATTGTCTTATATAAATGTAAACATATATAAACTATTAAACATTAAACAAACAACTGCACATATATAAATCCATCTATATAAAATCCAATTTTTATAATCAAATATAAGTTTAACTATGAATGATGAGACTAATGTAAATAATTACATAGTTAATTATAGTCCTTTAAGATTTAGGCAATTTATATATGTGTATTACATTTACATGATTATCATTATTTCTTCACCTCTTCATATTATTAATAACTTATATAAAATTAATAAACTTAATGTACATATGTAATATATAATTATTTTTTAAAAGACAATAATTTTAACAAATAAAGAAAAATTATTACAAATTCATTTCTTTTTCTTTTTTTTAAATTTTAAACCAATATTTTTTTTTCAAAATAATATGGATAACAAGCATTATTTACAAATTCAGATTAGGTAAAGTAAAGTACAAATCAGGCTTAAGACTCACCAAAACAAAATAATTGGCATTTATTCCTTTCAGACAAATATTAAAAGTCCATTTGAGGTGATAATATAGTCTTGTAATTTATAGCTGGTTTTTAAATAAGCCCATTTCTTCACTTGAGATGGAGTTACTTCACAGTATTATTTAAAGTGTTCCAGATTAGATCTATCTAACGGTTAGTAATATTCCTCCTTTTTGTTGACAAAGTATAGTGAAAATCTTTGGGATTTGAAAGAAAATAGTATTCCCTTCTGATTAAGAGAAAGTTGAAAGTGAATGTCATTTTGCTTAATGGCTGCAATTGCATGTTTTAATATTCCATACAATTGTTTCCAAAAGATACTATGAATTATAGTAATGTTATGTTTAGATGAAGCCATATCATATAGTTAATTAAAATTCTTGAATATTAAATTTCCAGAGATATGAATAAGTAGTAAATATTTTTTCAGAAAAGAAAGTTATATATAAGTATATGCTCTACATAACTTTATTCACTGATAATTTTTTTTATTTATTTCACTCTTAAAAAAATATATGAAAAAGTGAATGAATCATGTTAATTAATATTTTTAGAAAAACATAAATATGAAAGTTATTATGCCTATCTCTTATATTATAAGACTAAAAAATAATAAGAGAATAATATTTCAATTATACTTAGAATGTTGTAACATTGAACAATATTTTTTTTATGTACTGTTTAAAATATTGTAATAATAAAAATGTTATAATATTGTGCTTTCAATAGTAAGAATAATGTAATAATTATGTTATTTTGGAACAATTTAAGAAAAAAATTGGGAAAAAATGTAATTACTGAATGAAAATATGTTTAATAAGTTATATCTTAATTAACTGAAATAAAATATAAACAGATGAAAAACAGCTTGTAAAGAATTAACTGATATAAAATATAAACAGATGAAAAACAGCTTGTAAAAAATTAAGACTAAAATAAACAAAGTTATTTATTAAACAAAGCAAAATAACCAAAATAATTTAAGAAATAAAATGTTAATTAAAAAACAAAGAGATTTTAAACAAATATAGTTTTGCTTGAGCTTGATAGCTTGTTTAAAAAATGGTATAAAAACTAAGCATTTGAACAGAAGATCCAGTTCACAAGTTACCTTCTAAGTCCATGCTGGTTGTACCATAAGTATAATTAGTTGAGGGCAGTAGCTGAATTTAAATCACATTGATAACTACAGCCATCATAGAAATAGGGTTACTCATGCAAATGTGCACATTATGCAAGGTCTTAGATTTACAAATCATCCGTTGTTAGAAACACATTATGATTGTAAAAAAAAATTATTTAGAATTAAGAGGATTACATTTTTACTTAAATTGTTTGAAATATATTATTATATACTCTATCCTTGAGATACATCAAAAAGACAGATATCATTTGATATATCATAAGTAATAAAATCTATATATAAATGAAAATCATTAGATTGCTGAATCACTCCATTGTTAAAAGCATGCTCCAATTAAATAGATTTTTTTATTTAAATATAAGTAGATTACTTTCTCAGATTTCTGATAACTGTTTGAGATATTTTAATTTTTATTATTATTACCATTGTGCTAAATTGAACAGACTTGGTGCCATTTTGCTATGATAAGTAATAAAATTTATATGAAAATGTTTAGATTTCCAAATTATCTTTAGTTCAACATCCTAATTTATATTAAAATGAACATTATTATTAATAATTTATTTAAAAATAAACTTATTTATAATGTTACCTCATAATAATTATGTGTAGTAGGTAATTTCATTTATGATCATCTTTTATAAATTTTCCATTGTGATCTTGCATGGTCAAAGGATTAGAGTACATTTAAAGCCTAAAATGTAGTTTGGGCTTTGAATCAATGGAGACGTGTTTTTTTAATAGTGATATTGTTTTTTTTCTTTTTAATATTATTAATATTATAATTGTGCTTATTGCATTTGTACTGTAGTGGAAACTTTTATTTAGCTAAAACTCATAATTGACCATGTAAAATTATCCATTTACACAATGGTACAAATAAAAGGAAAACAGATCTAGTAAAAAAACAATTTTTAATAATATATTATTGTCACAGATGTCTGACATGGGGTTATTGATTAATGTCTCTCTGTTGATTGCAACAACTATACAACTTCACTTGCAACTGCTCTTGCAACTGCATGATTGGAAAAGTGCCTACAAAATTCTTTATTCTAATGAAAAAAGATAAAATGTTTGATTTTTTTTTTTTTTGCTTATTATAATCTATCATTAAGTAAAAGAATATGTAAAGCATTAGTATGAAAATTTCTCCTCTTAAGTAAATGTAATGTAAATCCTTAAAATCCCTAGATACCTAACTATATAGCATGACTAAGTTTTTAAGCTGAAATAACAAGCATACAAAAAAATATTCTATCTATTATTGAATGAATATTTGAGATTGAAAAACTACTTTTGTTAACAGAAAACATAGCTTATGCATAAAATATTTCAAATAAAACAAAGTAAAAGCAAAAATTATTTTGAACTAATTAATATGTTAGTTGGAGTCAATCTAGTTAAAAGTGTAGTTAAAAGTGACTATTTATTACTTTGCAGCCACCAATTCAGAAGAGTTACTATATTTAGGAGTGGGAATAATAAAAAAGATTATTTTAATAATAAGTATAATGGATGTGATAAGAAAAATAATTTTATAATTAATTTAACTGGAATGAAATTTGATAAAAAGGAGAAAGAGATTTTATAGAAAGGTTTAAAGTATATTCCTGTCATAAATAGTAATGTTAATAAAGATATTTTTGAAATTGAGGCAAAAAATAAATTATTAATTGATAAAATTAGGGAAATTAATAATAATAGCTTAAATATGTATAATGGCTATAAGAAAGATAAAAAATATGATATGATGTTAAGAGAGTTTCAATACAAAATGGAAGAGTTGGAATATAATATGATAAGTAATTTGGAGTATAAATATGAAATGAACATGAAAGGAGAGTTATTAGTCAAATTAAAAGTAAATATAAAGATATGTTATTTTTGAGAGGAGATAAGACATCTAGTATGGTAATTATGATGAGGAAAGAATATAATGAAAAAATGAAAAAATTATTGGATGAGGATTGTTTTGAAAGAATTAAAAAGAATGATGGTATAGAAAAAAATAAAATGATTAATAGGATTATAACTGATATGTATAATAAAAACTATATTAATAAAGTGGATGTATTTAGGTTAAAAAGAATGGATTTTAAAGATGCAAGTATATATGGGATACCTAAAATACATAAATTAGGTATACCATTAAGACCTATTATTAGTAATGTGGATTCGTATTATGAAAATTTGTCTAAATGGTTATATAATAAAATTTTTAAAAAATATTGTGAAATAAAAAAAGAAAATAATGTAAGTAATTCATATGATTTTGTAAGGACTTTAAATGTTTTTTTAGAGGGAAATAAGTATAAAAATGTGTTTTTTGTTAAACTTGATATATGTAGTATGTACACGAATATTGTACCACATAAGGCATTTGATATAATATTGAATAGATATATTAAAGATACAAATAAGAGTATAAAAATGGAATGTAATCAATTGTATGATATGTTAAATATTTGTTGTAAAGATGTGGTATTTAAATATGATGAAGTATATTATAAACAATGTAAAGGATTAAGTATGGGGAATAGTATGAGTGGATTGTTAGCTGCTATATTTATGGATGATTATGAAGATAAATATTTTTGTGTTACAAAATATAAGCCTGTTTTTTGGGTTAGGTATGTTGATGATTATTTTTTAGTGTTCAATGGCAATTATAGAAAATCTGAATGTTTTATAAGGTATATTAATTTAATTGATGATGACATTAGTTTTACTATGGAAAAAGAAAAAAATAATGTAATTACTTATATAGATGTTATAATAAAAAAGTTATTAAAAATTGTAAGGTTGATATTGAAACTAGTGTATTCAGAAAAGAAACTTTTTATGGTTTGTTAAGTAGTTGGGATTCAGATATTGAATATGAACATAAAATTAATATTATTAATAATAGGATAAACAGAGCAATTAATTTATGTTCTGAAGAAAAATTGTTTATAAAAGAAATTAGTAATATAAAAGAGGAAGGTATAAAAAATAATTATCCAGTTAAAATTATTGATAAATTATGTAATAAAAGAAATATTAAAAAAATAATAAAGAAGAGAAACAATGGGAAAGATGTAAATACTTTTATGAAGATTAAAAAGATTATAAAAAGTATAAATAATAAATACAAAGGGGAAAGTAGGTTAATTATTAAACCAGTATGTAAAAAGAAATTGAATTTAGGAAATTTAATCAATGGTACAAAAAATATAGAAACTGACAAAATGAATGGAATATATTTAATTGAATGTTTAAATTGTAAGAGGGAGGGGGGTAAGGTTTCATATATTGGTACAACTAAGAATAAATTAAAAACTAGACTTAGACAGCATATGTATGGCATAAATTCAAATATTTACATTCATTGTAAAGGTTTAGGTCATAAAGAATTTAGTATTAAAATGTTAGAAAGGGTTAAAAATTACAGGGAAAGGATGGTTAAAGAATTTTTTTATATAAAAAAATATAATCCTACTCTAAATAGAATTAATGGAATAGATAAGGAATATAAATTACTGTATAATTAAAATAAATGATTAATGGGTTTAGGTAAATTGTTAGAAGTTTTTTTGTATAAAAGAGAGAGAGAGGGGGGGGGATGTTTAAATTTGTTCTATATTCATTTAAATATATAGTTTAGGAATGCAGTTTTAAGATGGGTTTTAGATAAAATTTAAAGAAAAGGGGGGGGGTTGGAAATTAGAGTTGGTATTTAAATTTGTATAGAAAGTTTCTTGGATGATTTTAAGATATATTTGTAATTAAACAATGTAAATAAAAAAAAAGAGTAATAAAATATAGCAGTGGGAGAAAGATGTAAGTAAAATATATTTCTATATGTTTAATATGTTTGTTATTATGTTAATCTAAGAGAAAGTTTTTATGTAATTGAAGTTTATTTGTTGATATGTATTTAATATTGTTGCAGATCCTTGAAAATGACTCAGATAAAACAGTTGAAACATTGGAGTTTTGTATATAAATGTATATATATGTTCAGTATAGAGATAAAAAATAAAGTTTTGAAAAGAAAAAAGAAGGATTTTTTATTTGTTGATATTATTGTAGAACATATATTTTGAAAGAAAAAGTGAATGTACCTATGCTGTGTTATTATATATGATATAATAAAGAACTTAATAGAATAAAATATATGAAATTAATTATATTAACCACAGTAAGCATAACTGAAAAAATATATTTAAAACATCAACTAATATAATGAATAATTGGTGAATTAAAATGAGTGGAAGTTATATATATTTTTATATAAATATTTTTTGTACATTTTGTATTATTGTTAGATGTTAATTAATTGATAAATTTTACTTTTGTAGATTACATTTGTAAATATTTGAATTGTCCTCTCCCCTCTCCCATTATTTTTGGTTCTAATTAAATTGATATAAAAAATGATAAATATTACTATGTATGAAATGTAAATTGAAGCTTTAAAATAGTTTACAATCACACTTAAAAGGGAATAAAATGTTTGCTAAAAAAACCTTTATATATATATATATATATGTTGTGTCGTTACAATTATTCATTAGCTAAATTTATAGTAAGGTGCATGTAAGAAAATGTAAAACAAAAATCATCATCACATTTTTATATAAAAAGGAAGCTGTAGGGCATCCAAGTTTAAACCCTACAAGATCCAGTTTTAAAAGCTTAAGACAGAAAGAGAGTGGGGCCACAGTTATATACTTTAATTGTTTTTGTGTTGATAGAAAACTCAAAAAAGAGTAGTACACACAGTTAATTATTCAGTATTTAATTTTTTTTTTGTTAAAAAGTAAAAGTTATAATGCATACTTATAGGCAGTGTATGTGTAAGCTATTGAATTGTTTTATATTTCAGATATTAAACTTTCTTTAAAACTAACCTATGCTTGATCAATTTTAATATTTTATTCTATACTTCTATTTTTGCTTTTCTATAATTGTAATTTGGATTTAAAAGCTAAGGATTTAATTTTAAATATTAGGGTTATAATTACTAAGCTAGCAATTAGATTATTTTAATGACAGTTTATAAATAATTTGAAGGAGTGTGTGTGTTACATCACATAAATATATCTACATTGATTAAATATTGAGAGAAAAAGAAGGGTTAAATCTGTTAAATTATTTTTTTTATTCAACAGTTTGTACTATAAGGGTTGTTTTTTTGTTAAAACTTAGAGACGATGTGAGAAGTCTAATTTTAAAAATGTCTCATCTTAAGATCAAAAGAAAGAAGCTCAAATTTGAGATGTTACATGGGTGTAAAAAAATTAAGACTATTTTTTTCCTTCAAAACAAAAGTTTGTCTTGAAACCAGGTGTGTGATTTTTTTTTAATGTTCCTAAAAAAGATTGCACTCTCCAGCTAAAAACAAATTGGTCAAAAATAGAAATAAAAATTGGATATAAAAGCAGTCTGGAAAATCAGTTGATATTGTGATGGAGACTTTTTAAAAATTATTGAAACTAAAGCAGACAAACATTTTTAATTCTGCTAGATAACCTTTTTTTTTAAAAAATCATTTTTTTTAATAGCAAGCTTTAAATATTGAAAATATAAGGATGGCGGGCTAAGAAAAATTAATATATATCTCATCTATTGATTGAGTCATCATCAACTAGTGCATCATATAGGAAAAAAAAAGATGACTTGTCTGAAAAATAATATTCTACACCTTTCAACTGACCGAGAGAAATCAGATGTTTTTAAATAGAAATAAGAAAGCATTCACCCACATTTGAAGGCGATCAGAAGAAAAATGATTAATCTACAGATAAATATTAAATCATCAAGTCCAATTAATTGTTCCAGTAACTGAGTTTAAATCCAAGCAAAATTATAAATGTGAAAACAACTGCTATACTTCACCCACTAAAAGAATCATGCTTGACAGGAAGAGAAGAAAAGTTAATATAATGATTTCCAAATTGTCCACTAAAGCAAATAACCTCAATAGAATCATCATCATCAAATAATTATACACCTCAAGGAAGAGATTGTTCCAAAGAAAAACAGAAATGGTAGCTGCAAACTATAGAAATTTAACAAGATAAATTTGAATTATTGGAAGTCACTACAAAGAATAGAACTGGTAATATAAGTTTTTCTTTTATATATTTTCTTTATGATATCAGAGACTTAGTAAAATTTTAGAAACAGAGTGGTATATTTTTGTTTAAAGAACTTTTAAAACAACCAAGATCAATTGAAACCCAGAATTTCTTAATAATGATAAACATATGATTGTCTTTTAACTTAAAAGTTATGAAATGTTATTAATATGTAACACATTTTTTTTATTATTATTTTGTTTTAAATAATATTTTTGTTATTATGGGGATAAAACACGCACATACACAGCAATATATTAACTTGTTACATGTGTGGTTGGGTGTGTGTGAGAATGATCGACATATAACATTGGAGATATTAGATTATTTTGTTTTAGAAAAATATAGCATTTCAGCGCTTAGGAGGGAGGGGGAGAAAATAATTTAAAACTTGTTTCTAAAACTTGCTCTTTCCAATTTTACTAACATTTATTTTTGCCATTCTACTTACATGTTAGATTTATAAGGGTATGTGTGCGAAAGAGAAAAGAGAGAGAAAGAAAAGTGTTTTTTTTTTTTTTTTTTGAGACATTTTCTCATGGAGTGAAAATCATGGTCAATGTGACATCCAATTTGAAATACATTTATGGGAAAGGGGGAAGAATTTAAAAATTAATGTTATGATTTTAAAACAGTCGATTATGATTATTGTTGTTATTGTTATATAAATTTTCATGTAGATATAGAAATTTTTATGTATATGTTAGAAATGCAGCAATAAATATTAGTTTATTTTATTAAATGAGGTGTATATATTTCATTAAGAGTAGTCTTTATTAAGTGTGATCATTCATCATCAAGGTGAATATTAGCTATTTAAGTTCCAATTAGATATACTAAAATTAAGCAATAATTATGAATTTCTTTATAACAATTAGGTTTTATGTTTAGGCTTAGTCCTAAAGCTGTGGTTGAAACCATTATCGTTATCATTATCATCATCATCACGTTTTAATTAATGAGCTGTTTAAATGTTTAAAGGCCATAAATGAATATTGATTTCATAGTATTTAGTGATTTCATAGTATTATTATAACCACTATCCCATCATCTATTTCATGCAAGGATGAGTGAATTGCTATCCTAAATTAATAATATAATCAGAGCTAGTAAAACTTATAAAAAATATTGAAACACATTTGTTATGTTATGGTCTAAGAAATGATTTTGGTCTAATGAATTCCACTTTAGCTTAAAGATGTTTTATGTTACCTAGGTGTTTACTTAAATATTAGTGCATACAGTGCTATGGGTCTAAAATCAAAATCATACATTTTGTAAGAAATAAGGTACCAAAGGGATTCAAACCTGGTACATGTGAAAAAGTTATAAATATAACTTTGTCTAGGTCCAGATAACCTAGTGGCACCCTGATAGACTATATTCACTTGTTGTTCACTTGGACATGCACTTGAGATCCAATCAAGAAATGAAAGTGGATAAAATCTACTGTCTGTATACCTGAGAAGATATTTTATTGAGTTACTAGTGTACTCACCCACTTGATTTCCATATACCTGAGTTATAGTAGTTTGTTCTTAATAATTGGTTTATAATTATTGATACTGTGATATCTTTAGAAATCTAATTATAGAAATATGTTTAATTTGTTCCTACTCATCATTTTAATATTTATGACCTTATGGCTATATAGCTACTATCCAGGTATAAAATGGTAATATAATATTTGAAACTTTTAATTATGTTACAATAGCATAATCTTTGGATTTTTGGTATGGTAATATCTTTTGATCATCTTATAAATTTTGTTACAATATATATATATATTATAATACCACCCTTTATATTTTATATCACCATTTGTACGCTTCTACCCGTAGCTTCGAGTGAGGATATTTGTGAGCATGGTCTGATTCCATCTCATGCGCCAATCTTACACATGGATAAAAATTATCTCATCGAAAACGTAAATAAGGGTTCGGGTATATATATATACCTCTATTTATGGTAGCGCATCCATACCAGCTCAATCTCAGGGTTTGGGGACTATAGTCTAACTAGAGAACAAAGCTAAACACTACCCAACTAAGTCTTATGTGTCTATCTATTCTGTCCGATAATTTATCCGTTATAAATCTAATAACCCAACCCGAATGTTATCATACCATTTACTCTATTTATTACCATACTTAATACCGATAAAATCTCATTTATCCACGCACATAAATATCAATATTCAAGCGCACAGCCCATTTACCCTGATACACACATATATAATTCATATACGCATCAAAATAGTGCAATTATGCATCAGAGCTGTTTATTTAAAGTTGTTATTTTATTTAATTTAAAAGAGATTTATTATAGGAATTAATATTGAGGTAACACTAGTTTCTTTACCAAGATGCATTCATTGAACATATATTTAGTTTAAACGTCAATTACCTTAAGTACCGTCGACCGTTCACACGGTCAAAGACAAGTCCGCATTTATAATTCTCCACAAATACTGGTCTGGTTGATATAACGGATGGCAAGGATTTCCAATGTGGTATATCGAATAGCTTATTCCGGAGGTGGAGTAGATGATTCACTCACTTTATGAAAGGGCCCCATTTCCTAGATCTTTCATCGCCATTACACTTGATGAACAAGAACTCTTTTGTATAGCGAAATTCATAGGTCCACTTCAGATGGGTTCCACGACAACTGTCCACTGGATCGGTTAACGAAACTAGCGCTATTGAATTATCCCGACATTTTGGGTGAGAAATATTAATAAACTTCTTAAGAAAATTTTATACGTCCACACACTCCATAGTCCAAGCCGGGTTTTTTTCTTTTTTTTTCTCCCCTCTCCAGCCCACAAAAAAAAAGTTCTTTTGTTTTCACTCTTTAACTTTGTAAAATTTTCTTCCAATATCCCTACGCCACTGTCCCATTCTTCTATTGTTTTCCAAAGATACCCACCTGACCCGTTTTCGGACTTCTTGATGGCAGTTATTACTAAACTGCCTACAGCAACTGATTTATTTCTATCTTCATATGTTCAAAAGATTAATTAGCAAAAGAAAACACGTGTTATCGACAACATTATTAACCAGACTTAAAAAAAAATTTTAACGGATAAAATATATACGAATAATCAATTACAACTTATACAGCTCCGTATATAATTGCTTGTAACCATCACCGTTAATACATACACACATTTTATACTCACATATACAAATATATTTATATAAGCATACCCACCTAACATTCACACTCTTTGTAACAGGGTTCGAATGACTATTTACATATATATCTTTTCGTATATAGTCGCTCAACATTAACACTTGCAATTAGTAATATATTACAAACACTTGTATAGTAATGTGCATGTAAGAAAATGTAAAACAAAAATCATCATCACATTTTTATCTAAAAAGGAAGCTGTAGGGCACCCAAGTTTAAACCCTACAAGATCAAGTTCTAAAAGCTTTAGACAGAAAGAGAGTGGGTCAACAATTATATTCTTTATTTGTTTGTGTGTTGATAGAAAGGTAATACACACATTTAAACTATTCAATATTTAATTTTTCTGTTAAAAAGCAAAGTTATAATGCATATGTATAGGCAGTGTGTGTTATAAAAGCTATTTAGTTAGTCACTTTTAAATTACACATATTAACTTTCTTTAAAACTAACCTATGCTTGATCAATTTTAAAATCTTATTCTATACTTCTATTTTGCTTTTCTATAATTGTAATTTGGATTTAAAAGCTAAGGATTTAATTTTAAATATTAGGGTTATAATTTCTAAACTAGCATTCATATTATTTTGATGGACAGTTTATGAATGATTTGAAATGATAAAAGTATGTGTGTACATTACATACAGAAATTTACATTTATTATATATTGAAAGGAAGAAGGGTTAAATCTGTCAAATTATTTTTTTTTACAATTTTGTGTTAAGGGAAAAAATCTGTTGAATCAGATATATATTTTTGTAGCAATTTTGTTTTTGTAAATGATTGTTTGTCATTTTGGAGTTTAAGCTTGGTGGGAACTCTAATTTTGAAATTGTCTCATCTTAAGATCAAAAGAAAGAAGCTCCAATTTTAGATATTACAGATATATGTGAGGAAAAGGGATTAAGACTATTTTTTTTCTTCAAGACAAAAGTTTGTCTGAAAACCAGGTGTGTGATTTTTTTTAATGTTCCTAAAAAAGATTGCACTTTCCAACTAAAAATGAATTGGTCAAAAATAGCAAGTCACACTATCACTCTAATTGGGTGAGTTGACTCAAAAATCGGATATAAAAGCAGTCTGGAAAATCAGTTGAGAGATTATTATTATAATATTTGTGATAGAGACCTTTTTTAAAAAATTATCGAAACTAAAACAGACAAACATTTTTAATTCTGCTAGATAACCTTTTTTTTAAAATCATTTTTTTATATCAAGTTTTGAATGTTGAAAATATAAGGATGGCGGGGTAAGAAAAATTAATATATGTCTCGTCTGTTGACCAGACCATCCAACTAGCACATCATATAGGAAAGAAAAGATGTCTTGTCTGAAAAATAATATTCTACACCTTTCAACTGACCGAGAGAAATAAGATGTTTTTAAACAGAAAGAAGAAAACATTCACCTGCATTTAAAATCAGAAGAAAAGAGTAATCTACTGATAAATATTAAATCATCAAGTCCAATTAATTGTTCCAGTAACTGAGTTTAAACCCAGAAAATTTATAAATGTGAAAACAACTGCTGTACTTCATCCACTAAAAGAATCATGCTTGACAGGAAGAGAAGAAAAATTAATATAATGATTTCCAAATTGTCCACTAAAGCAAATAACCTCAATAGGATCATCATCATCAAACAATTATACACCTCAAGAAAGAGATTGTTCCAAAGTAAAATGGAAATGGTAGCTGCAGAAATATAGACATTATACAAGATAAGTTTGAGCCCTTGGAAGTTCGCCACAAAACAAAGGATCGGTAATATGACTTTTTATATCTATTTTCTTTATGATATCAGAGTCTTAATAAACTTTTAGCAATAAAGTGGTATATTTTATTTAAAGAACTTTTAAAAACAATTCAGATCGATTAAAACCAATAATTTCTTACTAATAATAACCTTGAGCTTCATAAATGATTTTGAATGTATCAAAATTATTTGTTTATTAATTTACAGTTATGAAATATTAATGTGTAAAATAATTTTTTGTATTATTATTTTGGTTTTAAATAATATTTTGTTTTTTACGAGGTAAACACACATTGCGAGTGAATGTGAAGGAATAAGCAGTATTAAAATATTAAATTATTTTGTTTTAAGAAGGTATAGGTTTCAGAGTGTAGAAGGGAGGGGGAGAAAATGATTTAAAACTTGTTTCTAAAACTTGCTCTTTCCAATTCTACTAACATTTTTTTTTAACATTCTGCTTACATGTTAGATTATAAGGTATGTGTGCCAATGAGTGAATATTTTTTTTTTATATGAAATACTTTTCTTGTGGATGGAACATTTTAACAAATCAGTTACCCAATTTAATACCATATACATTTGACGGGAAAGGGGGAAGAACTTGAAATTAATCTGAAGATTGCAATATAATCAATTATTATTGTTATTATTATTCATATCAATTTTCATGTTTATCTATAAATTTTCATGTAGATATTAGTAATGCATTAATAAATGTTAATTTGTTTTATTAAATGAGGCGTATATATTTCATTAAGAGTAGTCTTTATTAAGTGTGATCATTCATCATCAAGGTGAATATTAGCTATTTAAGTTCCAATTAGATATACTAAAATTAAGCAATGATTATGAATTTCTTTATAAAAATTAGGTTTATGATTAAGCTTAGTCCTAAAACTGTGGTTGAAACCATTGTCATTATCGTTATCATCATCATCATGTCATCATTTTAATTAATGAGCTGTTTAAATGTTTAAAGGCCATAAATAAATATTGATTTCATAGTATTTAGTGATTTCTGAATAATTATCATAACCACCATCCCATCATCTATTTCATGCAAGGATGAGTGAATTGCTATCCTAAATTAATCATATAATCCGAGCTAGTAAAACTTATAAAAAAGTATTGAAACACATTTATTATGTTAAGCTCTAAGAAATGATTTATGTCTAATGAATTTTATATACTCCACTTTGGTTTAAGGATGTTTTATGCTTACCTAAATATTAGTGCATACAGTGATATGGCTCTAAAAAGCAAAATCCTCCATTTTTATTAGAAATAAAGTACCAAAATGGGATTCAAACCCGGTACATGTGAAAGGTTATTAGATATAACTGTGTCTAGATTCAGATAATCTAGTGGTGCCCTGCTAGACCATATTCACTTGGTATTTGTTTAAATATGCACTTAACATCAAACCAAGAAATGAAAGTGGATAAAATCTACTGTCTGTATACCTGAGAAGTTATTTTATTGAGTTACTAGTGTACTCACCTCACTTGATTTCCATATACCTGAGTTATAGTAGTTGGTTCTTAATAATTTGTTTATAATTATTGATATTGTGATATCTTGAGAAATCTAATTATAGAAATATGTTTCATTTAATCCAATGACCCTTCATATGATTGATAACTCAGTCTGATTTTTGTTTAATAGCCGCTACTCAGATTAAATAATTCTTTTCTCTTTGATATAAAATAAAAGCTACAATTCTCTTTTTCGTTTATTAAGCTAAATATTTATATTTGAATCTTTTCTTAATTATTTAATATACTTTATTTGATTACAATTATAATCCAAATGATCAGTTTAAATTTAAGTTACAATATATATATATATATTGTAATGGTAAGAATTGTCTCTCCACGTAACAAAATCTAGAACATAGGCAAAATACACTAAAGCTGATCGAATCCAGATGCCGTGATCCAGAATCCGACCAACATTCAACCCTTTCACCTCTGCTCAATGATTTACTACCCTATGGATGACATTCCTCAACATACACAGACAATCAATTCACTCTCGGTCCAGCAGTCACTCCTGGTAGAACAAGAGACTCATAATTTAACTAATTTATCACTGATTTGATGAGATATATACACCTATGGCTAAGTAATTAATTATAGGACTTAACAGACTGATCTATGAAATAGTGTATGTGCAATTAAATATAGAGTTGGACAAAATGAATTCATGGACAATAAAATATGCAAACGGGTTATAATTTTAAATATGATTACTTTAATAAAACAATAGCAAACAATAAATTAAATCATACCAAATTATACGGTGGGAACATGAGGTATAACGCTCATAGGCGTTAGATAACTGCTGAGATTCATTTATATATTTCATTACAAGTGTTTAATAATGTGTAGTGCGGTATTGGAATTTCATGCCTATACTAATTAATATGCCAAATTTCTAGCTCTTTTGTAGTCTACCAGATCATGCGGAACTTTATAGCCAAAGCTATATAACTAACTATCATAACGCTCCTATGGCGTATATTTAATACAAAGTTAATTCGAGCATGTAATTAGGCTCAGAGATACGCAGGTTAGCATGTTAACCTAGATTAGGATGTACACTAATGCTAGATAAGCATTTAATATAAAAGGGAGAGAAAACTGATTTATGATAGGTTTACCTATATCCTCTATGGCACATATTAAAATATTAATTAAGCAAAAAGATGCAAATGGGTCATTATTCATGGGCTTCAGTCTCCAAAGACTCAGTTTGCCCTAAAACCACTCAACTTGCCATGAATAAGAACATTAGTAGTTCAGGTAGTCGGATAAGCATTATGAATCATCTAGGTCCTTGTGCCCTAGTTCTAAAAGTGTGCTTGAACCCGAACTAAAATGGATGAGAGTGACCTCCGCCAGCACATCATCGACAATCATGCAGCAAGCTGATAAGTGTACATTGCGTACTTTGTAAAGACACATCCGCAACTTATACATATATATAACGCAATCGCGTAACATTACATTATCGTGCCTTAAAATTAGATAGCGTATATTTGCATATCTATATAATCCAGTTCTCAAATTTAGTATTTTAAATATACTATTAAGGGACTAAATTAATTAGTAACCTAGTTTAATATTATCACCTGCGTCTCAACATAAATAAATCTAAGGAGGATAAAGCATATTTGCGGGGTAATTACGAATAAAATATTAAAATATGCTTTGAGAATATTTCTGTGGCTAGTTCCGGTGATATATGAGTTATATATATAAATAGTTATAATTCATAACTAAAATTAAGCAAACTGCATAAAATAGCTAGATAACTGATTATTGTAATATTGATACCCAAAACTTAATCAGTAACATAACATGATCTCGAAACAGTGAGTGAGAATGAAGAATAATAATTCAATTGATTAATATTAAATTATAGTGAAGATTTGAAATTATCTTCGCAAATCGATATGCTAAAATATTTATAAATACTTGCGGTTTCGAGTCATTTGGCATATTAAATGCACATATTATATTAAAATGATAAAATCATAAAATAAATGGAATAGATTTAGAAATAGGCATAAAAAGACTGCAGAAAATTATACATTTAAAATAGATTATTAGGAGTTTTACAATTTAAAAGAGAATTCGAGTTTTATATTATAAAAGAGAATTCAAGTTTTATAATCAGATAAGTTTTAGCATTCTACAATCAGGCAAAACTTAGCATTTAACAATCTTCTTTGTAGATTTTAGTAAAGGTATTGGTGAAAGCAGATTTAGTGAATAGCTAGCTTTTAAAATAGAGAAACGAAAGTCGCAGTTTATAGACAAGAGCTCTGAAAAAAAATTACCGTTTAGTTGTTTCCATTGTAGCTGGTTTGAAGTGCTTGGGACGATAATAAGTTGACACTTCATGATGATGAACAGTTAACAGATTTTTCCGTGGCTACTTTTGCTGGTGATGGCATTAGGTTTCATTGGACCAAAGCTCTCCATTCTCTACGAGGAGAGGCGGTGAATTACGGCCTCTACTCGAACATTTTAAGGTGAAACCGACGTGGATTCGGCCTATAGTTCACTTAATATATATATGACTCCTTGAAAAACTTCAAGTATTTATACCTTTTAAATCTCCACCTACTATTTTTCATGCTGAACAATCCATTTTTATTTTAGCAAAACATTTAATTATTCCCACCAGTAGAAAAACTCATTTCTTTATTTAGACAAACAATTTTAGTGATAACAAAGTAATTTAGATTCTGTTTTCTTGCTTATCTTGTTGTCAACATTTTATATTTCAAACAATATCCACGCTATTTTGGGACTGTTTTAGGACTAGATGCGTGACCTACATTAAATCTGTTTTACAAAATCGAATGTTATTTTGACAAAATTACCCTGTAATCAGCAAAAAACATTTTATAACCAGAGGTGGTAGAATAAATGTAGAATAACAGGAAATATGCATATGCGATTTCACTAATACAAGAATAAAGTTGCTAAATAATTTAACTAAAATATTCCCTAAATAGAAATATCTATAAAATGAATTTACTTATCTGTAATATATATATATATCATTAACATAAATAATTTAGACTAAAATATTTCCTAAATTAGAAATATTTATACAATTGATACATATCTGTAATCTATACATATTCAATTAAATTACAGACATATATAATAATTTAATGTTATTTAGATGGGTACTTTGGGAGGGTTTAAACCTGGCATATAGATAGATGTGTGGGTAACATAAGTGAAACGGGCAGATAGATGAAACTGACCGTTTCAGTATATACTATTTCTGCCGATTGTTGCTTTTGAAAGAGTTAAGTTGTTAGAGCACCATCTTAAATATTCATGAATTTAAAAAGTCACTGGTTCGATTTCCATGCTAGTAATATTACTGGTCCAAACCAACAACACCTGATGAAGAGAGGGGAATAATACTATACAAAATGTTGCTTTTTGTACTAGCCTGTGTATTATTAGTAACAATTTGATTTTTTTCTAAAAACATTTAACAATTAAAACTAGAAGGTGGAAATAGTCCAACAAATAATTAAAAATGGTTATATATATGTGTGTGTGTTAAAGTAAACATTAAAAGCCTAAAGCTAAACTAGTCAATAAAATAATCAAAATTATCACAAATTCACAATTCAATCGGGCTAGCCTGGTATGTTTAAGTGTAGAAAACATTTTGTTTTGATTTTTTATTTTAAAAATTGGAAGGGTAGAATAAATCGCAACGCGTTTTGTTATATATTTTAACATCAAACGAATTTTAAAATCTTATAATTTTATAAAAGTAGTAATTTATTCGCAAAAAAAAAAAATCTGTAATTTTACAATGTGATGTGATGTACTGTAGCTTCTTCTTAAACGAAGTCAAGAATCTCTCAGCAATTATACCAAAAGAAACTTGGTAGCTACTTAATTTTACGTTCCCCAGTCTAAGTTTTCCCATATTCTGCTCCATCCCATTTCCACAACATCATCTTTGTCAATTTTATATCTAAACCCCCCTTATCTTTCTCCAAACCCGGCATAAAAACCAATAATCTACTTTCTGTATAATCACTTTTTTCATATTTAATTTTCCATAACTTCATTATATGTGCCCTTTCTGTTTTCAAGCATTTACATTCAATTAACAAATGCCTAATATTTTCTATTTCTTCCTTACATAATTTACAAAATTTACATGTATATTATATTAAATTATAGATTAATTGCAAATGGAGTAAATCTGTCAATTTGCTTAACTGAATAGAATTTCTAAGTTTTTTGTGATTTGCCTATAATGAATTTGCGCCACCTAGTGAAAGAAGTAGCTTTATAAAAATAGTACTTTCTGTAACTTTGTTATTATTATTTTTTTTTTTAAAAAAAAAAGATTTAGAAATAAAAGAATTCACAAATCTGCCTTTTATTCTTTATTGAGATTACTTTTATCAAATTGTATTACAGATAATCTTATTATAAAACAGTATAATTAAAAAGAATGGAGCCTGAACGATCTTAGTTTATGTTTATTATAGTATGGTAATTAATATTGATCAATAAACATATAAATACTTTTAATAATCTGTAAAGTATAAAATAATCAAAAAATATTTTGACATAGAAAACATAGTATTTGTTATTTAAAAAAATCTATAAAATTTTATCAATAGAAACAATTTACTTACCTTTTTACTTCATTAACCGTTTTATCAATAAATGAATCGCTCAACTTTACTTCATTAATTATTTTATCAGCAAATAAAGTAGATATACCTTCTTCCTTGACGATTTTGTCAACTGACAAATTTTTTACACTTTCTCCATATCAATGGAACAAAAGTGAATGTATGTATTGTTTCATTGTTAACAGATTAATTGTTGCATCATATTTCTAGTTTATTGGCTTCACGATTTTAATTGTTATAAATTATTATACTATTTTAGAAATTTGTAAATATTATTTATTTTAATTATTTAACTCAAAAAGTTTTCTACTGCAGGAAACCTTCCAGCCATGATATCAGTTCTTATCCCATCTCCCAATAGTCAGATACAAATTAGGAGATAGTTTTAGAATTCAGTCTTTCATTTATTTTATATACCACTACTATAATATATGTAATTTAGAAGTATGATAGAGTGAACAGTTTCAGATTCACAGCTTAGTAAAATAAACTCTTCTCAAATGAACTGTTACGCTCAATTCATGATTTTCATTCTTAAACATCTCATGACCTTGAGTGCATGAGATGAGGAAATAAATGACTTAGAAATGATTGTTGCTACCGATTATATAGATGAGTGAAAATTTATTAATTCAAATTTAAAATTTTCTAATTTTTTTATTTTATAGTCTTTTCAAATCAAACCTCACTAAAACTGTAAATCTATAGAGATAGAAAGACTACAATTTTCTGATTTGTATTTTATTTCAGTTTTAAAACATTTTATTTAGTATGTTATCTTTATAATAATAAATAAATTCTTTGCTGAGAAATTTATTATATTGATAAGAGTGGAAGCTGAATGAGCAAAAAAATTATAGTTTAATTGCAAATGGAGGAGTAAATCTGTCAATTTGCTTAACTGAATAGAATTTCTAACAGTTTTTTTTAAGGGAGGGACTTATTCTCAATATTATGCAAAAACATTAAAAATGAAGTAACTGAAACACACAAGCTTATTATATACCTGTGTCTATATATGTAATATATAGGGTATATGAGTAGACTTTCACATGACCCACCACTCTCCCCACTATTTCATAACACTGATACACTTGAACACATATATGTCAAAAAGATAAATAATCACCAATATACATATTTCATGCTAAACCAGCAATCATCAGTTGGTCCAGATTACTATCTCCACACATATATGCTATAAGTGCTCAGATATATATTAAGATAGCCAATCCTTACACTTTAATGGACAAGCTTCAATCTACTCCAACTGTCCATCCAATTGAAAATCTGATGATGGAATGCTAAAAATGAAGATAAGATTTAAACAAAGGCCATATTATTTTTGCCATCTATTAAAGGTTCCTACCTTAAAAATATGAATTCAATTTACTTTTTTTTTCAAGATTGAAAAAAGCTTAATTATTTTTATAAAAATTAGAAAAGATAGCATCTATGAGTTGAAAAAATATCACCAATTCTCCTAGTATCTCTAAATCCTTATTATACTTTTTCAAATTTGTTCTGCTTGTTCATTCATATCCTAGGTATATGTGCATTAATGTACATGAAAAGTTTGTACATAATTAATGTTAAAACTAACTTTACTTTCACTGTTTTTATTCTTCTTCTTTATCTTCTACACATTGATTATTAATAAATATAATTAATAATCTTTCTTTTATACTTTTTTCAATTCATACATCATTTCCACAATTAATTTTATTTCTTTTCTTACAGTTTCAGTTGTAAGTTTTCAAATATTTGCATATAGATGATTACATAAAAGTGATATACTTATTGAAAAGTATTAGGAATTACTTTTATTGTTTTCCATTTCTCTGGAATATTTGATTCAATAACAGGTTTAAGATGTTTGTTTTAATTTTTAAATTATTTAATCTTTTAGTTCAACTAAATCTTCAGCTTTCTTCACTCATACCTTCTCAAAGTCTCTTTACCTGTAATTAGAGCTCTTTTCTTAATCAGTTTGCTAACATCAGATTTATTTGGGTTAAATTTAGTTCTTTTAAGGGTTTAAAATATTAAATGTTCCTCTTTACCCTCTTTTCCATGAATCACAGCTTTGCCCTGCCACTTTTATTGCTGGGAAGTCATATGACTTCCTGTAATACTCCCTCACCATTTAAACTTTCCATCAGATCTGCTTCTACAGTTAATGTACTTCCAAGACTTACTAGTACTATCTTTTTCTTACTATCTATATCAGATTGTTGCAGATAATTGCAAGAGCAGCTTCTAATTTTTTCCAAGTTTTATATTTCATCATGTGTTTATAATATGTTAAAGTAATGCATTTAACACTGAATTGTGAAAGTGTATTAAATTATCAAAGATAACTTCCACTTTACATCATTGATTAATCTTGAATAACTCAGAATATGATTTGTAACTAGTAATCTTACATAGAATCTATCTAACTGTCTGTAAAACAGAAATGATATTTTAACCTAATTATATTTATTGTTGAAATTGCAGACTCATGTAGGTAGGTTGAGGCAAAGAAATGATATTAATTGCAATCCTTTTATTTAATTAGTCTTCATCCAAGCTGTGCTTTTAAATCTACATTTCTTTAATGAAGAACACTTTCATTTTGCCCCATAAAGAAAATGTAATTATATTATCAGTTATATTTTTCACATCAGTAATGCTACCTTGGCAATGTCTTTTAAATTAGAAGTAAATAATTATTATTTTTTCATAATTTTTGTCTTTATTTAATATACTTGTAATTTTTTTTACAATTTATAAGAATTATTTTTGAAATGTTCTCTTTGTTCTTCATCATCTGAAAAGAATATCAACATTAATCTATTTTTGAAAATAATTAACATATCCAAACATTTCAGTTATTGCTTTGTTTCTTTCTTATACTTGTAAATTAATTCATTAAGACATTACTAATATCTATAAATAAAGTCAAATCCATTACCCAAATGTCCTCACTAAGTTCAATATCATTTCATCTCTTAATTTTAATAAATCTTTTATCTCTTGTAAAAAGTTTCTGAATATTTATATAAAAAAAGTACCCTGATTTAAGTAACAAAATATCTGTATGTTATAAAAGTTCCCTTTTTTTTTTTTAGGTGAGACCAAAACATGTTTCTGTGGAAAGTTTTTTTTTTAAATGGAGTTTACAATTTTTATGTTGATTCCTATACTATGAGACATAATCAGAGTTGTATAACAGAAGGTCTTCTGGTGAATAATGAATATAAAGCTATGAAGAGAAGTGTGCAAAATCATCATGTTAATATTTTTATTTATCCAAATAATAATATACAATCTACGGAATAGAATAATCCTTAAGAAAATTATTGAAATACAGTATAGGATAAAATTATAAAAAATATACTATTCATGTATATAAAAACCAGTTGTTTTTTTTTAATGTAAGAAGGCTATAGAAAAAGAGTTTTTATATATTAATCAGTGGTTCTTTTTAAAAAAATTAACTGAATGAACTATTTTTGTTAGTTAATTAATAAAGATTAACAATTTAAAGTAAGGTTAACTAATCCGATAGAGGGCGTTGTGCAAAAAATTTAGAAGAATGATAAAGACCTCAGTTTTATTTAACTTAATTATTGGTATTTTCATGTTTTAAAAAAGGATAATTGGGGTAAGATTCTCATAATATTTTATTTTATTGCACTGTATATTGATGTATCTACTTAGAATAATTTAATTATGTTAGTTAATCTTAGTGCTTTCATTGATAAACATTACCTAAACAGATTAATCTCTAAAATGAACCATAGACTAATTAATTAGTGCAGTAGAATGTTAAGGAATGGGAGTAGATTTTCTTTTTAGATAAACGACAAACTACAAAAATAACCATTCAATTAGAAGCAAAGATAATAGTTAATCACCTGATCGGATGTGCAGAGAATCTACCAGTCATTACTGGGATTCGAAAACAATCGAGGAAGACTTCACTTGATTCTTGGAGCTTGAACTGTGTAGACAGTGACTTCAGGTGCGGAGATCTGGCCTCCGGATGTGGCAACAATCAGATAGATCTCTTAAAAAGTCGTGTTGATCTTTATAATTATTTCGATTATGCCTTCGGACCTTCGTATATAATTAATTGTATATATATGTAAATAGCTAAACGTGTAAATGATCATATATTAAAATTTATTCTATAAATTAACCGTTAGTCGTTATGGCACTCGTGGAAGTGTTTTTCTAGTATAGCTAGACATAGTATACACAAACACACTTATTTTAAGCACAATAGTTTGTTTATTGGACAATAAAAATTAATATTTTTTTAACTATTTCAATCCATCCTTTCTTGTCCGCTCAACTCTAATATTTCATTTAGTAACACGTCATAAAAATTAATATCAACCTGTCTGCTATTATTAACAGTTAAATATAATTGGAAAATTCAAATAAAGTTAAATTCTAAAGACATTCAATACTTAATATTAGAAGATGGAAACAGTACTTGTACTAAGTAACAAATAAAAATCTTCCACCATTCTTTTTAAAAAATATATAGTCAATACATATCATTCATTAATCAATAAATCTTCACCATAATCTTTTAAAAACTTTTATTTTCATCATATATATTTAAAATCCTTTCAAATTCTTCATATTCCAACGTTTCGATTGTTTTTAATTACAATCATTTTCAAGGCAAAACTACAAAATACACAGAAATAATTGTATTTGTATTTTTATTTATTCAATTATTTCTGTGTATTTTGTAGTTTTGCCTTGAAAATGATTGTAATTAAAAACAATCGAAACGTTGGAATATGAAGAATTTGAAAGGATTTTAAATATATATGATGAAAATAAAAGTTTTTAAAAAGATTATGGTGAAGATTTATTGATTAATGAATGATATGTATTTGTAAATACAACTAAAATACCATCATGACAAACAAACCTTCAGGAAAACATTTATTTTATTGTTTGAATATTTTATAATCCCAGTAGATGGCGGTACAAAAGAGAACCTTGAGATAGGAACTGCCCTTTGTCTCATATAAAATGCTGATTTATTGGTAACTTACTTTCAACGATCTATATATATTTTACACATTAATATTTATTTATTTTGGATATTTAAATTTGTAAGTTAATACTGCATAAGTGCTGCCACAGGGAGTTTTAACTCAGCTGTGGTAGCATAAAGAAATAAATATAAAACTAGGTAAAAGTAATAAAATATTAGTTTAATTATTAATACAATAGACATAAACAGGCCTGCATATACGTATATAACTAAGGTTGATAACACATCATTTAATTAGAATTTGCAATGAATATAAATATATAACTCAGCGTTTAGCAAAA
>JAQFVV010013132.1:0-243066 GCA_028023455.1 Epiperipatus broadwayi
TATTTTAGCGGTGATGAATTTGTCCCATCTAAGCCCTTTGACTCGAGGATAGTGTTAGTTATAGTGATCTTGAAGAATATTTTTCAGTCATCAGAAGAAGAAACTACTTTACCAGCCAAAAAGAAAAAAACTACGAGTGCTTTTCTGGATGATATCAATACACCAGGCCCGTCAACAAGTGTTCCCAATGATATCAATCGGCCAGGCCCTTCATCTAGTAACAGTAATCTGTGTCCGAACGTAACCTGCAAACTTGTGAATGTAGAGAATTTTACTAAAACTCCAGGTTTGAAGTTTTCTATAGTAGGTAAGTATTCAATTTTAGATTTTTTTTAATGTTATTTGATAAAAAACTTTTATCAACTATTATCAGAGAAACTAATAAATATGCCACTCAAGAAAAATGACTGACTGATTTTTTACTCTGTGATAGGTAGCACATATGAAAGGTAATGTTTTTATTATTGTTTTTTTTTTTGTTGGTTTGTTTTAGCTACCAGCACAATGGATGAATGGTTGACACACTGATTCAAGACTATTTACAATTTATTCCTCTCTAGCAAATTGATTGTATATAATGCAGTAATTTTTTTTATTCTGTTTTTACTAATTTTTGTTTTACTAACATGGTTTTCATTGTTTTTGTTTTACTAATTTAGTTTTTATTTGTTGTTTTATTAACTTATTTTTTTACTAACTTCATTTTATACTTTATAGGCATATGACTGTCTGATTGCCTTCCTTATTAGAATTTTGTTTCAGCTTCATTACTGATTACTTTTTCCAATTGGTAAACAAGATCTGGCATGATGAAATATTTTGCATATTTATATTAGCATATATGAACAGGTATGCTTCTCTGGAAGACGTATCTTGGAAGAGGTAGAATATAAACATTTTTTTATATAAATATCTGCCATAGAACCTTTTTAGTAATCATTGTCTGCCTCTTGAAATGAGAAATTTGTAAATTGTTTTCTGTATTGGCAATGATTATTCAGTATGATGATGATGATGTTATAAACAAGGTTGGTTTATCCAAAGTCTAAAATCAAAATAGTGCATCTTGTTTAATAGGCTTTTGAGTTTTCCCATAACCATTGGCAGAACTTTCATGATTCATACATATACACCACTTTTATAATATACCTGTACTATGATGATGATGATGACATTTTATTTTTTTATTGTATTTATAATGGTAAGAAATAATTTTCCACTTCCTTTATTATTTTTATATTCTGTTAGAATTTTAATTTTTTTATTTTTTATCTTTTATTAGGGAGAACTCTTTTCTGCCAGGCGCCTTGACAATTTGCAACAGTTGGGGTAGAAGATAAAAATGAAGAACTCCTATAGGAACATTTTCGGACATTGTAAAGCTATGGATTATCTCAGGTAAGACTTATTATATATCTTTAGAAAGATTTTTTTGTGAGGAATACAAAGAAATTATCACTGAAGATGTAATTTGCATTTTAGTTAATGTTAATTTTCAAATTATGAACAAACAATAAAATAATAATTATTTCGGTTGTGAAAATTTCTTTTTTTCCTTATTTTTTATATAGTTATCACTATTTATTTTATGCTTATTGTTTTCCTTAGTTTTTCTAGTTTCTAGCAATGTAATTGTTTTTGCTCTAACATAATTCAAACTGAAGTTATTGTGAAAATTGTGTATCAGGCCAGTATTTTAAAAAGTTCAATATGGCGGCTTGAAGCTGAAGTAGTTAAAAGTATCTAAATTTTTCTTCTTTTACGCATCTAACATATAAATTTATACCCATAATTGCATATCATAAGTAAACACATTTAAAAAAAAAAATTTTCCATGTCAAATATAAATTTAACCTAGAATAATTACAGGAAAACATACCTTTATGATTACAAGGTCATTTAAATATTACTTGACTATACAGCCTTTAACCTGTAGATATAAAAAAAAAATACACATAATTTTACAAATTAGTAAAAAAAAATCATTACTTAACAAGTGCTTATTATCTCACTAGAAAAATGTTTTCCATTAGGCAATTTATCCAGATGAAGAACTTGATCCATTCGTAGTTCACAAAGCAAATTTAAAATAAGAAACACATTTTATTATTTCATTTCTATAAAAGTTGCCTCCATTCTGGTGCACTTAATAAATTAGGCAAAGAAAAACCTAGCAGCGTTGGATGTTAACTCTTCCTTTAATTAACTGATATAATTTTGGGATCCAAGAAAACAATACATATTTTAACATGACGAATATTTGACGATTGACGATCACATATACAATTCTTTTCTTTTTACTATTGGCGATACGTATCATTTTTAGCTAGCTGGCTTAGGAATAAAACTAATGCGCGAATTTTCCAAAATACTATTATTATAACGACTGCAGCTCACTTACGTGGATATAAAGATTTAACGACTCCAGTTGATGTATAATATAACATATTATATTATGGTTATAATTAAGTCATTAATGTTTGTAGTTTTTATTTCTACTCTAGGAATTATAATTTTTCTTTAATAATGAATTCATGTAAAATGCACACATACAAATTTTCCGATATTTGCCTTGAGAAAATTTATATTTTCTTTTTTAAAAATATACAGGTGCATAAGTAAATATCCTTTATCATTACTATTATTTTTAGATAATTTTCAGTGAATAAACATATTTTAACGTGGGGAACTTACATTATTTTCAAAGCAGACAATTTCTTTTAGAAAGAGCGCGGAATTTTCTAGTTAACTTTCCTTGGCTTTTATAATATGTCTTTTAATCATAATTTTTCTTTTATACCACGAAAAGATAATTAAATAAGGTAAAGTTAACAAATAATTGATTATTTCCTGGAAATTACTTATATTACTTATTTTAAACATAATGACATTTTCCGTGATTGCTGTAGTTAATACGGTCATTTTGAACTTTAGCATAAGATAGTACAATTTTGCGTATAAAAAGCTTTAAAATAGGTAGATGGCAACAGAAAACAGAATATCTTATCAAATAGGATTAGCCACGCATGATATTATTAAAATTTTACTTGACTTATATTTATTTCTGCAATAAAAATAATAAAAAATTTGTTACCGAATTTCAGTACTGCTTCCTCCTTGTAAAACTAGAGTCAGACTAAACTTTCTTCAAAATTTGGCGGTCTTGTTTTAGCGACCTCTTACAGAAAAATAATCATTTAATTATACATAAATAAAAGAAAAGAAAAACCCATTACAATCATATAGCTTTCCGTATGATTTAAATGAATTACAAAGTAATTTGACAAATAATGAAAAATAATAAATATCTTTAACTAACAATGCTTATTAGTGGTGTATATTTCTGTATACATTATTATCTAAAATAATTTAAAAATTACCAGAAGTTATTGTGCTTTATGATAAGATACTCATCCATTCTCCCCCTCCACCCATCCAAAATCAATTACTGTTTATAATATGTGCTTTTATACTATATTAAATTGCTCTTATTGTTAATATTTTAATTAAATTATTCATGCTCTTCTTCAAAATGACATTGGATTACCAAATTTTTTAGTTATTTGCTTAAAACACGTTAAAGTGAGTAAATAGCATACTTTATTAATCACTTAATATTATTATTATTTTATCTTTTTATTTTCTAAAAAAAAAATAGCATTGTTTTTCTGTGGAAACAATGCCAAATAAACCAAGTGTCAATAACACTAGGTTACAATTCTCCCACCGTTATGAAAAATAAAAATAAAATAATATATGCCTTATTAATATTTCTTATTGTATTGCTAGGTCTATATCATACTTCTCTTAGAAGTTAATAAATTCAATCTTACAGATTTAATTTTGTTTAGGATATGGTAGTAAGCTTCGGGCATTATAGGTACCTCTTGTTCCATCAGGGGTTGAGACTAAAAAGGCATTCTCACCCACTTGTTTCACAATTTCATAGGGGCCTTCATAAAGATACATAAATTTTCGAAACATATGCTTCCGGAGATTACTCACGTAGGGAGTTCTAATTAAGACAAAATCGTGGACTTTAAAAGGATGTGGACTGGTTTTGGAATAACGAGTGCGTTTATCACCCATCTTTTTCAGGTTAATTCTAGCCATTGCTTGGTCATGTTCCACATTAATATTTTCCTCTATTACGGGTAATGGTGTTTTTATTAGTAAAGGTTCAGGTCTATATTATTAATAATCCACATCATGCTGTTCCCCATATGTTTAAAAATAGGGCCCCGAAGTGAGGAACATTCCTGCGAGATCTTTTTAATTTAATGCCCCACTATTTTTACTACCTTTGTTATTTTTCTTTGGCATCGTTGGGCTACCACTAGTAGAAGGTTGATTCTCATTTAGAATCCTTCTCTTCACTGTCAGCCTACTGAGGTGGCTATTCGGTCTACTATAGGGATTCGTCATATAATATACCTTTTCTTTACTTAACTTCCTTTTTCCCCATATGACCTATCTGTGAAATTAATATTGTTTACCATAGGATGGGTGTCCCTATTTATCCTACTCCTATGATCCATATTCCTATCACTGGTTTCTAGCGAATCTAAAATTTTGACTACCTCTTCTATTGTATGTCGGTCAGCAGCAATCAAGACCTGCTCGATATGCCTCGGTAAATTATGGCGAATTATTCGTACAATTTGGGTCTCAGACAACGGATAAGCTGTCAACATTTTCAGTTTGATGGCCTGACTCCTGAAAAACTGAGTGTAACTGCCCTTATTTACCTGGTACCTTTCCTGAGATATTTGATACCTGAGGTTGTCTTGGCGGTCTTCCCCCCAAAAACTGGCTAACATAAGATATTTAAAGTCCCCATATGTTTCCGGTTTTATAAATAACTATTGCCACCAATCTTTAGATGCAGCACACAAATGGTTTGTGGCAATGGCAATCTTCTCTACCTCAGACAAATGATATAAGGTGAACAATTCGTCTAAATTTTGGAGATATTCATGTGGATTCTCCAGGTATTCTCCTTTAAAGAATTTTATTTTGAGGAATTTTAAGGCCATGGAGCTATTACTTTTGGGCTTTAACATGACTTTATGTCTGGCCTCAGTCAATGGATTGTACATTGATTCAAGTGGACCAATCATTGTATGTAACTCAGAGATTACGGGTTTATTATGATCATTATTGATTTCCTTAACCTGAGTTTCAGATACATTTTTACTATGAACAACTTTATCCATATTAAGGTCCATAGCTTTCATACGACTTTCTAATCCCAATTTATAATTTTGCCATTCACACTTGTAGAACTGTCCTTAAGGCCTACATTTAAATGTTGAATTTGTTGCTTTAACTGGTTAATAGTTTCATCTTTCTCTAACTCAAGTTTATCTTCTAGTCTTTGATATACTGTATTCTCACACTGAAACATATATTCCCCTATTTCCTCTTTGAGATCATTATGTAATATTTGTGAATTATTCTTTAATATCTCATTAAAATGTTCTACTTTTCCTAGAACTTGAATTAGCTCACTTTCTATATTTTTATTAATTTCACATTGGGTTACCTCTTGAGTTTTTAACTTAGCTATTCTGCTAGTAATCTGGCTCTGACATCCTTTTACTACATTGTCAGGTTCAAGAGTTATATTTTGGACTTCTTCCTTTAAGTTTCTAAACTCACTCCTAGCACTATCTAATTCTCCCTTAATACATTCTATTTTATCCTTAACTTCACTGTTTAATTCTACATATTGACTTATGAAGTCCTGCTGAATAGCCTTGATCATATTTTCGGCCCTTTCCGACTTTATTTTTATTTCTTTCTTAATTTTTATTTCTAGTTTTTCGGAGGCCAATTTTGACTCTTCTATATGGTTCTTTAACTCTTCCCTTAGGTCTTTGATCTCCTGTACGTGATTGTCTATTTTCCTGTCCAAATTTTGAATTTGATTCTTTAATTCACTATTGGAATTTTGTATTTGACTTTCTATTTTACTCTCTAATTCACTATTTGAATTTTTTATTTGACTTTCTATTTTACTTTCTAATTCACTATTTGAATTTTGTATTTGACTTTCTATTTTACTATTTAATTGTTGTACTTGACTTTCTATTTTACTCTCTAATTCACTATTTGAATTTTTTATTTGACTTTCTATTTTACTTTCTGAGTTTTTCAATTCACTATTTAAATTTTGTAGCTGTGTAGACAAACTTTGTAATATTGTAAATATTTGGACTTGCTCATCCCCAGGTAGATCTTTATCTACTTTAGCTTTTTTCGGACTAACTTCATCTAAAGATTCTTGTTCCTCTCTTACTTCTACATGAAAATATGGTGTTTGTGTATCCGGGGATTGGAGCTCTTGGGATTCTCCCAAATCCTCTGAAATATCCTGACTATCTTGGTTTTCACTCATATCTAAAATTTCACTCTTTCTGTTATTTGACAGTACTGAAATTAGTAATGAACTATTAATAATATTGATAAGCAATTATTGACAAGACATCCTGCCTCCATGCCTCTCCAATCAAAAACAATCTACACCAAAAACTATGCTCTGATATTTTTAATATTCCTAAAGTCCCCATATTAACTACCGAATATTCTTTTCTCATATGCTTCTTGGTCCATAGAAATCTCACCAAACCATTATGTAATATGGTATAAGTGCTAATCACACCACCAGACAAGCAGATCATCATAAATGATAAAATCATTACAATATTTTATGGAATTACTTACAGACCATAAAATTATAAACTAACAAATTTATTTATTCAGTGGCAAAAGATTATGTCATAAAATAGACATTCATATAATATTTTATGGCTAAAGAAACAATTTATCATTGGCAAACATTTTCAATCAATGAACAATTAATTCATTCACGTGCAAATACTATTTATATTTATTTCAAGAAAATTTTACCCAATTCTTTGTGGCCAGCTATAGCCATCGAAGGCCCCTGTAGTTGGGCGGCCATTTCTAACCTAGTATTACAACGACTTCATTTTTTATTAAATCAATTCGGAAATCATAATCGCTTCCGTCTATGATTCGGGTAGCAAACCCTATATTACCTAATATAGCTCGATGTTTGGTTAGCTATAATAATTCAGCTACAGCGATATGCAGTTCAGACAGAGATAGAATTAAAAAAAATTATCATTAATAAAATAAAATTATAAAAAAATAAACTAACATTCTTTCTCTATCCAAAACACATTCTCTGAGCTGTAAGTACTTGCACTGTTCGACAATGATGATGATGATTTCATGTCATTGTTAATATTACTGACTAAAACAAAACATTTATTAATTTGTCAATATGCTCTCAATATTTTATTATTATACAATTAGAAGTTTCAATCTCTTAAGCCATGCCACGCTTGTAATGTTGATCCTAATTAATCAATTCTTAATTTAAGAGCACTTATAATAATGACACTAATCTCAGGGTTCTCTGTTATTTTTAAAGAAAAATGCTCAGCAGTATTGTGTTGTCACATATGACTGACATTCTGGTTGGCTATAGGAAACATTTACTTTACTTAAATTCCAGGTGTCTTCATCCACATATCAACTATTATAATATTTAACAAGATGATAACTATATTCAATAACAACGCATAATTTTGAATAATGCAGCCCTTTTAATCCAGAATCTCAGTCGGAATGATGAAAAGACAAGGGTGCTTTTGTGTCCTTCCATTATCCATGACAACACAATAATTTAACTAAGATTTATTACTTAGACACTTCACTTAACTGTGTACAAACGATGTGCAACCAAAACTGGTAGTTTGGGAATAAAGTGATTTTACACACACATAAAATAAAATGTCTTGGTCTAAAGTTTCCAATTCCACAAATAATTCTTATTAAATTAAAATGTCCTGAAATATTCTGATCTGCTTACAATTGTCTATCTGGTGTATTGAAATTAAGATTTCATAAATGATTTCGGACTCAAGAAAAGTATTGCAAGTATTATGCAAATACACTTTTATTTAGCACACAAGAAAAATGACTCAAAACAACTTGTAACAAGACTATAATTTATTATTAAATTTTAACAAAATTCTAATTTATTATTACAGTTTAACAAAACTATCCTTTATGATTAACATAATAAACAAACATATACAATTTATTCGATCCCATATGGATAAAACAAAATATAACTAACATTAATTCGTCTATACTTTTAGACTTGGATTCGAACTACTTCTTCATCTTCTTTTACATTTATGCAAATTGAATATAACAAAATAAATATTATTATCGATACATCAACTCATCCATTTAGTGTATCTTATATGAACGGTTACTTAACTTTATTGACTATAGATCTGTTTTAAAACAAAAACAATTTGATTCTAGGCAATACGTACAAACGATTTTTATTATCATATCATTTAATTAAATGATAGTTTTTTATTTAGATAACTTATTATAATTTATGGGTTATTTATCAGAAGTTACACTTATTATTTTAATGTTTACTTTAATAACAACTGAAGTTGTTATACACACTGCTTTTCTCAGTATAAGTTATATTGTGAGTGCTATTTAATCATTAACCTGAATTAAACCTAGTATTTGAACCCTCCATTGGCAAATAAAAAATTCTAAATCACGCAATTTTAAACTTACTCTCTCCATTGACTTACATGTGCACTATTCCGCCGCACAATCCAGACATTGATCATATATACTAGCACGCTATTTATACTAAATGGATCGTGAGGAATTAACCTCCAATATACCCGTTATCTTGCCATAACTTTCTAAACAAAACACAATATTCAACACCTTCCATGGTGGAATTATCTCTATTTTCTCATGAGGAATATGGAATAACACCGAAGGTCTGTAGAGTTAACTACTACATTAAAATAGTTTGGTGGGTCCTTGCCTCTAACTTGGGCATAATAGGAACACACACCAAATATAATCCTCTCCTGGGATTTTAACGAATGAAATACACTAAATACGATATAAATTACTGATCGTCCTAACTCTGAGAAGCGATCACTTGGATTATAAACATACCCGAATACTAGATTTATCTATTCCCCTCATGGAAAATAAAGCTTTTGGGGAGATCATTTTCCATCCCACAAAATAGATACATTACAATTATTACTTATGCGAATATTAATCATATACTGATGCTATATCGGGGCAAGACAAGCAAATACACTAATTACACTAAATTTATGTTCCGGGGTATACTTAGATCAACGTCTGAAATCAATGGATATCACAGAATAAAACATAATAATTTTCACCTTTGCCAAAGAAACATTCAACAAGTAATTGGTAGTATAGTATCTTGAACTAAATTAAGTGAATGCGTTAATAAAGAATAATTGGGAATAAGTTCTTCAATTAACATAGTATAAATTTGTTTCAAACTTTAAATAAGTAATATCCGGTATAGCATTTCTCTTTAATTACTTCTGATAATTTTAACTAGATATTTTACCTATTAAGTATCTAAATTTTTCTTCTTTTACGCATCTAACATATAAATTTATACCCATAATTGCATATCATAAGTAAACACATTTTTAAAAAAAAAATTTTCCATGTCAAATATAAATTTAACCTAGAATAATTACAGGAAAACATACCTTTATGATTACAAGGTCATTTAAATATTACTTGACTATACAGCCTTTAACCTGTAGATATAAAAAAAATACACATAATTTTACAAATTAGTAAAAAAAAATCATTACTTAACAAGTGCTTATTATCTCACTAGAAAAATGTTTTCCATTGGGCAATTTATCCAGATGAAGAACTTGATCCATTCGTAGTTCACGAAGCAAATTTAAAATAAGAAACACATTTTATTATTTCATTTCTATAAAAGTTGCCTCCATTCTGGTGCACTTAATAAATTAGGCAAAGAAAAACCTAGCAGCGTTGGATGTTAACTCTTCCTTGAATTAACTGATATAATTTGGGATCCAAGAAAACAATACATATTTTAACATGACGAATATTTGACGATTGACGATCACATATACAATTCTTTTCTTTTTACTATTGGCGATACGTGTCATTTTTAGCTAGCTGGCTTAGGAATAAAACTAATGCGTGAATTTTCCAAAATACTATTATTATAATGACTGCAGCTGACTTACGTGGATATAAAGTTTTAATGACTCCAGTTGATGTATAATATAACATATTATATTATGGTTATAATTAAGTCATTAATGTTTGTAGTTTTTATTCCTACTCTAGGAATTATAATTTTTCTTTAATAATGAATTCTCCATAAAATGCACACATACAAATTTTCCGATATTTGCCTTGAGAAAATTTATATTTTCTTTTTTAAAAATATACAGGTGCATAAGTAAATATCCTTTATCATTACTATTATTTTTAGATAATTTTCAGTGAATAAATATATTTTAACGTGGGGAACTTACATTATTTTCAAAGCAGACAATTTCTTTTAGAAAGAGCGCAAAATTTTCTAGTTAACTTTCCTTGGCTTTTATAATATGTCTTTTAATCATAATTTTTCTTTTATACCATGAAAAGATAATTAAATAAGGTAAAGTTAACAAATAATTGATTATTTCCTGGAAATTACTTATATTACTTATTTTAAACATAATGACATTTTCCGTGATTGCTGTAGTTAATACGGTCATTTTGAACTTTAGCATAAGATAGTACAATTTTGTGTATAAAAAGCTTTAAAATAGGTAGATGGCAACAGAAAACAGAATATCTTATCAAATAGGATTAGCCACGCATGATATTATTAAAATTTTACTTGACTTATATTTATTTCTGCAATAAAAATAATAAAAAATTTGTTACCGAATTTCAGTACTGCTTCCTCCTTGTAAAACTAGAGTCAGACTAAACTTTCTTCAAAATTTGGCGGTCTTGTTTTAGCGACCTCTTACAGAAAAATAATCATTTAATTATACATAAATAAAAGAAAAGAAAAACCCATTACAATCATATAGCTTTCCATATGATTTAAATGAATTACAAAGTAATTTGACAAATAATGAAAAATAATAAATATCTTTAACTAACAATGCTTATTAGTGGTGTATATTTCTGTATACATTATTATCTAAAATAATTTAAAAATTACCAGAAGTTATTGTGCTTTATGATAAGATACTCATCCACTCTCCCCCTCCACCCATCCAAAATCAATTACTGTTTATAATATGTGCTTTTATACTATATTAAATTGCTCTTATTGTTAACATTTTAATTAAATTATTCATGCTCTTCTTCAAAATGACATTGGATTACCAAATTTTTTAGTTATTTGCTTAAAACACGTTAAAGTGAGTAAATAGCATACTTTATTAATCACTTAATATTATTATTATTTTATCTTTTTATTTTCTAAAAAAAAATAGCAGTTTTTCTGTGGAAACAATGCCAAATAAATCAAGTGTCAATAACACTAGGTTACAATATATACAATATGAAAGATGCACTGATAAAAACAAAAGTTGAATATATATATATTCAGACATTGTAAACAGTAATTTAAAGTGAGAGGTCTATACTCACACTTTCATTTCCAGTACTTAAGATTTGCCCATATATAAGCATTTGGGTTGGAAAGAATAAGTGGATTCATTTTATTCTTTCATAAATACTATATCTTGTGTTGGGAATGAAAGTATTCATTTATTATTAATTAATACTTGTAAAAAGTGCATGCACAATAGCTTGAAAAGGCTGATCTTTAATGTATTACAATTTATAAAACACAGCACTATAAATATAAATGCTTATATATATATATTGTAAAAGATTGATAAATCTACTTTTATTTTAAAAATAATTTGTTGTTATTAAAAAATCTCTTTGATTTGATGTTTATATATAGAATATTATTATTGTTTATGGTTATTAGTTATAGTTGTTTGGATTTATTATTTTATTTATTTGATGATGGTATATCACTGTGAATATTTAATTATTATAGATAAATAAATACATAAATTGTTGATTATAAAAAAGATTATTTTATTTGTAGTTATTATTAAAAAAATGCAATGTTATTATTTATGTATATATATATTTTTAAAGCTGTCAAATAAATTTTTCATTTAATATTTTTTTATATTATTGATATTTTTATTTATTTTTTTTGAATGTTAATTGTTTAAAAGAAAACATATGTAACAATGGTTTTCAAAACTGCATTTTCTGGCATGTGGAGAACAACAACAACAACAACAAAAAAAAGAAGCCATTATTATTGAGATAGTTATTAAAAAAAAACTGAAGGATAAAATTAGTTGTACTTTGTTTCTTTGGAATTGCCATTCTTGAGAATAATTGAATAAGATAAATTACTGTAGTAAACACATAAACCATGATCGACTAATATATATATATATATATCACAGCCAGGGGGCTGCACCATTTCTTTTCTTTTATCCCAAGGCAGTTTAAAAAGAAAAACTAGGCAAATTTCAACACATGAATTTCACTACGTCTGAAGCTGAAATTTGATATAGCTATTTGGAATTTATAATGGTAAATCTAATAACAATATGGAAGTAACTAAAATTAGTTAATATATTGGATTCAACATGTCAATTATTATTTTTTTTTCAAGGAGAGAAATCTTTAAAAAAAATGAAATATATATATGTGTTTGAAAACCGATAATTTTCTCTAACATGGTATTTCTTCAATTTATTCTTAGCTAGAATGCATTCTAATATTAAAGAAATATAAAGGAATAAAACAACGGAACAAATTGAACTTTGAAAGGTAGTAAATAACTTTATTAATATAAATGATATATATATTTTTGATATCAATATTCATTTTTTTTTTACTTTTAATTTTAATTATAAAGCGTCTTGTTTTCTAAAAAACAAACATTTAATAAATGTCAAAATTAACACTTAAGTAATTTAAAATTTTAAAATATGGCATATAAGTTTGGGTTGCATATGGGTTGTTATATATATATATATTAATAAGTGAAATTTATATTCGTAAATTTTATTATAAAATTTTTTTATTATTTATTTATCTATTTTCATTTTTTTTACTTCATATAATAATTCTTATGCAGACCTAAACAATAATTTATATATTTGCTGTATATAATATGCTTTTATTTACTTATATATTTTTTTTAATTTTAAATATTTGGAAAATATAAATATGGATTTGTGTTTATATTAATGCATACTTGTTGAGCACAAATATGTCTTTATCTATTTAATATATATACTTATTGCAAGTATATATGTATATTTTTTTTTGTAATTGGGTTTGTAATTGAAAACTATTTAAAACACTGATACTACCTAAAATCAAATCATAATATAGAAATAAAGGATGTACTATTTGTTTTATAAGTAATGCCTTTGTAATTTATTTGGAAGAGTACTAATATTTTATTCTTATTTTTCTTTTAGTGCCAGAGTCATTATGAAATTAATTGAATTCACAATTTCATGGATAATAACTTCATATTTCACTTATTATTTAGTCTTTAGGTCACTTACACATATTATTGTTCATTGATATGTTTAGATATACACAAGTTTACTTATTGGATGTGTATATTAGTTTCAATAGAATTCCCTTTGTTTCTTTTATATATATATATATTGTTATAAAAGTCATATCAAGGTTGATATGACTAACTATACAAAATATATATATATATATATATATATTGTTAGTTAGTCATATCAACCTTGAGAATAAATTATAATGATAGGTCTTATTATTGCTCTGTATGATTTTGGATTTATTTCATGTATAGCTACTTGGAAGGGCATATAAACAATTTATTTAAATATAACTGGTATAATTTTATCATTCTTCATTTAAATTATATAATCTATCATATTTGGTTTTCTCAACAATTGGATTCATTAAATTGTTAAGATCTTTCTTTATGTGTAAGATGTGCTATGTTTCTATTATTTAAATTGGATGATAAATACGTTCTACTACATTTGGCACCATCAGCATGCAGACATGATTAATTAAGGACTGTTGCTAGTCATTTCATTATATTTGATGCTTAAAATGTGAGATTTGGTTCATTATGATTTGTTTATGAGGATATAGCAATCGTGATTCCACTACATTTGGCTTTAAACCACTAAACATCACATGATCAACATCTCATACTAGCACATAATTGTTGTAAACAAAGGCAAATCTCTCCATACAGTAGTGCCATGCTGTGCTAACCAGAGTAATCAATAGATGCCAGAAGGCTTGTGCATAAAATCCCTATCTAGTGCCTACTCATCCAATATCCCCAGATTAGTTTCTGGCTTGTGGCCATCATCAGTGAGGAGCCTTGGATCTGAGAGCACTGCACCTAGATCTTAGGATCTAATGCAACCCTCCAGCAGCGACCTTTTAACTCTACTTTACTACAAAACTATGAGAATGAAATTGAAAACACAAAAATATTTTCAATCTAAGCTCAATAGCTTATATAGTCATATAAGTCTGAACTCAATTCAGCACCCATACATTTTGGTGTCTTTGGCTCTTAAACAACCATAGCCACCACTATCCTATTAGGCAGGATTGGTGTTAAACCACGAAACACCACATGATCAACATCTCATACTAGCACATAATTGTTGTAAACAAAGGCAAAACTCTCCATACAGTAGTGCCACCCTGTGCTAACCAGAGTAATCAATAGATGCCAGAAATTTTTGTGTTTTCAATTTCATTCTCATAGTTTTGTAGTAAAGTAGAGTTAAAAGGTGGCTGCTGGAGGGTTGCATTAGATCCTAAGATCTAGGTGCAGTGCTCTCAGATCCAAGGCTCCTCACTGATGATGGCCACAAGCCAGAAACTAGTCTGGGGATATTGAATGAGTAGGCACTAGATAGGGATTTTATGCACAAGCCTTCTGGCATCTATTGATTACTCTGGTTAGCACAGGGTGGCACTACTGTATGGAGAGTTTTGCCTTTGTTTACATTTGGCTTTTCCAATGATTGGGCCATTTCAATTGTTGATAGGCATTCCATTACATTATGGAACCAACATTTGAGGTCTTCTTTCTTCATATGTGTATTTTTGTTTGAGATCATTTAGATTACATATATTCCATTTGTCATCCAACGTTTGGAGCAATATTTTCTTTTCATATATTGATGTTCCATTACATTTAATACCACAACGTGGCCAGCATAATGTTCATATACATATGTTCCATTACAATATATATATATATATATGGAAGAAAATTAATCTTCAAATATGCACTATTAGATTGATGTATTAAATTTACTTGCATTATATTAATTTAATAGCACATGTCTGAAGATTAATTTCTTTCCACATGCTTCATCATCATCATCATCATTATCAACCATTATGAATCCACTGCAGGATGAAGATCTCTCCAAGTTTAATCCATCTTCTCCGATCTTTAGCTTCTCTTCTCCACATCACCCCTACACATTTTCTTATTTCATCCATCCATCTTACATGTGTCTCCTTCTGGGTCTTTTACAATCTCTTGGAATCCAGTTTAAAATTTCAATTGTCCATCTATTATCATCTCTTCTAGCAATATGTCCAGCCCAACTCTACTTCAATCTTTTAATTTTTTCAATGAGCAGTAACACCTGTTTGTTCTCTTACCCATACATTGTGTTTTCAATCTCTTCTTGTTACTCCCAACATACATCTCTCCATACTTCTTTGAGTGGTCTGAAGTCTCTGTAATGATCTTCTATTAAGTGTCCAAGTCTCAGATCCATAAGTAAGAACTGGTAAAACACATTTGTTAAAAACCTTTCTTTTCAAACACATAGGCATATTTCCTTTTAATATCAAGTTATTTCTACCAAAAGCACTCCAACCAAGTTTAATTCTATGATTAATTTCCTCTATTATGTTTCCATCTGTATTAATAATCTGACCAAGGTATTTGTAACTCTTAACTTCTTCTAATTCATCATAATCAATCTTTATTTTCATATTTGGAGCAAATCGATTAAACATTACTTTAGTCTTTTTAACATTTATCTTTAGTCCTACTTTCCTACTTTCATCTGATAACTCCTGCAACATTTCCTGCAGCTAGGAAGCATTATTTGCAAAAACAACTACATCATCTGCGAAATCTAAATGACTTAAATAATCTCCATTTACTTTCACTCCTTTAGTTTCCCATTTTAATCCACAAAATACTTCTTGCAGCACTGCTGTAAAAAGTTTTGGAGATATGGAGTCACCTTGTCTTACACCTTTCTCAATGTTGACATGTATATAAATCGCTAACATTTTTATTATATATATATAATTTGAATTATCTTAAAAATAAAAATGTTATAAAAAAAAGATAAATACTGTAAATAAACAAAACTAAAAATAAATAAATAAATAAAATCTTACTTAAAAATAATTTTATTTTTTAATAAAAAATTGATCAAAGTTAAATTCATTTTCAGAATCAGAATTTTTTTTTCTTTTGAAAAAGAGTATTTTGATAAAACTGAAAACAATAAAGACGAAACAATTAAAGTAATTTCAGAAAATAAGTAAAAAATAAAATTCTATAAATATTTCAGAATTAACAACTCTATTATTACAAAAATAGCTATAAATTACTTACACTATATTACAGAAACAAATGCTGTACTAATTAATATTGATATAAATAAACATTAATAAATTTTAAAAAACATGTAACGGAATCAGATTTTTATTTAAAGACAGTAAAGTAGGCATCTATTAGAACTAACTACCAGAAAATGTTAAATGAAATGAGATAAATTTTTGAAACATTATTGTAGTTTTAAATCAATGAAAGAATAAAAGCAAATGTCAAAATTTCCAAAATCGAAATATATATAGATTATTAGCATATGTATTTTAACTGAACTTTTTATTTCATATTAGTGTATGTTATTCTATGACATCTTCTCATGCCTCTCTGTCAATCCAAATATCATCCTGAAAATTTCTCTACTAGTTTTTTTTCGCTTTTGTTTGACTTTAGTAACATTTTTTAAGACAATAAATGTCTGCTCACGTTCCCGTACTAATCCTATTATCACGTTTTAATTTCGTTTATCGTAGCTATTCATTTAGTAATCGTTATTATCAAGTCATTATTTTTTAATTTTGCTCATTTATTCCCTTCTTGATTCCCCTTACATTTTTTTTAGTAATTCATTTTAAATACCAACTTTTAACTATCGTCAGATTTTAAATTACATCTCTTAACTTATAAGGGGAAAAAAACTCCATGAAATAATTAATTAAAATTATTTTTAAATAATCAAATAAATATTTGTTTAATTAATAATATGTCTAAATTTAGAAAAGCTATTTTATATTGCAGTCAGTTAATTGAGTTGAACTGATTAATGTTATATGGAATAAAAAAAAGGTAAAGTATTCAATAAAAAAAGATAGATTAAAATTAATTATTTTTTAAATTTTTTGACTTAAGTTAAAGTCCATTTAAAAACTATTGCTTGAGAAAAAAGAAACAATATTACCTAAATTAAACGCAAGTATATTAAAAAAAAAAAAAAAAAACTTTTTTTTTTGTTTCATCACCGCATCTCTCATGGCACTACATCCATCAGAACAGAAGCTTAAATCTCTGTCACACACACGCACTATGCATGCATTTTGATAAAAAATCTAAGGAAAGATTTTATTTTTATTCTTTTAAATAAAAAAAATATTGTGCTTAAGCCAAAGAAAGGACTGTGTTTTTTAAAAAGAAAATGTTTATTTTTTGTTCAAAAAATTGTTTTTTTTCTTTGTTTCAATAAATATTTGAAAGACTTTTTAAATATATTTTTTATAAATCTAAAGAGTTTTTTTTTTTTTTTCATGTGTCAAAGCATCGGCCGGGTAGCGAACCCGCGAACCCCGGATAACTGCTTGTAAGGCCACTGTGCCGACCACTTGGTTCACCAACACTTGACAAATCTAAAGACTTTTTAATCTTCAGATTTGCCTTTATGGCAGTACCCATGTGGTATTTATTATAAATTTTTATGGTTTCCATTTTTCAATTTTTTTAGCAATTTTTTTTTAAATTTTACTTTATCTACCTTTTATGCCATTGTAATATTCTGTGTATTTCATATTTCATCCATTTTTTAAAAATGTTTTTCATAGCATCTAAATCTGCAACTAATATTATTGATGAATAATTCTTACTCATGTAGATTTGTAGTTTGTTTTCCCAAAAATGATTTATTTAAAATTATTCTTGGGTATCATATAACTTTTGTTGATAAAAAATTAAATCTTGCATTCAAGAGATATTTGCAATTTCTGAAACACAAGTAACATCTATATCAAAATAATTTTTATATTAACATTGAATATCCATAACATTTTTATTTTTAAGTTATGTAAATCTTTATATATGTTGATCAATTCTTAATGTCTTTTTTTATTCAGCCATCTAAGGTAATAAGTTTTATGATATAATAATAACTCTCATCTTTTTGAAGACAAATTTATATTGTATTAAGATAGGAGTCTTTCTCTTTTATTATTTATTTAAAGTCGATTTGCAACAAACCATCAAACAAATAGCAATGTACATTACAATGGTGTTAAATGTATAAAGAGTAAACATGCCAAACTTATATGATTCATTTTATTCAAAAAGTTATTTATAAATTATTTTCAAGTTCCTAACCCAGAATATTGATAGACTATAACTGGGAGGTAATAAAATGTTCTCAGTATTAATTGGGAATAAGAAAGCATTAACAATAATATATTGTTATCTTAAAATATAAATGTTCTCTCATTAGATTCCTTATAGTATGCTTTAGTCTTTATTTTGTTTTGGTTTTTATTTCTTGAACATCTTGTCTTTAACACCTAAGTTAGTATAAGATCTGGTTATCCTAAACCCTTCATAACATTAGACATTTTTTTTCGTTAATTGGGTCATTAGAACTGTATATTTGTGGAACCAAATTTCAACCCTTCAATAACACTTTCACAGCAATTCTTATTCTCTTAAGGAAACTACTGAATATCTTTGAAATTGTTGATTGAGACTTGCTGTGGTAGCACTCAAATCAAGAAAATATCATAGGAAAAAGTAATTAATCAAGTTTACGGCCAACTGTAACAAAGTCTTTGACAATATTTGTTGGTTTTTAATTTTGTAAGCATTGTTATAATCAATGCTCAAATAAAATGAAGTATTTTCATATTTAGTGCACTATTATCTCAAAAAAGTATATACAGATGGGTATATTAACTCATTTACTTATCATTAAATTATCTTGTTTATTATTTTGTTTTCTAATAATTATATGTTAGTTAAGTCTAAGCAAGTTGAAAAAGTATTGAAGATTTATTTAATTATGACTAAGAATTCTTCTTATATTTGTAAAGTCTGATATCATTAAATTTTGAAGTGATGGATCCCTATTTTCTTTCAAAAAACTTCAAATAGCATTTAGTAGAATTGGATTTTAATAAAGATGATTTAAGTAAACTAAAATTTTTATTAGTAAATCAGGAATAAATGTAAGTGTAGATTATCTATCTATCTATCTATCTATCTATCTATCTATCTATCTATCTATCTATCTATCTATCTATCTATCTATCTATCTATCTATCTATCTATCTATCTATCTATCTATCTATCTATCTATCTATCTATCTATCTATCTATCTATCTATCTATCTATCTATCTATCTATCTATCTATCTATCTATCTATCTATCTATCTATCTATCTATCTATCTATCTATCTATCTATCTATCTATCTATCTATCTATCTATCTATCTATCTATCTATCTATCTATCTATCTATCTATCTATCTATCTATCTATCTATCTATCTATCTATCTATCTATCTATCTATCTATCTATCTATCTATCTATCTATCTATCTATCTATCTATCTATCTATCTATCTATCTATCTATCTATCTATCTATCTATCTATCTATCTATCTATCTATCTATCTATCTATCTATCTATCTATCTATCTATCTATCTATCTATCTATCTATCTATCTATCTATCTATCTATCTATCTATCTATCTATCTATCTATCTATCTATCTATCTATCTATCTATCTATCTATCTATCTATCTATCTATCTATCTATCTATCTATCTATCTATCTATCTATCTATCTATCTATCTATCTATCTATCTATCTATCTATCTATCTATCTATCTATCTATCTATCTATCTATCTATCTATCTATCTATCTATCTATCTATCTATCTATCTATCTATCTATCTATCTATCTATCTATCTATCTATCTATCTATCTATCTATCTATCTATCTATCTATCTATCTATCTATCTATCTATCTATCTATCTATCTATCTATCTATCTATCTATCTATCTATCTATCTATCTATCTATCTATCTATCTATCTATCTATCTATCTATCTATCTATCTATCTATCTATCTATCTATCTATCTATCTATCTATCTATCTATCTATCTATCTATCTATCTATCTATCTATCTATCTATCTATCTATCTATCTATCTATCTATCTATCTATCTATCTATCTATCTATCTATCTATCTATCTATCTATCTATCTATCTATCTATCTATCTATCTATCTATCTATCTATCTATCTATCTATCTATCTATCTATCTATCTATCTATATTGTGCCATTACAATTTAGTCATTAGCTAAATTTATCGTAATGTGCATGAAAACAAAATGCTGAACGAAAATCATCATCACATTTTCAAAAAAAAAAGGGAAGCTGTAGGGCATCCAAGTTTAAACTCTACAAGATCAAGTTCTAAAAGCTTTAGACAGAAAGAGAGTGGGTCAACAATTATATTCTTTATTTGTTTGTGTGTTGATAGAAAGGTAATACACACATTTAAACTATTCAATATTTAGTTTTTCTGTTAAAAAGCAAAGTTATAATGCATATGTATAGGCAGTGTGTGTTTTAAAAGCTGTTTAGTTAACCACTTTTAAATTTCAGATATTAAACTTTCTTTAAAACTAACCTACACTTGATCAATTTTAATGTCTTATTCTGTTTCTATTCTTGCTTTTCTATAATTGTAATTGGGATTTAAAAGCTAAGGATTTAATTTTAAAATATTAGAGTTATAATTTCTAAACTAGCATTCATATTATTTTGATGGACAGTTTGTGAATGATTTGAAATGATAAAGTATGTGTGTACATTACATACAGAAATTTACATTTATTATATATTGAAAGGAAAAAGGGTTAAATCTGTCAAATTATTTTTTTTACAATTTTATGTTAAGGGAGAAAATCTGTTGAATCAGATATATATTTTTGTAGCAATTTTGTTTTTATAAATGATTGTTTGTCATTATGAAGTTTAAGCTTGGTGAGAACTCTAATTTTGAAGTTGTCTCCTCTTAAGATCAAAAGAAAGAATCTCCAATTTTAGATGTTACAGATATACGCGAGGAAAAAGGATTAAGACTGTTTTTCCGTCAAAACAAAAGTTTGTCTAAAAATCAGGATACTGAGATTTTTCATTCTATTCAACTAAAAAATGATTTAATTGAAAATAAGTTATAAGTCTAATTAAAAGAGGTGGCCAAAAATAGAAAAAAATAGGATATAAAAGCAGCCTGGAAAATCAGTTGACATTATTATTATTATAGAGACTTTTAAAAATATAGAAACTAAAAGGACAAGTGTTTCAACTCTACAAAAATTCCCAATTTCAAGTCATTTTTTTTATATATTAAATTTTTGAGGATTGAAGATATAAGAATGGCCGGGTAAGAAAAATTGATATATGTTCCATATGTCTACCAGACTCATCATCAACTAGCACATCATATAGGAAAGAAAAGATGTCTTGTCTGAAAAATAATATTCTACACCTTCAACTGACTGAGAGAAATAAGATGTTTTTAAATAGAAAGAAGAAAACATTTACCTGCATTGGAAGGTGATCAGGAAAAGAGCAATCTACTGATAAATATTAAATCATCAAGTCCAATTAATTGTTCCAGTAACTGAGTTTAAATCCAAGCAAAATTATAAATGTGAAAACAACTGCTATACTTCATCTACTAAAAGAATCATGCTTGACAGGAAGAGAAGAAAAATTAATATAATGATTTCCAAGTTGTTCACTAAAGTAAATAACCTCAATAGGATCATCATCATCAAACAATTATACACCTCAAGAAAGAGATTGTTCCAACATAAAACGGAAATGGTAGCTACAGAAATATAGACATTATACAAGATAAGTTTGAGCCCTTGGAAGCGCCACAAAACAAAGGATTGGTAATATGACTTTTTATATCTATTTTCTTTATGATATCAGAGTCTTAATAAAATTTGAGCAATAAAGTGGTATAGTTTATTTAAAGAACTTTTAAAGACAATTCAGATCAATTAAAACCAATAATTTCTTACCAATAATAACCTTGAGCTTCATAAGTGATTTTGAATGTATCAAAATTATTTGTTTATTGATTTACAGTTATGAAATATTAATGTGTAAAATAATTTTTGTATTATTATTTTGGTTTTAAATAATATTTTGGTTTTTACGGGGTAAACACACACCTACATAATAATATTTTTACATGTGTATAATTGTGAGTGAATGTGAAGGAATAAGCAGTATTAAAATATTAAATTATTTTGTTTTAAGAAAGTATAGGTTTCAGAGTGTAGAAGGGAGGGGGATAGAAATATACTTTAAAACTTGTTCGGCAAAACTTGCTCTTTCACTTCTATTAACATTTTTTTTATCATTCTGCATGACACGTTAGATTATAAAGTATGTGTGCCAATGAGTGAATATTTTTTTTTATGAAATACTTTTCTTGCAGATGGAACATTTTAACAAATCGGTTACCCAATTTAATACAATATACATTTGACAGGAAAGGGGAAATAATTTGAAATTAATCTGAAGATTGCAATATAATCAATTATTATTGTTATTATTATTCATATCAATTTTCATGTTAATGTATAAATTTTCATGTAGATATTAGTAATACATTAATAAATGTTAATTTGTTTTATTAAACGAGGCGTATATATTTCATTAAGAGTAGTCTTTATTAAGTGATTATTCATCATCAAGGTGAATATTAGCTATTTAAGTTCCAATTAGATATACTAAAATTAAGCAATGGGTATGAATTTATTTATAAAAATTAGGTTTTATGATTAGGCTTAGTCCTAAAGCTGTGGTTGAAACCATTATCGTTGTCATTATTATCATCATCATGTTTTCATTAATGAGCTGTTTAAATGTTTAAAGGCCATAAATAAATATTGATTTCATAGTATTTAGTGATTTCTTAGTATTATTATAACCACCATCCCATCATCTATTTCATGCAAGGATGAGTGAATTGCCATCCTAGATTAATAGTAATCTGAGCTAGTAAAACTTATAGAAAAATATTGAAACACATTTATTATGTTAAGATCTGGGAAATGATTTATGTCTAATGAATTTTATATACTCCACTTTGGTTTAAAGATGTTTACCTAAATATTAGTGCATACAGTGATATGGCTCTAAAATCAAAATCCTCCATTTTTATTAGAAATAAAGTACCAAAAGGAGATTCAAACCCGATACATGTGAAAAGGTTATTAGATATAACTGTATCTAGATTCAGATAATCTAGTGGCACCCTGCTAGACCATATTCACTTGGTATTTGTTTAAATATGCACTTAACATCAAACCAAGAAATGAAAGTGGATAAAATCTACTGTCTGTATACCTGAGAAGATATTTTATTGAGTTACTAGTATACCCGAGTTATAATAGTTGTTATTAATAATTTGTTTATAATTCTTGATATTGTGATATCTTCAGAAATCTAATTATAGAAGTATGTTTCATTGAATCCAATGATCCTTAATATGATTGATAACTCAGTCTGATCTTTTGTTTAATAGCTTATGCTCAGCAAGTTACAATGTTTAATTCTTTTCTCTTTGATATAAAAATTTAAGTTATCATTTTTCGTTTATTAAGCTAAATATTATATTTGAATCTTTTCATAATTATTTAAGCTAAATAATTCTTTTGAATTTTTAATTACGTTTTGAATCTTTAATTATGTTACTATATATATATATATATATATATATATATAGTAACATATATTACAATATATATATATATATATATATTGTAATGGCATATTGTATACCGTTACATATATGTAAAGGTATACAATATGCCGTTACAATATATTAAATAAAAACACTAATTAACTTAAAACTAAGGGTTATTATACATAAATTTTTGTTTTTGCTTTAAAAATAAGCTAGTTTAAATATTTTAAAATCTTCACTTTAAATTCAATGGGGAGAACTGACTTGTTCAATCACTATTTTATTCAATTTATTTTAATTTTAAAAAATATATCAATATTATTTGCCATGCTAAAAGAAAAATATTTGATTGCTAACATTATATACATTTTGTTTTGAATTATTATAAATATGTTACTTACAAATTTTACCTATAAATATGTATAAATGAAAAAAAATCTACATATATAAACATTCAATTACATACACAAATAATTAAAACAAAACTTAGATTTAATAAAATAATAGTCACAACAAGTTAATAGTGCATGCAAGATTATCTTATTATTCCTCAAATTTAATTTTATTTTTAGCTAACATTTTAAATTAATAGAGATACAACTTTTTTGTATCAAATGCTTTTATTGATTGTGCACTAAAAAGAAAAAAAATAATTGTTTCTTCAATTTCTGGTTCCCCCTCCCTGATGCATTTATTGCAAGTTACATATATAAAACCACCAATTGTGGTTGAAGAAACAATTATTTTTTTTGGTGCACAGTCAATAAAAGCATTTAACCCTTTTCCCACCTCCTACGAGGCTCCTCGTAGACATCTGACGTCACTCTAACTCTGCCAGTTCTTATGCTAAAAAATTCGTTTGATAGGTTTTGAATAGGTTTTTAAAAGTTCTGTAAGATGGTGCCCTCTTCCGATTTATTTTACAAGTAAAAAATAAAAAAAAATGCATTTAAACCTAAACAAAGAAAGAACATTACTTGTGATTGGTTCTTAGCATGCTCTCAGCCGAAAAAGACATTCTGATTGGCTGGAAAGAACAAAGAAACTGCCTGATCAAAGAAAATAAAGAAAAACGCTGAGATTTTCATTTCGAATGCAATTTTAAGTATTAAAAAAATATAATTTCAGAAATTAAACTAGTTTTTTTTAAAAAAAGCTAAAAAAACAAAATTATTTTCGAAAAATATTGAAGATTTTAGTAAAAATATTAAAGAAATATTTAAAAGAAATATTTACTTTTCTATAATGTAAAAGTCGACCTTTTTGTTTATATTATAGCTTTTATGTTGCTGAAATTGAATATTTTAGAATAAATAAATAGCAATTTATTTTTGAAAGAACTTTCGTTCTCTTCATAACCTGAAAAATTAGTAATATACTTTTTATAAACATATCTGAGTTGAATTTAATATTATAGGCAAATATGTTTTAACAATAGGCTTTGTCTTCAGTTTGTGAGTTGGCCAATTAAAAGATTTGATTTTTACCTCATACAACCAATAATATAATTAGCGGTTAAAAGGTTAATAAATATATATTTCTATTAGTTTTAAGTTTTTAGTATTGACACAGTGAATAAAACCATAAAACTATATTGTACTTTAAATTGACTGAACATTTATAGTTGATGTGTATATATATATAAATTAAAATGTATGTCCCTTACATATATATATATATATTGTAAATATCGATAAGTCGATATTATATTTTTTAAATTGTCATTTGTTATTAAAAAAAAATCTCTTTAAGTTGATGTTTACATATGAAATATTTAAATTTTTCTTTTATGTTTATTAAATATAGTTATTATTTGAAGTTATTATTTTATTTATATATATTGATAGTACATCGTTATAAACATTTAATTATTGAAATAAATAAGGACATATAAATTATAGATTATAAAAAAAATTATTTTATTTATAATGATTATTAAATGCAATAAATAATTATTTATGTATATTTTTAAAGATGTCAAATTTTCAATTTAATATTTTTTATATATATACTTGATATTTTATTTTTATTTTAATGTTAATTGTTTTAAAAAGAGAACATATATAACATGAGTTTTAAAATAGCATCTGCTGGCGCATGGAACAACAGCAACAACAATAAGGAAGCCATTATTATCATATATTATTATTGGAATAGATATAGAACAAACAACTGAAGGATAAAATTTTGTTACACTTTGTTTTTATAAAATTTACTATTCTTCAAAATACTGAAATAACATATATATCTTATGGTAAATACATAAATTATGGCTTGCTAAGAAAAATATATCGCAGCTAGGAGCTGCGTCATCACATTCATTTATTCCAAGGCAATTTTCAATGGAACAACTAAAAAAATTCAATGTATAAATTTCGTCGCGTCTGGAGTTGAAACTAGATATAGCTATCTTAAATGTATAATCATCAATTTAATCATAATTTGGAAGTAATTGGAATTAACATGCTGGATTTAACATTTTAATTGGTTTATTTATTTTTTAAAAAGGAAGGAAATTTTAAAACGGATAAAATATGCATATATCTAAGGATTAACAATTTTCTTTAATATAATAATTTCTTCGCCTTTCAATAGAATGCATTCTAATAATCAAAAGTAAACAGATAAAAGAACTCATGGAATAAATTAACTTTTTGGAAAGGAAAATTAGCTAAATGAACTTTAAAAGGTATTTAATAATTTTATATATGTATGAGTAATATATAAATATATTTTTGAGATTGATATATTTTTTTTATTTACTTTTATTTTTTTTTATTATAAAATACAACGTTTTATAAGTGGTCAATTTAAGCATCTTGTTTTATAATAATATTAGACGTATAACAGATGTTCAGACAATTATCTTAAATAATTTAAAAATCTTAAAATGTAATTTATAGGTTGAAGTTATATATGAATTGTTATATTTATATTATAATGGTTAGGCAAAAATATGTCTTTATATATTTAATCTATATATACTTATTACAAGTATATACATATAGTTATTCTTTGTATTTATATTTAAAACATCAATATTATTTAAAGTTGAACTATAACATAAAATAAAGGATGTACTATTTGTTTTTATAAATAATGCCTTTGTAATTATTTAAAAGAGCGATACTATATTATTCTTATTTTCTTTTAATGCCAAAGTTATTATTAAATTAATTGAATTTACAATTTAATAAAAGATAATTTCATATTTCATTTATTATTTGGTTTGTAGGTCACTTACACATATTATTATTCATTCACATATTTAGAGGTACATAAATTTATATAATTAGATGTGTATATTTGAATTTAGTAAAAGTCCTATTGTTTCTGATATATATATTTGATTAGTTAGTCACATCAACCTTAAAAATAAATTATAAAGATAGGTCTCATTGCTTTACATGATTTTAGATTTGTTTTATGTATAGCTAGCTGGAAGGGCATTTAAACAATTTATTTAAATATAACTGGAATAATTTTGTTTTTCTTCATTCTTTAATTTTAATGGAATACCTAATAGACGTTCCATTATATTTAGCTTATCCAATTGTAAGCTACCATATAGTTTCCATTACATTTGGCTTGCCTAATCGTGGGCTGCCTCATATACATTCCATTACAATATATATATAGTATGTGAACATAATCATATATGTGTATTAAAACAGGCAAAACTTTATATACATATTGCCACTCAGTGCAAGCCAGAGTAATCCATGGATGTGAGAAGGCTTGTGCATAAAATCCCCATCTAGTGCCTACTTATCCAATATCTCCTGACTAGTTTCTGGCTTGTGGCCTTTGTCAGTGAGAAGCCTTGGATCTGAGAGCACTGCACCATGATCTTAGGATCTAATGCAACCCTCCAGTAGTCATGTTTTATCTCTACTTAACTACAAAACCATAAGTCTTAAATTGAAAACACTATAATATTTTCAATCCAAGCTCATTAGATTATATAGTCATATAGGTCTAAACTCAGTTTAGTACATTTTGGTGACTTTGGTTCTTTACTAATCATAGCCAAAGCCAATAAACATCACATAATCACAATTTCTTTGGCTTGCTTATAACTGTTATTAAAACAGGAAAAACTCTTTATACATATTGCCACTCAGTACAATCCAGAGTAATCAATAGATGCCAGAAAGCTTATGTATAAAATCCCCATCTAGTGTCTACTCATCCAATATCCCCAGACTAGTTTCTGGCTTGTGGCCTTCATCAGTGAGAATCCTTAGATTGAGTCTTCTGGCATCCATTGATTACTCTGGCTTGCACTGAGTGGCAATATGTATAGAGAGTTTTGCCTGTTTTAATAATAGTTATAAGCAAGCATAAAATGGTCATCATGTGAATATATGTGTATATAAGTATTTAAAAATATAAAATACTCTTTTAAGTGAAAAGTGTTGAACACTCTGGCTTTGATTGGAAATTTTTATTTTTTAAAAAATGTTTACCAAAGCTTTATTGTAAATGAACATCACTTAATATATATAATTTTACCTTTTAAATCAATTTCACACATATAGTGTATATATATCACTAGATATTATTGCAGTAAGATAATATGTATATTCTATGTGTATATCATATTTAATTAGCAGCCAACCAGTAAACACCTAAACATTCACAATAAAGATAGTAATCAATATTTCTCACTGGTGTCAAGGCAACCTTCTTACCTTTTAATAGCAACAATGCAAATCTACTCTTACTAATTGCCCATTGAATATATATGGACACTTAAAGAAGATTGCAACTTGACCACAGAGAATAAAATATTGATACAATGAAGTTTAAATAAACCTTCTTAAACATGAAATAAACATGCCCATGTAATGCAGAATAATAAATAGTCAATTATAACATTACAAACTGCAATACTTTTAAATTGCTCATGTATTATTTAAATAATAAGGGACATAATACATAAAGATGAATGGGATAATTATGTAATTAGAAGTCAACCAGTAACCACCTAAATATTCACAATAAAGATAGGTGATTACTGGTTGGCTTCTAATTACATAATTATCCCATTTAGCTTTAAGCATTATTTCACTTATATCATATTTAGTATGTATATGTAATTTTATAAAAGACCAATAAGAAACTTTTCTGTTTAAAAACATTGATATTATTTTTCTTTATTTGGAAAAAATTTTTTGAAAAGAAAGCTTAACAAAAAGTTTATTATAAACAACTGATTACTTAAAGGAAGCTTACAATTGCAAAAAAAAAAGAAGAAAACTCGAGCATTATTTAAAACATTCCCCCATACTTTTCTATACCTAAGAAACTAAGTGATGATTTAAAATATTACTGTTCCATCACTTTCATAGTGATTTTAAAAAATATATATAAAATTTCAGAAAATTATCATGAACTTAAATCTAATAAATATTGCTTTTAAAATGTCATAAAGTGTTATTAAATTGGAAAAAAAATATTTTTACCACCCTCATATGAGCCTTATTTAAAACAAATGAAATTTGTAAAAAAAAAATTTAAATTTGATATAAAGAAAATATCCATATTTGAAAAACTAGATGAACTACTGAAAACATTAGTGTCTCAATTGGATTAGCCTGGTATTAATTTTTTATATACCAAATTTTCAGTAATTCTATTGAATTGAAATATATTCAATCTCAATTTTAAAATTTAATTTTAGTTTTAGAAAGATCAAAAGTTTACAAATAAACAGACCAACAAACAAACTCATTTTCTAACTTTAATAGAAGCATTTAAAAAGAAAGAAAAGAATTCGTACAGGACCTATGAAGTTTTTTAAATCCATTTTTCATTGCCATTAACATCTGGATGAAATTATTATCTAATGATCATCATGCTTTATTGAAGTCAAGAATAAATTCATCCATGACTACTTAATAAGATCTTAATCAAAGAACAAAAATCTGTAAAATAAAAAAAAAGTCTTTTAACATCCAATTTTGTTTCAAACTTTTAATTTAAAAACATAATTTATAGGAAGATTTAAATAATAAGGATACTAACAGTTGAAATTAATTGATTAATATAAATCATTTAAGATAAACTTTAACAGTATCAAAGGAACCTGTGCTATTCCAATTATCTGTATTATCTACATATATCAACACACAAGAAATTGCAAAGAAATCATCACCATTACTATGAAAGATCAAAGATTAAGAAAAAATAAAATGATTATTTATTATTATTTTTCTAAAAAGAGAGATCATTTTATTTATATGCTTGATATTTTTGTTATTATTTGTTTTAAAAAAATATTTTTTTTAGTTTTCAAGAACTCAGAAACATCAGTCAGACCAAGCTTTACTCTTGTAGATTATTTTAATTAAAAAATTGAACTGAGAATACACTGCATTTTAGAAATTATTAGGATTATTTATGTAATATGATAGTTTGTATTTTCATTTAAACTGAAGTTAAACACGCATTTTAACTATTCTTCACATTAATGCTTTTCATATTTTTTTTTGTTAAATTGTTTTTTTTTAATGTAAATTTTAAAATATGTTTTTGATTTAATAACCTAATTAATTTAATGATTAAATGATTATAAGTTTTCATATAGCAGCTCTAATACCACAGTACCCTGAAAGTGTGTTTAATAATACATTAATGAACTGTATTTAAAAGACTAGTAATGATTCTAAAATTTATCTTTTTGAACATGATTAAATTGGTTTTATTTTATTTTTTAACATGATATATAATGAATGTATTTGTAAGGCAGGAATTATTAATTTTAATAATCTTTAATTTTATTTTATTTTAAAATGTAAAAGTCTTTGTATTGGATAAAAGTAATATTCAAAGCAAAAATTGATAAAATTTCAAATTATATTGTTATTTTGTTTTAATTAAAGTTATTGTCTAGTATTATTTTTTTTTCTGAGTCACATTATCATATCATCAATTTTAAAACAATAGCACACAATCTTGTTTAAAATAATATTATTTATAATATCATACTTCTGAGTACATTCTATAAATTTTATTTGATTTTAATGGTTTATGATCATGTACATTAAAATCATATAATAATGTAATTAAACTTAAAGAAGTTAATATATGGAAAGCAAGATTATAAATGTACATTTTGGTAACTGTTTTAAAAATCGCATGAATAGTCTAAGGAATCCACATATGAAAAACGAATATATCATTTAAGTGTCATGAAATTATATAATATAATTTGTAAATTATAAATAATTCAAATTTTAATAATTTTTAAAAGGGAATGTATTAATAAAATTATTATTTTTACTTCTCTGTATTTGTCTGACGATATGTGATGGAGTTAAATATTATGAATATTATTAAGGAATAAATGACAGTAGTATGACTAGAAATTATAGAATATTTGTTGAAACCCTAATATAAATATTATTCAATATGATTGTTATTATTCTTATAGAAAGTTAAGTTATAAAGGTAATCCAATTAATTGTAATTCTGTGAGTTATTATTTAATTTTATAAATAATTAATGAACTTAATTAAAAATATTAAGGTCATATAGGATTGGATTATTATTATCATTATCATAATGTTGTAGGTGGTGAAATCTTAATAAAATCCTTCTTATTATTTGCTTAGAATTATTCTAATTGTAAACAAATAGTGAACCCTGAAAATTTATGATAGTATTTTTGCATCGAAATGTAAATTTGATTTTAAAGTTATTAAAAGGATAAGATATTATTTAAAAGTATTTAAGTAAGTTAAACATTATTCCAAGATAATAGAAGATAAATTATTAAAACAGGCAAAACTCTCCATACATATTGTGACTCATGTGATGTTTAGTGGCTTAAATATAAATTATTGATAGTAAAATTAGTCATTTATTTAATCTAAGGTTTTGAAATTGTTAATAATATATCATAATATAAACTTTTCCAATATTCACTGCCATTGGAGAAGTATTTTGGATGAATCCAATGTTCAAGCATTGCTTTTGTAACTAACCATAAGTCACATGATTGTTTAAATACCATATGATTTTAGTTATATTATAAAGTTAGATTAGATATTATATCATTAAATAATATTATTGGTAATATCTTATTGGTTGTTAATTAATTAATTGAAGCTGAGCTAGATCTCTTTGTTGACTATTATTGGTGGTCATTGAATAAATAACTTTTTGGATGGTTACAATATATATTGTGACCATGCTATTGGTCACAGTTCATTAAAAATATGTAGGATGGTGAGTTTTATAAAACAAATACAAATTTTATCTAATAGTTATCACTCTATGTTAATTTTGTGCATAAAGCAAATTAAAATATAATATTTAATGAGCTAAAAAGCTTATCTAAATTCTTTTAAAGCTATAATATTTAAATTTATTAATAAAATTAATAATACAATATTATAATTATAGTGTAATACTCATTAGTAATTATGCAAGTTAAAAATATAATGTTCAACTAACAATTTTAGTTATAAAATTTAATATTTAGTAAGTTTTATAATGTATTTTAAATAATTCTTTATTCTTAGTTAATTATTTAAAATTATGTAAGTTTTCAAAGTGTATTTTAAATAATTATTATTTAATTATTTTAAAATATTAAGCAATGATGTCATAGATCTGCAATGTGGGTGTTCATTTATGTGCAAATATGTTCTAGACAGATTAATTCATTTTAGTTCCTTGTTAAAGTTAATTTATTATTTGTATTAAAATTATGTTGATAAACTTAATGTATCAATTTTAGTATTGTAAATTATTTTATATTTCTGTTAAAAATGTAGCATACTTAACAATTTGCATGCTCAATTAGTTTAAAAGCGAAGTGGCTTGACATCACTCTAAATCGGTCACTTTTCGTACTACGATTACGATTTTGGGCTCTTTTTAAAGATTAAAAAAAGTTCTGTAAGATGCTGCCCTCTCTTGAATTATTTTACAAGTAAAAATCAATAAAAATAACCTTATATGTCAAACAAAAAAAAATAATGCCCCTTCTTAAATCTGATTGGCTTTTAAATTTTGACAACAAAAAAAATGGCTGTCAAAAACTAAAGAGTTACAATTTTTTTTGTTTCATTTCAAAAATGATAAACAAATGTTTTAGACCATTTTAACAGTATTTTTTGACAAATTATAAATTATTTTGATAAAATATGCTAAAAATAAAATTATTTTAGAAAAATAGTTAAGACATTAGCAAACATTATTTATTTATTGCAATGTAAAAGTGGGAAGAAATCATGACATCAGCAAATCTTTTAGTTGGTGAGTGATGTTCCTTTTAATTTCCACTGCTATTGAATATTTTTTTAATTATAAATCAAAATTTATTTCTGAAAAAACTTTTGTTCACTTTCATAATCTGACAAATTATTAATATACTTTTTACAAACAAAACTAAAGTGAATATAATATTAAAAAGATGAATATATTTTGACCATTTGATCATTAAGTTTGTGAATTGACCAATTAAAAATTTAGACTTTTACCTCACTCGGCCAATAAAAAAGTCAGCTGTTAAAAGGTTAATATTAAAATTGTTTCAATAATATTTTATATATATTTTGAAACTCATACTAATAAAAATAGTTTTAATATTTAAAAGTACAATTAAATATAGGATTTAAGAGAGAGTTAAATAAATTATTCAATATAAAAATTAATTAAATAAATTATTTTAGGAAAGAAAAAAACACAGACAGAAATTAATTCATATGTAAATTTTTCTTGTCTGAAAATTGAAATAGCTGCTCAAAAGATGAGGGATAAAAGCTAGAAATAAAAATATTCAGTAGTCAGTCATTCAATAATTAGTGTGTGTATCTTTAATCTTTAACTGATAATTATTTATACATTTTTTTTCAATCAAGTAAAAAATGTAAGATAATTTTTTTAAAATTATTTTTATTCCTGGTTAGTAAAGTGTTAAAAGTATATTGTAAAATTATTTATAATATTTAAAAAGTTAATTTAATTCATCTTATCATAGAGTAAAAACCCTGATATTTCCTATTAGTAATTCATATGAAACTGACTCCTGATAATTAAAGGAACAAAATGAGTTATCCAACAGATGTACCAATAATTAGGAGTTGATATAGAAGATGGTACATATTCATTAAGGAGTTGTAAGACATTTATTTTTAATAATATTTGTATGGTTGTGATGAAAGGACAATTTTCTTTTATTTTAATGCTTAATCCTGAAAAGTATAGACTATTATGGGATTTTTATACCCATTTTTTCTTGAAAAAAATCATTAAAACTATTTTGAAATTTACCTTCCATTTAAGAAAAGAATGGTGATTGCAAGCTAACAAATATGCAAAAAATGAACTTGATATTTATTAGTAAACTACTGTTATTTGAAAATGTTGTCATTTTATAATATATTCACTAACCTTTAAAAAAATTGAATGGTTATAAAATATTTTACAATTGCTGTGCAAGTGAAGACAAAATGCATATGAACTAATATAAGATTTTTTTTATTATTCTAAATAAGAAGATAACTAAAACTATTGAGTTGAATGTTTATTAATTCCTAGAGGAATATTGTTTAAATATTTAAAATAGTAAAAATCTTGCAAGTGACTAGAAAACTTTAAAATTAGAAAAACTATGTATAAAAGTTATTATAAATCGGATGCATATATGTGAATAATTTTAAAGTGAAAAAAAAAATCTGTTAAAAAGCTAAAGTGATGTATAATACTTTTATATAAATATTTAACAAGTGTTTTAAAAGAAAATATTTTTACAATGTTTTATTAAGTGGGGATAAAATTAAAATTTTATAATATAAAATTACCTTACGAAATAATTAATTCTACCTGGATAGACAAGGAGTGTTTCCAATAAAGAAATGATTTCATTAAATAATTAATTTTTATTAATCTTCATGAAATTTATATCATCTTTGATAAACAGAATGAATTTTATTAAAAAATACTGTTATCATAAAGAGATGGATAAAATTTTAATTGGATTTTATTCGCTATAATATTTTGTGTTTTTGTTGAACAGAGTTAAGAGCAGCATGCAGAAGGTAGGGGGGTAAAAAAATTATCTGTGATGTGAACTTCCCTCAAACTTAACTGCAAGCAAGAAAATAAAAAAAAATTCAATAGTTTATTTTTTTATTAATTGTCTTAGTTAAGAAATAATTACATAAATTTTTTTTTTTTTTTTTTTCCTTTTTTTCCCCCCTTTTTTTTTAATTATTTTTTAACCTAAAAAAACTTAAAAAATAATTTACTTATTGCAGATAATGAATATTATTTTGCAATAGCCTAGAATTTTAAGTTGTTTTTATTGATGGGTAAATTGAGTAGTTGTGTTTTATAATAAGTGTCTTGTAATTACATTCATATCGGCCTTTCAAGCCGATTGTGCAAACGCTTTGCGAGTGTTAAATAATAAATGAATACCCTCTGACCAATACAAGATATAGAATTTATGCAGGAATAAAAAGAATCCTCTTATTCCTACAACTCAAATATTTATATATGAGCAAATCTGAAGTACTGGAACAGAAGGCATGACGATAGAACGGTCACTTTAAATTACTATATACAATGTCTGAATGAATGACGCTGATGAAATTTTCTAGAATTTACTAAACGTCATTCCAACTGAAACTTAATCATATATATAAATAAGCATTGTATATAGTAATTTAAAGTGACCGTTCTATCCTCATGTCTTCTGTTCCAGTACTTCAGATTTGTCATATATAAATATTTGAGTCGTAGGAAGAGGATTCTTTTTATTCCTGCATAAATTCTATATCTTGTATTGGTCAGAGGGTATTCATTTATTATTTAACACTCACAAAGCGTTTGCACAATTAGCTTGAAAGGCCGATATGAATGTAATTACAATTATATACAGACGCTATAAAAATAAATGCTTATTTATAAATAAGTGTCTTGGAGTATTTTATTTTATTTATAATTGTTGTTATAGCATAGCTAGGTATATGTAAAATCCTTCACTATAAGTAGCTATATTATTTGATGTATAATTTTCAGAACAATAAGATGAATCTGAGAGAATAATTAACCTTAAGGGTTAAATTTAGATAAGAATGTGTTAGGAATCTTATTTACGAATGTATAATTGTATTACTGTAATTTTGTAATTGTTTAATTTATTTTGTATGATAAGTGAGTCATGGGAATATTACTAATAATTTAGGATAGTAAGTGGGGGTGACGTTCCTATGCCATTGAGAGTGTATTTTTCGGAATATGTTCTTAATGTTAAACTAACTGTGTACCTTAAAAAAGTGCTTTGTGATGAGTATTGTGATTTTAATATTTTATCGGACCATTTTTGTTAGTAAAGTGAGCTAGTAATATTTTAAATTAATGTAATGATAAATGAACTGGTATTTGATTTTAAACTTCAGTTATTTGTTATTTAATATGTGTTTCGACTTTAGTAATTATTAAATTAATTATTTAAGTGATAAGTATTAATTTTCTAGATGTATTATTTAGTTATGAATGAGTTAGTTACAGGTTAAAGTTTTAGAAATAGCGACTGGATTAAGTAAATAGTACTGGAGTTTACCAGAGGAATCTCTGTAGTAAGGGTACAATATATATATATATATATATATATATATATATATATATTGTAATGGGCACACAACGATAGAAGGCTACACTTCCCTTTTATGTGTACATAATGGGGAATTCAATAATTCAAAATCGTCCACTTTCCATTACCGCAAACAGAGAGAAATACGAAAGTAGACGAGTCTATCTCCGTATTTGACTGAACCTGTATTCTATACGGATATAACCCCAGGTTATGTTTCCCGATCAACTTTCTCCTGACTGCTGTAAGATTTGACAGAGTTACAGCGCTTGGATGATTTATAAATTTAACGGAATCAAACACTGCACCACCAAATTTCACATGTTAATTCAATAATAAAAAAAAATGAATAATAGTTTTCCCACCCTAAGACTAGACTATCCTTTTTTGAATGTGGCGAAGAATGAGACAAGACAGATTTAAATAGAAAAAAATATATTTAATAGAATAAATCAATCATAAAAAGCAAATTTATAAAACACATTTACATTAAATAAAACAGATTATGATCTATAGTGCTACAAGAAAAAGAACACATAAAAAACTCTTATAAATGATGGTACATTTATAACTCATCATTCTGGGTATTTATCAAAAAAAATTCAAGAATGTCTTTATCATTCACAAAATGCCATTGTCTAAGTAAACGATGTGCACATTGAAATATATAAAAAATAGTATGTATCTTTACCTAGGTTTTAGTCTCTGAATTTATCCGACGTCCTGCCAACTGTCAAGTGGATTTCTCCACTTCTTTAGAAGGGACAGTCGCTCGTAGGTTAGATTTGGTTATGTATAGCTTCTCAGTGTTAAGGCATCATGGACGAGGCATCAAGGACAAGGCATCGAGGAGGCAACCAAATGAATCTATCGGCAGGCACTATGACGGTGATTATTACATATTGACAAGAACCATTAGTACAGTAAGTCCGGATCAACCAGCGATCACGATTGCCTTAGCCAGCCATTCTAGATGAAGCACCGATGTTAAAAGTGATATTTGCTAACTATATCGGTTGATTATCGGAACTGTGTTTTACCACCCTCTCAACATGAAGTCTCTAGCTCTAATTTCTCTTGAAAAACCTTTATTTCTTAATTAAAAAAATTCCACCAGCCTGTGTCCTTCCAATCCTTTGTTTCACTTTTATTCACACCTTCTTTCTTACTATGCCTTCGGCTATATGTAAATTGGTCTTACCCAATCTAGTAGCACTATGTACATTTATTTATTTTAGTAGCACTATGTACATGCATGTTTTTCTCTCTTTTTTTTTATTTAAGTTTGGACAAGCATTTATTATTGCTGTCTATATCCTGCTTCAAATACACTCCATACACGCATTTCGTTTATCGTCAAATGTGTACTTTAAAACCCAGATCCTTATCTTTTGATCATGTTTAACTTTCTAGGTTTTGTGCACTATTTAAGGTTTTTTTAAAACTTTACTTTCTTTCAAAATCGGATTTTAACTTGCATTTGATTTATATTTCTTTATCGCTTTATTTTTTTAACGCACACTTCCAATATTTCTAATTTTAGGTTTTAATTTCACCAAAATCTGAACTTTGGAGGGTAAAAGATAAGAATCTTTTTGATTCTAATTCCCTCTCTTTTTTAATTAGTTGAAACATTTCTTTGTTCTGTAAGTTTTCTAAGCTCACCTTTTTTTTCTTTTTTTACTTTTTTTATATTTTTTTTTTATCAAACATGATATTTAATATTCTGTGAATGTTTAATATTTATATGTGTGACCGCAGTATGTGCGATCATCACATTACACCATTCTCCTCCTTTAATATTTTTTTTGTAAAAAAAAATTTAAATTTATGCATCGAAAGCTAGGTGCTCCCAACTACTGTTCAAACCTTTTTTAGATTTATGCATTCCTAATATGATTTAGTGATGAGGTTAATCTCTAGAGAGGTGACCAGGTAAATTACATCCCTTTTCTTGATGATCCAACCAGCATTGCTGAACCAATTTAATCTTGTCATAGCATTACATGCATTTTATTCCTGCCTCATACTCGTATATACAGGTTCGAATCCACAGGATATCTCTGTGACCCGATTAAACCTGTTCATACATCACATCCTCCGAATGATAAATCCCTAAGTGCCAACTCTGGTCACTATTACCGAGGTGGGTTGGGAGGCTGGCATCTTTTCGTCCAACTCATCCATAAGCTCAGTATATTTTCTGATAGTTCTTAATTTATACAAGGGGTTCTTTTCCCCATAAACTGGTCTCTGAACCATTGACTCACGATATCTGTCCAATATCTAACTGGAAATCTTAATCCAATGAGTCATTATGAGAATGAGACCTCTGTCCCTGTGTTCTCTGTACGATAAGATTTGGTGCACTGCAGAACATACATGAATGAATAACGAAGAAGGCATCACCCAATACTGTTCAGACCTATCTACCAATATCTAAACCCACATGCCTTCAGCCTCCATCTATGACCTCACACTATTATTTATCATATCCTTTCTTATTTTATCATAATGTCCATCCCTTTTTCCACTTATCAGCTCATCATTTCTTTCTGCTATCTGGATCAATATTACAGTCCAGTCTCCATGACTCGTAGTCCATTTCCATTTCCAATCTTCTTATTAGTAAATCCTTCCTTTATCTGTGACTGCCCTTAAGTCTTATCTGGTGGTTGTCTTCCTCTATTGACATCACCTCTGCCTCCTCTGGGATGCGGGGTTTGCTCCCTAGGCTCATGGCCCTCTGTCCTGTCATATGGATGCTTACATTCTGTCTCCCATCTCTGTTGTCCAGTTTCCTGCCTCCTTGGGTTCCATCCCATAGAATATCCCCGGTTTTCTTGCCATTGTCCTTCCCCAGGATCCCATCTATTCTTTACTATCGGCGATTCTTTTAGAGGCGGTCCAGATTGCCATCCATCTTCCTTTTGGTTGTCCCTGGTGGTGCAATATGACCACCTGGTCCACTGTCTTCCTCTCTGTACTGATTAGAGTTCGTTCTATATCCTTTGGAACCCCAGCCCTAATTATCCAGAGTATCTGCATCTCAGATAATGGATTTGCAGTCATCATTCGTAACTTAGCCACTTGACAATGAAAGAATGTTATAAATGATTCCTCTGGTCTCCATTTATCCTGTTTTATCTGATGCAACACATCTTCTTGGAGTTCCTCACTCCAATAACTGGCCTTCAATGCGTTATGATATCCTGCAAAGGTTCTGGGTTTCTGGAACAGTGAGTTCCACCAGACTTGAGATTCACCCTGCAAATGGTTGCAGGCGACTGCTATCTTGGCCTCCTCACTCATTCTACTGAATTTGAAGTACCATTCCAGGCTGTTCAAATGCTCCATCGGGCTTTCTCCAGGGTTTCCAGTGAAGACTTGGATCTTCAGAAATTGGTGGAAGCCCACAGGATAATCCATGCAATTTCCAGATCCCAGCATTCTACATTCTCCACTGGTTCTTGGTCCCATGCCCTCTATGTTGGCATTGGTGCTTGCTGCTATTGGCTGAGCTCTTTATACTCTCTTCAACTTTTATATTTAACCCTGCTACTACCTTTGCCACCTGACTTAAATTCTCCTGTATGCTCATCATCATCATTCTATGTTCCTCCACTCTAACTACTTCCACCTCTTCATCTAACTGTCTTATTTCCCTTTCTGGTCACCCTATGTCCTTTTCCCAATCAAATTCTGCTGATTCTCTACCTCTATCCTCAACTATTTCTGATTCGTCATATGCACATGGTCCCATACTCCTTTGTTCATCCATCTTAATCTCTTGGTGAAATCCATTCCATGTGTCAATAGCCTTTGATTGCTGGATGACCTCATTTCTTATTTCTTCCCTGACTTCAGCCCATCTTTTCTGGTGGTCTATCTCTACCTTTACCACCCATTCTTCTATCCTTCTCTCTTGTCTGTCCACGAATTCTTTCATGAACTGCTCTTGCTCCACCCTCATTTGCTTTAACATATCCATTATATTACTATAAGCTAATGTATTCTTTACTTTCATCTCCTCTCCATTCCTTTCTTTTACTTGCTTTTCTTGAAGTTCCATTTTGGCTTGAGCCCTTGTACGTATGAATATGATTTTTATTTAACCCTTCCTTATATCTGGAATGATTATTACTACTATTGACCTCTTCTGACTCGACTTATACCCAACTTCTTTTGACTGACTTTATGTTTTCACTTTGATTAACTTTAGTATCTGTATTATTTATCGATTAGCATTCAGATCACTAGCCAACCCAAACATCCACACTCTGGTTCATCCTCTTGTTCACCTGCCTTAGATTCGCCCAACTGCCTGTCCACCTTGATGATTGTCCTCTATTTTTTCCACTCATCTATCTCTGACTCCTATACCTCAATTCAATGATGCACTTATATATTCTTTTAAATTTAACTTACTTAAATACTATACTCATTCCTCTGTTGACGATATACTTTATAAATTCGTTTTGTTTGACTGTATCTCCCACATTACCCTTCCGATATATATATATTTTTTACTCCTACATTTATAAAATTCGGCCACTTAAGGTTACAGCTGCTTTAAGCAAGATCATACACACACATATATATATATATATATATTTTTCCCTTACACCTGCGACTATTCTAGAATCACATATATATATATATATTCACTTAACTAAAAGACGCAACAATACTTATAGTTTCTTCAATTTAACTTATACACACAAATTCCTTTTATCATTAAATATTTTATTTTTTCCGCTTACTGGGACACATGATTATTAATTCACATATATATCTTTCTTCATCTAACTTAGTTTCGACTATTTTAATCATTTAACCTTTATAACTACAACATTACTGAAACTGTTTCACTATTTCTAACTTAACTATTTTATGTTTTCGTTAATTAATTACATCCAGATAATCTATTCTTTCACTTTACTGGGCTATGAGACTATTTTTTTTTTTATTATTATTTAGCGTAACCTTTCATGAAACTTTGTGTTATTCTCTTTCTTTTTTTTGAAGCAATTTATATTACATTACAGCAATCATTTGATATAATCAATTCTTTGTTCGTTACAACTTGTCTCAATATTCTTCTCTCCGATGATATCCCTCACTGTGCATTTCAAACTTTCGTAATAATAACAAAAAATAATTCCCCCCTCTTTCTATTCTTTGTACACACTTGACGATGAAACACATATATGAAGTACTATAAAGCAAAAATTTATCCCTTCGTCTTCGCTTCTCGCCACTTTAACTTACAACGCTAATTTTATATATTGAAACACATATCTATTTTTTCCTTATTTATTTTTTTTTAAAAAAACTATTTACGTGATCTTATGAAATTATTTAACACGTGATTATTAATTGCGCGGAAATTTCAGATCCCATACAGGCCCCCAAAAATATGTAATGGGCACACGACAATCGAAGGCTACACTTCCCTTTTATGTGTACATAATGGGGAATTCAATAATTCAAAATCATCCACTTTCCGTTACCGCAAGCAGAGAGAAATACGAAAATAGACGAGTCTATCTCCGTATTTGACCGAACCTGTATGCTATATGGATATAACCCCAGGTTATGTTTCCCGATCAACTTTCTCCCGACTTCCCTATCAACTTTCTCCCAACTGCTGTAAGATTTGACAGAGTTACAGTGCTTGGATGATTTATAAATTTAACAGAATCAAACACTGCACCACCAAATTTCACGTGTTAATTCAATAATAATAAAAAAAAGAATAATAGTTTTCCCACCCTAAGACTAGAATAATAGTTTTTCCACCCTAAGACTAGACTATCCTTTTTTGAACGTGGCGAAGAACGAGACAAGACAGATTTAAATAGAAAAAAATATATATTTAATAGAATAAATCAATCATAAAAAACAAATTTATAAAACACATTTACATTAAATAAAACAGATTATGATCTATAGTGCTACAAGAAAAAGAACACATAAAAAACTCTTATAAATGATGGTACATTTATAACTCGTCATTCTGGGTATTTATCAAAAAAAAATTCAAGAATGTCTTTATCATTCACAAAATGCATGTAGCCATTGTCTAAGTAAATGATGTGCACATTGAAATATATAAAAAATTAGTATGTATCTTTACCTAGGTTTTAGTCTCTGAATTTATCCAATGTCCTGCCAACCGTCATGTGGATTTCTCCACTTCTTTAGGAGAGACGGTCGCTCGTAGTTAGATTTGGTTGTGTATAGCTTCTCAGTGTTAAGGCATCATGGACGAGGCATCAAGGACAAGACATCGAGGACAAGCCAACCAAATGAATCCATTGGCAGGTGCTATGACGGCGATTATTACATATTGACAAGAACCATTAGTACAGTAAGTCCAGATCGACCAGCAATCACGATGGCCTTAGCCAGCCATTCTAGAAGAAGCACCGATGTTAAAAGTCATATTTGCTAACTATATTGGTTGATTATTGAAGCTGTGTTTTACCATCCTCTCAACACTAAGTCTCTAGCTCTAATCCCTCTTGAAAAACCTTTATTTCTTAATTAAAATAATTCCACCAGCCTTTGTCCTTCCGATCCTTTGTTTCACTTTTATTCACACCTTCTTTCTTACTATGCCTTCGGCTATATGTAAATTGGTCTTACCCAATCTAGTAGCACTATGTACATTTATTTATTTTAATATTTTTTAATTTAATTACACAGATTTTAATGCATGTTTGTCTCTCTTTTTTTTATTATTTAAGTTTGGACAAGCATTTATTATTGCTGTCTATATCCTGCTTCAAATACACTCCATACATGCATTTCATTTATCGTCAAATGTGTACTTTAAAACCCAGATCCTTATCTTTTGATCATGTTTAACTTTCTAGGTTTTGCACGCTATTTAAGGTTTTTTTAAAACTTTACTTTCTTTCAAAATCGGATTTTAACTTGCATTTAATTTATATTTCTTTATCACTTTATTTTTTTAAGGCACACTTCCAATATTTCTAATTTTATGTTTTAATTTCACCAAAATCCGAACTTTGGAGGGTAAAAGATAAGAATCTTTTTGATTCTAATTCCCTCTCTTTTTTAATTAGTTGAAACATTTTTTTGTTCTGTAAATTTTCTAAGCTCGCCTTTTTTTTCCTTTTTTATTTTTTTTATATTTTTTTTTTTATCAACCATGATATTTAATATTCTGTGAATGTTTAATATTTATATGTGTGACCGCAGTATGTGCGATCATCACAATATATATATATATATATAAAAGAAAGACTCAAAAATATCTGGAGTTTTGTAATAAAAATTGTATATTTATTTTTAGATACTGCAAATTGAATCACTCTCAAATTATAGTCTATTTAATGCAAGGCAATGATCTAAACATGTTTTTTACTTTTCAAAGTAGTCCAGAAACACATGCAAAGTGATGCCTTTTACCTTTTCTCCCATTTTTTTTCACTATTTCTAATTTTTCAAAAAAAAAAAAAAAAAAGATATTTTTTATTTGAGAGATTAAAAAGAAATCACCTAGAGAAAGAGCAAGCGAGAATGGTGGATGGATAAGCTTGTTTAGGCTGCATTTAAATAAAAATTGTTTCACATTCAAGCTTTGTGCATTAACATGCTGTCACGATAAAGCATGCATTCCTCATTTTGCCACAAAATCGAACATTTACATTTTACAGCATCACACAAAAGTTACAGAACTTCAAACTTTTACATGCCTGTTCATTATAAGTGATTTCTGAGTAGAAAATGCCATTTGCACCCCAACAAAGTTGGCATCATCTTGACATTTAACTTCACTCACCATGCTTCTTTAAGATATGGAAAATGTAACACTTCCAATAAATGACTCATAAATTTGTGTTTTTTTTCAGGACCACTTGCATGTAAGCTGTCTCAAAGTACAACTGTTTTCCCTGCTATTTTTTAAAAATGAAACAGAATTTCATATTGTTCCAACTTTTCAGCCATTACAAAAATTAACAAATATATGACATACAATTTACAAAAAAATTTGTGATGTGTGTCCATGATTTTACATGATGATATCGTTTGACAGATTGATGATGAAAGGAGTCCACAAAAGAGATCTAAAAGCAGAAGGTTGTATTACAATGGACATAACTACCAAAGAACAATTCTGGTTATTTTAATTAAAATTTACAGCCACAAAGTTTTCAAGATAACTATAAATTAAAATTAGATGTACAGGTTGAGATAAGAGTGCCATATCTAAAGTAGTCTTTAATCAAAACTCAAATTTAATCTTTATTAGTATTTAAGCTGTTGAGATAAGAGTGCCATATCTAAAGTAGTCTTTAATCAAAACTCAAATTTAATCTTTATTAGTATTTAAGCTCTTTGAATTTTATAGTGAACCAATGAACATATATAGATATGAAAATTTGGAGTTTAGTTAAAATGTACAAAACTTCATATTCTCATACCTATATATGTTTATTGACTCACTGTTAATATTATTAAGAGCTTAAATACTATTTAGGAGGGATGGGACTTTTGCTTAAAGAGCTTGCACAGCTAGTTTTAATTGGTAGTTGTATTAGAAACATCTTTGATCTAAATTGTAGTTAGATATTAAATTTCTAATTTACAATTTTTGAATGGTTTACTGCCTATCAAAACACATTTATATTGAAAACAAAGATGTCTTCCACTGTCATATATAAGTACTGTTGACATCTCACTTAGAACTTATAGAGTTCCAATCATGTTTAAATGTCAAATTAACAAAATGAGTTTACTTTGCCTGAAACCCAGAACATACATGCATGAAATATTTAGATTACAATAACTATTAGAGAATTAATTAATTTATAGAGTGGACAGAAAAGCTTACGTAAATAGTCTGAATAGGCATTAACCTGTATTCAATGCACTTTAAAATTCACAATAATCAAGCATATTTTGCTGATAGAGGGATAGTGCCTGTTCAGAGTATTTAAATAACTATTAGAACAAATTTTAATAACTGTAAATATAAACTATAATTCACTGAAATTGCTTAACTTAATAGTCTCAAAGTACAAGCATTAAATATTCATTTAATAACCATATTAATGCTCAATGTCTGTGTAATTAACATGTAATTTACATAATATTTTATAATAAAATTTATAATTATAATATTTTATGTAATTGTTATACACTAATCAAGAATTAATAAAAGGTAATATTTAATATTCAAAACGTTTATATTGCACTAAGCATGCTTTCAGCAAACCACTGCCAGAATCATAGTGCAGTTTATTTTAGCAGTTAAAAATTATGCCTATATATGGATGTGATTTGTTATGTAAATTAGGCATTTAAATATTCCATTTTTTCAGTAATGAAATGTATGGACCCTTTCTATTAATTGCATTTGTATCTTTTGCAATTGTTCATGCCTTCTTGTATTTTCATTTTCTATTGCCTCATTTGCCACAAACTGTTCTTACATTAAGAGGACGGAGGGTATGATCTGTAGCAAGTTCATAATCAAGGAAGATTGAACTATATTCATTGTTTTGTTTTTTTATGCTGTATAAGTATGTGTGCTGTGTGATCCTCATAGGTCTATTCACCCATACTTCTACATAATACACAGAATTACAAAATGGGGCACTGCATATAATTTTGCAAACTATTTGAGAGGCATGCTCCAATGCCATTTTCTCTTTTTAATTATTTAATAAATTGTTTAATGATGGAGGCAATCTAAAGCTAATCTTATGAGTGTCAACAGATATATCTGTTAATTTTTTTGCTATTTTAGGGACACATGGAAGGCTTATCCATGCTTTTTGGTACATTATGTGTAATTTAATTTTTACTTAAATTAATGTAGAAATTGCTTATTGTTCTTATTAGCAGATTACAATTATATCTAAAACATGGGAGATCATTGATATAAGAACCAGTATTATTTTTTCTATCAGCTTCGAACCTGCCAGACTGTGTTTTTAAGGGATTCTTGATTTGGGAAAATTGCTTCTCTTATTTGAATAGGTTTTAGATTCATTTTGAAATCAAGCTCTTGATTTTTTTTTTTGATTATAAGTCCAAAAAATTAATATCATGATTTTTATCTTTCCTATCTATGTAGAAGAAATATATTTTTAACATCCAGATGCATCTTATTGATACATCCTTCAGACGTGCACATAAATATGTCATTACCTTATATAAATTTCATTGGACAAAGGATTTAAATATCTGGAGATAACAGTGTTCTCAAAGTTTGAGATGATCATACTGCACATTATTCCATTTAGTGGAAGCCCCATAGGTCATCCACACTCCATTTTTATAAAACTATATATTGTCTGGTGCTATTATATCTTTGACAATCCATTGTAAAATGTCTACTATAAAATTCTTTTTATTTGGATTGTAGTTGATCTGCTGCAAAACATCCAGAATTGTATTAATGGAAAAGTCTCAAGACATTGAACCATAGGTTATTTTATATCCAATGATGCTAAAATATGGTTATTATTAATTTTTATTTTTGTATTTCAACATTTTCAAGAATATTAAAATGAATATTTAGAAAACATTTTGGTAATATTCAAGTTGAGCCAATTTCTATATTGCACTTTGTATAGCTACAGTGATTAAAGTATCATCCTCAATAGTTATCATTATCTAAACTTGTCTCCATATTTGGAATTTATATTTGTTTGTTTCATTATGTATATATATATATATATAGTTTTACATAATTATTTTCTATTATTTACATAATATTTTACACTGCAAATTTTTAAATATATTAAATATTGTGATCTGATGCAATATTTTTATATTATAATTGCTCATACGATTATCTATAGACTAAATGCTTTTTAAAGCTGTAAGACAATACCCAAACATCTAATACCAAATTTCTGATTTATACAGAGTAGTATATCAACTGGTAAAATGATAATTGTCCAATATTAGTGATTTATTTTTTAATTTCTAAATATTGAAGCATTTATCATAAAGTTTAATATATATTATCGCTGAAAACATTATCCAAATAAATATATATTTATTGAATGTCCACCTATTACATATGCCAATGTTTTTATTCAAAGACATTGAGATGCTTTGGGAGTAGCTATTAGGCTCTGTAATTCATGATAATTATTTGTCGCAATTTGCCGCTGTTTTTCAAATCTTAACATAACTTAGTCTAGCAAAAATAAATTCAATTCTATATAGCAAAATAATTATTTTTACATTAATAATATGTGTATTATTTCATGCAACTATATATATATATAAATGTATATTGATTTTACTTATCATTTTAAGAAAAAAAGTACTTTTTTAATAATAAAAAAATTGAAATAAGATTTTGACAACTGCTGTAAAATACTGGTTTAAAATAAATATGTCAAAATATAGACAATTTGATTTTTTTTATCAGAGATACATTTATTTTTTTTACATTAAAACAGAATACATTTTAAATCATTTGTCTAAAATATATTTTTAAACTTGAAATAATTTTGAAAGCATTTCGTAATAATTGTTATAGAAAAAATAATAATGATATTTTGTAATCCCAAACAAAAAGAAACCCAAAGAAAATAATAGAAAGAAAGAGAGAGACTGAGAATAAGATAGCAGAAAAAGTAAGAGAAATAATGACAAAGACTGAGAGGAAGAGAGAAAGATAAGAATAATAGAAATAAAATGTGGACAGTAGTAGTGAGATAAAAATGTAGGAAAAGGCAAAAAATGTAGAGATAAAGCTAGAAAGAAAAATAAAGAGAATAAAAAATAAAAAGAATGAATGAATGACAAAAACAGAGGTAAATATATAAATAAAGTTGAAGAAATATTGGCGGGGAAAGTATATAGAAAAATATAGGTAAAATGAGAAGAAAAAAAATCAGACAAAAATCAAAAATACAAGTAGACATAAATAGAAGAACAAAAATAAAGATAAAATATATATTAAAATTTAAACAAATGATATTAGAATGACAGAAATAAAGATAACTAAACATATATATATATGTGGTTAAAAAAAGCGAGAAAAAAGAGATATATAAAAGAAGGCAGAGCATAAATTAAAACAAAAAAGAAAGTTTGAAGAACAGAGAATAAAGGAAGAATCCATAAAAAATGAAGAATAAAGAAATACATAAATAGAGATAGTGGGAAAAAAATTTAAAAATGGGAGAATAGATTGACATTGCAATTAAGCAGATAGAACTAAACAGTGACTAAGAAAAATAATTAGAGTAATAGACAGATAGCATACAGAATAAGAGGTGGTAGAATTAAGCAGTTTAGTATAAAGTTGTAAATCCAAAGATATCATTTGACGTTTAAAATAAAAAATTAAAAACAATATATCGAGATATATTGATAAAATCTTAAAAGTTATTTAAATAATTAGAAATAACAAAAACAATTTTTTATTGTTAATGAAAAATAATTAATTTGATATAAATAATGTAATTCAATAATGAGTGAAGTTCGGAAATCTTATCAGATAAATGAAAATTTTTAAACAAGATCAAATAATCATTTAGTACTTGTTGGAAAATCAATTTTGATGAAGTGATTATAAAATAATCATGATTGGAATAGACTAGAGAGGTGATCAGCAATTTGATATTTCATTAAATTTCTAAAAATTATTGAAAAAGAGTTTGGAAGAGTAAGTTTATATGATGAGTTTTTTTATTTTTAGTAATAGCTTTATTAACCAGATTTTTTTTAAAAAAGAATACCTTATTTACATTATATTGCTTTTATAATTATATATATTGTAACGAGGTTTGTACACTCACACAACAAAATCCAGAGTCCAGGCAAAGAACCCAAAAGATGACCAAAGTGAGATGGTGAGACCTCTAATCCGACCAAACTCTAACTCATTTGCTAATACTTCATGCTTTAACACCTTATGAGTGACAATTTTGAAGTAACATTCAGTCTCAATTTAACCTGCAAGCTGGCTTAGAACAGGGAAAAACATTAGACTCAAGGGATAGCTAACAATATAACTCAATGAGTGGAACAGAACACTTAACACGTTAATTATAGTAACTAAAACAATATATACTCAGCATATAAATTATTTAAAAAATGGAATCGGATTGGATTGAAGTAGAACTAAGAGCAAAAAAGATATGAAACAAATTTTGTATTTTAAACCTGTTTATTGAAACAATAACAAATGACATAAAATAAAGTAATAAAATGGCATGGATTATAGAGCATTGAAGGCAGGCTTTTACGTAAGAGGTGAGACTATTATCAGTGCAGTTGTCTCATCATAACATATTAAAATAAGTGTATGTGCACTATCATACCTATAATCATGTAATATAACCATCCTATTGCTCATGGTTTGTTAATGTTATAAGTTAATAGCCTAGCAGAGATTATGAATACATACAGCTCTAAGATGGCTGTTATATATATTAATAATGTGAGTAAATAAATAAGCTTAAGATAATGCAGATCCAACCTAGTAACCAAGATTTGAGTTTCAGTCTAATGCTGAATAATTAATTAATAAAGAGGAAAAGAACTGGTTATCTTTAGATTCACACACACACACACACATATATATATATATATATATATATTATGATGCTATATAAAACACTAAAAAACAAGTTTGCTGTGCGAGTGAATAATTATTCAAGAGCTTCAGCATCAAATGCTCAGTTGCTCTTAGACCAGACATTTTGCTGCCATTTATATAAGAACAGACAACTTCAGGGACTCAGATAGGCTTTATGAAAATAATCTGGACCTGGCGTTCCAGTACTAATAAATATAGTCATACCCGAACTAAAGAATGGGGCAGCCTGCCACCATGAACCCATTTCAAATGTGCAGGAGAATGTAAGCACATGAACCTGTGATTTATAAAGACACTTGCAATGCACACACAAAAACAATAGGTATACAGATAATAAATTCCTTGTGCCTAAAACAGATAGCTTCTATCTGCCAAACTAACACAATCCAGTTCTTAAACTAGCATTATAATTATACTAACTAAAAGGGCTTAAATTAAATTTATAATCCAAGTTAAAATGATAAATCTGCATAGAGAGAAAGCATATTTGATGGGCATTAATAAACATTAACAAATATACTTTAATATCATCTCTATCCAGCACATCACTTTTAACTAACAGATCTCCAAAGTTATACATTATAATAACTGATTAAGCAAATCTTGCAAAATATAGTGCAGTTATAATATATATAAAAGCATGCTAGTAATGAGCATGTTGCGACCAGTTATTATCTATCAATATATTATTTTGAAACAGTGATTTAATATGCTAAGGAGCATTTTTTAAATATTTAAAATGGAAATTTTAATTATTTCCATTGAAAGTTAGTTAATAATTATTATTCACTGTTTCAAAAGATGAGCATATGATAACACATATATATAAATTAAATTTAAACAGAATAACTAAAACAATAAATCTAGGCATGACCACAATTTTGAGAAATTTAAATCATAACTGAGTGCAGTTATTTACAGATTAGATGAATAAATTATTTAACAGTATAAAGATGGATTCAGGAAAGTTGTACCTAGTTACTTTAAAAATGATTTGATTTAACAGATTTTAATAAATAAGATTTACAATAACTCATTTTACAGTGTAAATATGATTTCAGACAAATTCAACAGTTTTACTTTAGAAGTGATTTAATTTAAAGAATTTTAAGAAGTAATATTGAACATTCATTACAGTAAATAAGCTAGCTTAATATTACAACTTAAAGATTAAATTATAGAGCTCTGCAGTCTTTGAAAAAAATATTACCGGTCTTCTTGGTGAGGCTTGTATTGCAGGCACATCAGATGATGGAGTAGTGGTATTCTCCTAAGGATAGGTGGCTTATAATGTCTTTATCTTTTTATGGTAGGCTGCTAGAAGGTTTCCTCTCCCTGTGATGATCATGCCTTCATGCACGGAGGGATGAATAGAAATTGCCATCCCTGGATAGAGTGAGACAGCAAATCTAACTTTGCATATCCAGCCATGTCAGAGTCAAAGCTGCTGTGGATTTTAGTAGGCAACATATCATAAAAATTATAGAATGAACTCTCACAGTAAGAAATCAAGCCTATTTATATAATGCAAGCTTTAGTCTGCCCTACTGTCAACAAGACTACCCCATTTTTGAGAATAATCTAGCGCCTCCTTGAAATATTATAACTCAATACATTTTAAATTTACCTGTCATTTTTTAATCGAATATTTTTCTTTAAAATTGAACTTTTAAATCCCTAATAACTTTAATAGTTTCAGTTTGAAAATGTTGCTTATTGAAATTGTAAACTTTTAGAAAAATACTATTGTTTAGAAATAACTTAAATTACCTTGACAAGCTGGGCTTTGTTTGTGATTTATTTAAGATTAAAAGTGAGAATTTTTCTAGCTTTTAACAATATGCCCCTACATATAAAAGAATCATGTGTCAACCATGTGTAATTTGAAATGTAAACTCTTTTTTTTAAAACAAAATAAAATATATAACAAATTATTTGAAAATAAATATACTTGCTGTAATATATAAATTGATATTACAGTCATTTATCCATCAAAGTATGTGTGATGATACATATACAATTGTATTGATGCTTATATACATGTACTCAGAGAGGGTTTAAACCTGGCATAGAAAAAATAGGTGAAACAGTTATGAGAGAAGGAATACACTGTTTCAGTGTATATAATATTTGATTTCAATATTATCATTATGTTTTTTTGTCTAATCTTTCTTTTGTTTTCTCATTCAAAGTTGAATCATTTTTTGTGATTTTGAATCTACACAATATATAATTTATAAGAATCTTGCTAATGTAGAATGCAATTTATGATTCCTAGGAGAGACTTCCAATATTATAGCATTAGCTAAGATGAATATTTAAGATTAATCATAATACTTTGTACATATTCTAAGAAACTCTAATGCATTTGCAAGCACTTTTTAAGAGAATCGCTTATACAATGATTTGTGCCCTTTAATAACACAAGGTCATAAAGATAAATTGAACATGTTAGTTGAATAAATTGTATTTTGTTATAGAAAACACATAGTTTATAAGATTGATTATCATTCCAAATTATAATTGTAAAAACTGCTATACTGTTTCTTGTGGATCAAAGTATATTGTCAATGTTTTAAGTATAAAATTTGCCATTGATTTTAATTTTGCTCAGTGGTTTTATATTGATATATGATTACACCTGCTTTAAAGACATATAATTAAAAATACTATTTCTATTACTTACTTATCTTTCATACATAGAGCCACAAGAAACAATGACACCTTTTATAATCATAATTTTGGTTTAGGTTCATGTTAACTACATGATTTTTAAAAAAATGAGGTGAATATTAAAATAATTTAATTTAAAAAATAAAATTAATATTTGTAAGATGTTGATGACTTAGTGCACAAGTTTGTAATTAGAGTGTGGTGTATTTATTTAATAAGATTAATAAACAGAAAGTTGTTTACATTCAAATCAGTATTCTGACCCATTAACTATTTTCTGTCAAGCGCTGTTAGCCAAGAGGTCATCGTGGCCGCCTTGCAAGCAAGTAGTTGGTTGCAGACGGTTGTGGGTTCGCGTCCTGGCCGGTGCTATGACATATGGAAAACTATTTTCTGTAACTTAATACATATTGTTTGTATTCAAACTAAATTTTTAATCTTAATCCAATTTTTTTTAGTCACTGAATAATTGTTAGCTCATTGTTAAACTATTATAATTTTTTCTGATTAATTATTAAGTTCTCTATGTACTTGCTTATTCTTACCACAATTCTCGGATATCACATTTAAAGATCTGTTTTATTTAAATGAATGTAATTAATTATGTAGCCAGATTCTATTTTTAGATTCAGTTGAAAGAGATTGTGATTAATGCAATACGAATGCATTAGAGATCCAAATTTGTATGCAAACATTATGTAACATTTTATATAAGTACCTAATTATACTTTTATTTATTTTTTAAAATAAATTTATATCTGAACTATTATAGAAGCAGAGGAAAAGATATAGTCAATATATTACAAATTAACTATACTAATGGTCAGATCAAGATTGTCTACAAATACGCAGACCATGACCACCTTTCAAAACTGTTACATTCACTCTAGGGCTGCTAATAGCAAAATACCTTTTATGTGAATACTTTCTGACACTATTCAAATAATTAACAAATAAACAAAGAAAATGTTTTCATTTTAGCTATCACATATTGAATGTTTTAAAACAAAATAAATATAATTACAAAATTTGTCTTAACTAAATTTTATACAAAAAAACCAAAAACAAATCCAGGCCAGATTAACAATTAAATAACATATTTATTGACACAATTAACATATAGCAATAAAAAAATAATAAAATAAAATTAAAGTAATTACAAGGTTATTTTAGCATAATTAATTTTATTTTAAATTAGGAAATAAGAGTTTACACATTTTTAGTTTTAGCAAAGTTTACAAGGAAATATAAATCTTAACCTCATATTTCAGTTCAAGTCTAGACACTGATTTCTGCTTTCATTCATCTAGAATTTGATTAGCACTTTTATTGAGGTTATCACCATTATCTTCTTTTTGATAGTGCATAAAGTTCAGGAACAGTGTTCTGACATTGGCTACTGTGTCCTTAGTGGATTGTAGCTTCTTCTTTCCAGGGGGGTGTCCACCTTCATATAATTGTTCAGCAATAGTCTTGTACAAATGATGGACAAATGTCTCAGCAATGGCAAGCCAAAGATTTGATCACATATTTGCCTATTGATAATTTATAGAGACTGCATGGTGAAAAGAACACATGAACACTCTTTTGTGATCTATCAGATTATGGTGATGTGATGGCATCTGCAGAAATTCCTATACAATGACAAAGCACAAAACTAAAAGTTCACAATGGAAAAGACTGCACAACTCAGTAACATAGCAGCAAACTTAATAGTGGTAGAATAACTTGAATAATCTAAATAATTTAAATTACTGAACTAATAAATATTTATTAGTTTACATACCATTGACAAACCATTGTCTGAGTTCATCCATGTCATTAATCATTTTAAATATTTTCTTTCTCTATTTAATTTTTCTTCTTTCTTAATCATAGCATTAATTATCTAATCATTTGGCTGGATTACTGATTTTCAATAAAAAGTTTAATCTCTTCTTGATTAGATAATATTTGACAAATTTATAATAATTTCAACAAAAAACTATTTTACATTCCATTCCCTTTTTTCAAATTAATACATTAAATCAGTGAATATAATTTTAAGTTACTTCTTTGTTTTCTTTTATTTTGTTGTTTTACAGATAAAATTTTAGAATCAGTAGTTTTTAAAAAGGTACACAATTATTTATTGGTTTTATTTTGCCAGTGATTACTTTTATTAGATTTATTTCAATATCTAATTAAAATTCTTAAACTATCATTATAACTTCATTATTTTTTCCTCTCTTCTATTTTTTCTTTTATTTTAAATTAAGATGGGTATAATTTGACTGAAGTTTTATTTTTTCTTTTGTTTAATTCTAAACCAGTCTTTTGTTCTTTATTTCAAAATTTGCCACTTCACTACCTGCTATTTTACTGACTACTTAAATGATAGCTCTTTTCATTTTAATATATATAAATGATTTTTTGGGTAAAACCATGTATTATTTTCTATTATATCCCAATATTTCAATGAACTCGCATCCACCATTGTCAAGGTAACCTCTTGAAAAAAAATTTATCTACATCATACAATCATGAAAACATTATATATATATATATATATATATATATATTGTAATGGTCAGAAATGTATGATTCGTTAACATAGTGCAGAATTCGACCACCACAGAGAACTGCAGCACCATCTAGGTAGCGAAGCCACCTGTAGTACTGAGTTCGAACATATTCTACAAAACAATGCATCTGATGCTACATTAGTAAATACTTCTTTAGGCATGATGGTCAGGGAGGTGCAAGAGAATCAAGAATTTTATTTCGAGTTACCCAATAATAACATTAATATTTAACATTTATATTTTACAGAATCGAGAAAATATTATATTGAATGGGTATCGAACAAATAAAGATGTAATGGCAGATGTATAGTTTGAAATTATTTATTTAAAACATTTTATACAAAATCATCTAATTAATAATATTTATTATACTGTATTTAAAATCTCAGTAGCGGTACTTCCGATACCATTATACTTTACAAAGATATACATTTATTTATTTAAAATATTTTATATGGAATCATTTAACCAATAATATTTTATTATATTTAAAACCTCAGTAGTGGTATTTCCGATACTGTTATATTTTACAAAGAGATATATTTATTTGACTGATGTAATCTAGCTACCTAAATTCTCGAGCAAGTATTTACAAGCATGCCTTCGGGATTTATATCTTTGCAATGCAAGCATCTAAAGTAGAATTAATAATAGTAACAGTGGACACATATTTATTTAATTAAGAAGATATTTACTAATTACTGTGGACAGATATTTATTTGAAAGTGAGTTATGTCATTAATGCAGAGACGGAGTTATATTGAATAATAGAATTAATAAGAAACACGTGGTACATCTAGAAAGGCAATATGAGGGTGGCAGTATATTGAGACTGCGAGGCCATGAATGAGTTTATAACAATGGGCTGGCATTTGCTGTAGGCCCAAAGAGATAAGGTATCACATAAGCATAACCAGGGGCAAGTGGTTCATGCCACAATTACTTCCTAGCTGTGTGACAGTTGTCAAGTCCTATGGGAACATTTATTTGTCCACTTGTTTAGGATGACTGGGATTAATTTCAATCCTATAGAATCTGGAGTATCCAAGGCTTATAATAGGTCATCACATCTCCAAAACGTAGCACATGTATAATCTACAGACTATTCTGTTAAGATTTAAATATATTTTATAACTCGGCCCTACATCATCAATATTTAATAAAGAATGTTTTTGACTCTCAAAGAAATGTGATTTATGGAATTTTTACTTAAAAATTTAATAAAATATAAAACAATAGATAAGCTGGGTGAGTATTAATAACTAATATATCAGCCATTTGCTAAGTAGTAGACCCCTGCATTACAATCAATGAAGCATTGAATGCATGTTGATTTATATGAAAATATTAAGTAATTTTTAGAAGTAAATATTAATGAGGATTTGCAGGACACGCATCCACTGTTTCAAGTAATTATGGATTTGCATTTAGAAAATTATGGGGATTTTCAAGATGACCTGCCAACAGGAGTATATAATGAAATATATTAATAGGTTGCTAGATAAGATGGCAACCATTTTGATTAAAAATCTATATTTAAATTTGGCAAGGTCCGATCAGAAATCTTGTGAGCATGCTATAAATAGATAATAAAAATGTTAAATTTAGAAATACGTACCCAAGAAAAGATAGAATTAGGCAAGCTATATTATTAAAGAAATTTATGTAATAAATTAATAATTAAATTCATAGTTTTACAAATTAGTTTTATAAGTTATATAGAGAATGAGTGATCTATAGTGTGATTAGAAATTAGAGTACTCTAGGTCTTTGAGTACAGGTACCTGTTTTATGAGAAGTTTTCAGATTCAGTATTCATTAGCAAATTGTTCATGATTTCAGAAGTAGCAGTTCTTTCCCACATTTAGATTATTCATTGATTTTAACAGCAGCAGCAGCTTTCTGGTTGTTTGGGCAGCGGATCTTCTTGGTTGATTTTGTGGAGGGCATATGTGAAGGTTCATGGCATATGATAGACAATCTCTGGAAGGAGAATAGTCTGGGCACTTTCTACTTGACCATACTGTGGTAGGTAAATTAATTTATGACTTTTGGAGACTCTCAACTGATCGAGAGCACAACTAAAGTTTAACTAAAAGTTCTGAGAAAATTCAAAATGTCCCCCTTTCTTTGATCTTATGTTTTACTTTTGTTATATTTTATTTTTGGATCCACTCATTTGCCCCGAGGATAATCAATACATTCTTGTAAGTTTAATTTATAGAAAGCTACATTTCTATTGTTTAGATTTATTTTTATCTTTACATTTTGTAATTAAATATTTTAGGGAATTTTTCTTTTTAATTAATCTATTATCTCTCACCGACCATTACTTTTAAAATTTCAAAGACAAAAGGGAATATATAATTATAATTACTTTTACTTAACTTACAATCAGATGTCTAAAATTATTATTAAATATGAAATTTAAACACAGCAATAAATAATGAACTTTATAATCTAAAATAAATTGTTAAAATTATATATTTTTATCTAATTAAAAGAGAAATACAAATTACATCATTTATTTTTATTTATTGCTTTAAATATATTAAATTTTATTTATTATGGTTTAAAAATACTACAGAGATAGATTAGTTTAATTATGGTGATAAATATTTATATTGTATGTTAAGATAATTATTTTGATTGAAATATCATTTAAAATGATAAGTTAATTTAATATTTTTTTTAAAGGTGCTGAAATTATCACATAATTAAATGGGTGTGAATGTGTGTGCTTTCAGCAAGTTAGTGAAAAAAAATTTCAGTTTTAATTTTAACTTGTTAAAATTTGTTACAATAAAATGTAGCAAAATAATCAGTCTAGAGAAAATATTAGAAGAAGAATATTTAAACTTATTATTATTTTATTTAAGTATAATAATTTATTTATTTTTAAGTCAATTTCAGATTGTTTAAATATTTAAAATTATTTTAATAAGAATATTTAATTTTTATTAAATAAAATATTTAATATTAAGTCACTAAAAATTTGATATGTAATATTTGATGGTCATAGTTTTAAAACTTATTTTTAAAATCATATTTGATGTAGTCATGTAAATTAGTAGATTTGTTCAAGAAGTATTGACCAATGAGATCATTGGGTCAAGATTTGTATAAAAACTAATGTTGAGGCCAGTCTAGGCACATTCATTCATTCTTTTTTTATAGATTTTTCTACAGATTTTCTACAGTTTAGTTTGAAATTTATAACTGTATTTATTTTATACTTTAACAGCAATAATTTCTTTTAAAAACTTTTATTATTTTGCTTAAAAGTGTTGTGAAAAATATAATTAGTTTAAAATGAATCATTAAACAACAGTTTTTCTATTGGTTTTATCTACTTGAATCTAATTTAGGACCTTCAATATTACATTGAATGTGATAGTGGCTACTTAGTTATTGTGAAAGCCAAATTCCAAATACAAAGAGAATCATTCCAACAAACCCAGAGTGTATTTGCATAAGAACTTTATAATTTTTATTGATTGTATGCTTGGAATGACTGTCTGTTTATTTCAAATAATTTTATTATATTACAATGCAGTTAATTTATTTATAATAATTAAGAAGAACTGGATATTCAGTAAAAATCTTATTTGTAATATTATATTTGCAAAGAAAAGAAAATTAAGACTCTGCACCTGAGTTTTATTACTGAACTTTAAATGTCTTATGGTATGATGAATGTCTGTTTTAAATATATAATTCATATTAATTACTCATACTTGATTTGTCTTTAAAGCAGTTAAAATGAACTGATATTTTAAGAATGATGTTTTGGAGACAAATTGAAGGAAATTTTTTAAATGCTTTTAAGTTTAGCTTAATAAATAAATTATATACTTTAAAAGTAACTCTATCTGGAAATAATGAACTGAAATGTCTTTTAAAGATTAAAAATATTATCAATGAATAAATTCCTGTATGATATAATTGTTATTACCTAAAAAAGATTTAGTAACAAGGTATATGCTTAAACGATATAAAAACCATATTTTTATTAAAAAGAAAGAAATATTTAATGCTAATTTATCTATATATTTTCTGATAAATGTGTGGAAAAAATAATCTATTATATGATGTCTACTGATAAATTATTAAATAATTACATTATGTAATGTCTACTATAATAATTTTACCAATGGAAAATGTAAACCTTATTATATTTACCATAATTTGTACTTGCTTTATACAACAGCCAAAAATGTATAAATTATTTAAAGAGGATGAATAAATGCCCAGAGAAAAAAAAATGAAATTAATAATTATTTTTTTGGGATTATTAATATTTTCTATGGATTTTGTTGGATTTTAATGTTGCTGTTTGTACATTTCTTCATATGGCAACAAGATAAAATAATTGTGCACAATGCTGTTCAGCTGTTGCTAGGTAAGGGGGAGTTCCACCTGATGAGCAAATTCCAGACAACCAATTGCAAGGAGAAGAAAATAAAATCTTCCATAACTTTAAACTTTATTATTATATTTTTTTAGTATTAAGTTTTTAACATTAACATTTAAAGGATTACACTTATTTATTTTAAAACAAACTTGGTGTTATGATATAGTTTTAAGATAGATTAACTTATTATTATATTTAAAAAACAGATGAGCTTTTAGAAAGTATTTTTTCTGAACAAGACAAGTTTTCAATCATAAATTTTTTTTAAATGTATGTTTTTGGAGAAGTGGACCACCAGAAATGGTGCCAACAATATTTTTGCTAAATAATTTGTTTCTTTTCTTTATTTAAGAAAATATATATTTTAATTAATATTTTTAGATTAATATTATACATGACTTGAATTTAATATTAATCAGTGGAAGAATGAGCCATTGATAAAAGTATCATGTGTATTTTGTGAGAGTTGGCAAATTCATATGAATGTTCAAAAACATCTAAGGATCTTTCTAAATACATATTTAAAATGTGAATGCTTGGATATGCATAAATTATATAGTATTGCTAAATTATTAAAAATTTATATTATGAATGTTATCTGTTAGAATATAAAGAGGTCATAATGTTGATCTCTAAATTATATGCTAAATGAAATATTATAGCACTGATGAATGTTTATCAATATCATTTGAGTATAAAAACTTTTAAAACATCTTGAAATGGATTTAGATCTTCATTGGTCTTTTTTAGTACTGTGTTTAGAAATTATTTTAGAATGTTTGTTGGCATATTTTTATGATATTGAAAGAGTTATACAGTGAGAGAAAATATTGATAGTTGTCAGGAAAGTAATAATATTTCTTGTGAAATCCTAGGTGTTAGGATTATGTTGAAGATTGTTATACGTGAATTATATTTCCATATTTTAAATTTGTTAAAGTATACAGATAACATAGGGCTGAATATCTTTTTCCATGGACAGGAACATTTCTTCATTGTCTATAAGAGCTATAATAGAGCCATGACATATATCTTAGGTGCCCAATGCACTGTTCCCATGAAAATATTATCTTATTTTTGAAACATTCTTGTTACTATTCCATACCCTGCAATTTAATTTCTATCTATTTGCCACAGGTATCATCATAGAAGATAGTTTATAAATAGTAAAAGTAATGACTGAATCGTTTTTTGAAGTAGATATTTTTTGTGAGAGGGCAAGATGTAGTATATAAAAAATTTTCCTTTCAAATGATGTTGAGATGTTTAATGATTATCATAATATGTAATACAAGAGAAGAAGAATTGATGCCTATACATAGTATGAGAGATCATTTATCTGTATAAGATGAATATTCAAATGGAATGAAAGTGATAATAATAAAAGTGATATTGGGATGATATGATGTATGAAAGATTATCAAAATGAAAATAAAGCAAATATCAAGAAATACTTTCTCATATATTTTATTATTGATAAGTTAAAACATAGTTAAGCTATAAAATTTATAAAAAATTTCCTCTTGAATATTTTTTTTTGCATAATAGTCAATTAATTTTATAGAGGAAGATATTTATACTTTATTTAAAGATTTTCTAATATTCAAACATTAGAATTACACTTTGTTAAATTGCGAAGAACATTTTAAATAATTTTTCTTTTAATATTTTATTTATATTTTAAGAAATGCATTTTTGAAATATACATTTGTATTGATGAGTTTACATCATAACGGTAGAATAAACATAGTATTAAGTTTTGTTTTTAGAAATTAGAAGAGCAATTTTACTATTCCCAATACAAATAATAAAAGACTATTTTACTAAATGAAGATTACATATCATCATATGTGTTGTAAGTTTCATTTTTATTGCATTTTTGAAAATGGCCAGAGTGAAGGCTATTCTTATTTTATTTCTTGTATTTACATGTCAAAGTATTGTAAATATTATTCTTTGATTTATGCTAAATAATGTTAATCTACATTTTACTTTATAAATATTTAAATTTATTGTTAACTTGTAAATAAATTTGTGAATTGTTTTAAAATTTACTCTACAGATAGAAAAAAAAAACATTTCAAATATTTAATGGCATGGATAACTTTAGACAATTGTTGGTCAAAAGTATATAAACTACCAAATTTTTATTAGTTCAGTTATTCAAGTTATTCTTTCACACTGTTTTGCTTTTGTTATGTTTGCTGTCATATTACTGGGTTTTGTAATCTTCATCATTGTGAATTTCTAGTTTTGTGTTCCAATAATATATAAGAATCCTTGTGAATGCCCTAACACCACTATGCTCTGCTAGATTACAAGAGACATGTTCATGCAGTTTCTATAAACTATTGATAGCCTAAAATGTGACCAAATCTTTGATCTGTCATTACTGAGATATTTACCATATATGAAGATAGACACTGCCCAGAAAGAAGCTACAAGCTGCTAAGAAAAGCAGAAGCCAATGTCAGAACACTGTTCCTGAACTCTAAACACTGTTAAAAAAGACAGCAGTGATTACCTCAAGAAAATATCTAACCTAACAATGTGAGCAAAAATTAAAATCTATATTTAACTGAACTATCAAAGTATAATTTATATTTCTTTATAAACTTTATAAAACCAGAAATGTGTAAACTCCTACTTTCTAATTTAAAATAAAATTAATTATGCTGAAATAACTTTTCAATTAGTTTAATTTGGTTTTATTTTGTTATAATTTGCTATGTGTTGATTGAGTCAATAAACATGTTATTAAATTGTTAATATGGCCTGAATTATCTTCTCATCAAATCTCACCATATGAAATTTAGTGAATATAAATTTTGTTAATTATATTATTTTGTTTTAAAAACATTCAATATCTGATAGCCAAAATGAAGGGAGCTTTCTTGTTTATTTGAGGAAACTGAGAAATCGAGCAATAGAAGGATTTAAAAATCGTATCTTGTTGATATTCCAGTTAATTTTCTGGATGGTGCTTGAGTTTTATATCTTGTATACGTAAAAAGTATTCACATGAGAGGTATTTTGCTAATACCAGTCATGGAACAGCTGTAACAGTTTTTAAAGTCTGACCATTGGCGTAATTAATACATAAAATATTGATTACATTTTTTCCTCTACTTGTATAATGGTTTGGATATAAATTTATTTAAAAAAATAAATAAAAGTGAGATTCCGTTATAATTTGCCATCTAAACAAAGATACCCAAATGAACAATTGCATATAATACTCCCAAAATAATTGCACAAAAGCCATACACATAAAAATAAATACTGTATAATCAGCCTTACCAGTGTATGAGCACATATATGACTTCAGATATTAGATAGAGTAAAAAGAAAAATAAGTAAATGTTAATAATTTGGTGAGAAATATGATAGTAGAGAACCAACAATGAAATAATAACTTTATTATGGTACCATAATTGGAAAAAGAAGTGTATACTGTTAGAAGAGAATATAAGCAGTATAATTAATATTTGGGTAATATGTAGATAAATTAAGATAAATAATTAAAATGAGAAAATTAACAAAATAAATATCTTAAAATAGTAATGGTAGAATCATAACTAAGCAGGCAGATAATGTTAGATGGGTAAACACACTAATTAAATGAAAAAATGAATTAAATCAGTTTTCAAAATTATAATATAGTAGTTAAAGAAAATAAACAGACAAAGAGTAAAACAATAGCAATATTGGAAAAAATAAAAATAATGTAAATATTACCAATTAAATATAATAAAATTAAACTAACAAAGGTTACTAATTTTCTTCTTCTCTGAGCAAATATAATATCTCATAAAATGAAAATACACCCAGAAAAGTGAGTTTTTAAAATAGTATTTAGCTTTATTACTGCTTAGCATACTTTCAATATAATTTTTACTATATCATATAATATATCCATGAATATGATATAGTAAAAAATATATTGAAAGTATGCTAGGCAATAATAAAGCTAAATAATATTTAAAAACTCTTTTCTGTGTGAATTTTCATTTTACCAAAATTAAATATTGTAAATGCTTATGGGAGGAAGAATAAAAATGGAAGATTAAGAAAAATAATTACAAAATGTTCACAGTGAGAAACAACTATAAAATGAGAGCAAAAAACAAGAAGTCTCAAATAAACAAGAAAATAATGATATCATGATGATCATGAAAATGTTCAAAGAGCTTAAAAACCAAAATAAAGAGTCACCTGGAGAAATGAATATAAAACATAAAAAAATTGGAAATCAAAATAATGAAACAAATGTAAAATTAGAAAACCAAGTTCAAATGTTTAAAAAATTAGAATATATTAAATTAGGCTATGAGGAAATGAAAAATAAATTATTAAATAAATAGAAGGAAATCTAAATCAATTAGAAAATCAAATTGAAACAGCCTATCAAGAAATTTAGAAAGTAAATTAGATCAGGACGAAAAATAGAGCTGTTACATGAAGCAGTAGCAGAGAATAAATTTGAAAAAGAAAGGGTAATAGAAAATATCAATATATAATTTAAAATTTAGCATTTAAAAACTGATGAAATAGATTTAAATAACACCTGGGAAAGTGAAAAAGCAAGTGCAAAAGAAGCCAATATAGATTTAATTAATTACAGACAGAAGTACATTAATGTAAATGCACACAAACTGAATAACAGCCCTGCAATAGTCACTCAATATATATATATATATATATATATATATATATATATATATATATATATATATATATATATATATATATATATATATATATATATATTCAGAGTTTGCAAGTGGTGCTTCCACTGAACAATTAATAGCTTGAAATAATACTTCACATTAAATCAGCTAAGTGTAGAGGCTGAGATTGTGATGGCATGCAACCATCTTTAAAGTGCCTCTCAAACTCCCTCTAACATTCATTGAATATAAATAAGTCCTTCTATTCATTTATTGGAATGAAGAATGCCAGAATAATATTAAATATCAGGTATCACAAGAAAAATAACAATCTAGTGAACCATTCACCCAATTTTTCCATAGGCAGGTAGTCAAATTAAGAGCATTGGTGACCAGCTCAATATCTAAACAACAAATTATTACAATAGTGCAGCACAGTTTACCTTATAATGTAAAATAGATGCTCATTAGCAGTGAGAGGAAGACAGTTGAGCAAATGGATAAAGTACTAAGTGCTTTAAATAATATTAGGTCTGCATATAAAACAAAAGACAGGGGATTTAAACCCAAACTTAAAGAGTCAAATGTAAATGCTATAAAATTTGGCCACAGGACGAACTTTGGGCTAGAATTCAGAAAGAGATGATTTTCTACAGCCCTGAAAAGTTTTTAGAAAATCCAGAATCATGCAAAACAATATGAAAGATGGAGGGGCAATTCACATTCTTATGCATGAATGGCTATTCCAATAGGCTATCAAGAATCTCAAAAAATGTTTTCAAAATAAGGAACCATCAGATAAAAAGTAATCTAGTGATTGGGTGAAGTGACAGGTATAGACTTTATGACTATTGATCCTTAATTTTGGTAAAGAAATATGATTAATGTAGAACATTTTTTAAATAATGAGAGTAAATTAAATAAAAAAAAATTACTATCTGAGTAAAAAAAAAAAGAAGAATAAATAAATAATATGTCAGATAAGTTGACAGAAATTATGTTAGTGTATAAATAATGATTCTTGATAAATAAATAAAAAAAATTTTGAAAGTAAGAAAAAAAAGTGTCAATCCTGAATTATGACAAACAATAATTTATGAGAAATCCAGCTTATAAGTCAGCACTTTGGATATAGTAAAGTATGAGTAAATAAAAGCATTAAAATGGAACTTATAAAGTTTAACAATTAAAAGGGAAAAAAATAAAATGTTTGAAACATAACCATTTCAATATTAGGCAAGAATAAAAAGAAAAAAAAATAACACCATTCTTTAAGATACATATCAAGCAATGATAAATAAGGTAATCATAAATTGAGGTATGGATGTATATAAGTAAATTTATAAATTTTAGATTGTATTCTGGATTAGATTAGTCCTTTGTTTGTTGAGATATTGATCTGCAGATAGATCTGTGTGTGAAACCTCACTGGCTTGTTGATGATGATGCACCAGAAGAGAACAATCATGGCTCATTAAAAATATACTTGAAAGAAAAATCCTTAGTCAATTAATAAAAACAATTGTAAGCAAAATGTGCAATATGACTAGTCCTGATATTCATAGGTAAAATATTCAAAGACCATATGGGACAAAATTGGACTCATGCTGTAGTCATGACATCTGCAAAAAATTAAATATGATTTAATTAACACAGGAATGATCTGCATATGAAATGCAAAGTCAATAAAATTGATGACTCTTTTATAACACATGCTCATTGTAAATCTCATTCTTCCTGAATCTCATCTATTAGGCAATTATGAAATTTTTTTTAATAATAATGTAGTTGGAATTAAAATTGGTCCAAAGGAAAGAATTGATAAATTTTACTTCTAAATTGAGAGGGGTGCAATATAACAAATATGTAAAATACACATGTTACGTAAAGTATTTAAAAGGTATGTTAATATATATATATATATATATTGAGGCAGTAAGATTCATATTCAAATCTTAAGTTTCATCTTTTTCTATCGTCCCTCACTCACCCCTCTATCCTACCCAAATTTAAACTTTTTTGGTATCGAATTGCATGTGTAGCAATATTAAAAATGTACAAATATATGTAAAATTCACCGTAAACACATACACGTTTCGATAACAAATTTAAAATAATTTATTGTATCATTTTACATTTAATTCACCTAACAATGAGTTTAAGCTACCTAATCTATCTTTATAAGCTCTTATCTATTGAGTTGAACTCCTACTATCTATAATATTTAAATTATATATTAGAAAATAATTCAAATTTAATTTTTTTAAAAATATAGCCATTTTCCAAACTCTAACCATCTGTACCAATTATAAAGGGTAACATATATATATATATATATATTGCAAGGGTATGAAGATTTGGGTTTAACTTTGGGTGATGGCACTCATCATCATCAACCCCAAGTCTAAATTTAAAATTAAATACAAAATAAATAATAATGAATATAAGCAGTGAGAAATCAACCCAGAACTAATTATAAGTTCGCCAGCAGTATAAACAAGTATAAGTAATAACCATTCACCATCAAAAAGATCAAAAATACAAAATAAATCAACAATAAAGTCAACAGTCAATCTTGTGATTGGATTTGAAATGGGTCTATTTTAAACCAGGATAATTATTTAGCTCTTACTAGTTGGAGAAGATTGTTTAAACATTAATTTGAATGCACAAACTTAAATGCTAATACATCAGAATATATAACAATATAAATAATAATGGTGGGATTTTAAAACATGCTGATCATCATAAATGCCCTGGCCATTTAGTAACTTTAATGTACTGGCCAACTATGAAATTAAATTCTAATAAATATTAAACTAAATATAATGTAGTGCATGAAATTTTAAGAATATTCCATTTGTATTAACCCAGGATCATCATCAACTGAATGTCCATAAAACCCTTTTATATAACAAACCAGTATGCATAAATCTATCTCAGAGAGCAAAAGATCTATAGCTGTTACTGTTAGCAAAAGATAATACAACATCTATTACATTTTAACAATAAAATATCAGTTTACTAATAACAATAAAAACAGAGCAAAACTCTCCATACAGTATTGCCACCTGTGCTAAACAGAGTAATCAATAGATGCCAGAAGGCTTGTGCATAAAATCCCTATCTAATGCCTACTCATCCAATATCCCCAGACTAGTTTCTGGCTTGTGGCCTTCATCAGTGAGGAGCTTTGGATCTAGATGCAGTGCTCTCAGATCCAAAGCTCCTCACTGATGAAGGCCACAAGCCAGAAACTAGTCTGGGGATATTGGATGAGTAGGCATTAGATAGGGATTTTATGCACAAGCCTTCTGGCATCCATTGATTACTCTGTTTAGCACAGGTGGCAATACTATATGGAGAGTTTTGCTCTGTTTATCAACAATTAATGTGCTAGTATAGGAGATGTGATCAAGTGATGCTTAATGGTTTAACAATAAAAAAGAAGGAAATTACGGTCTGCTGAGTATGCCATAAATATATATTTGGCATTCTGATTTACTTTAACATACAATTAGCTATAACATTGTGATTTACAAACACCCTGATAGGTTTACATAAAAAATCTATATATATCAACACACAAACATACCTGTACATATTAAAATGAACATATTTGATTTATCATATAATAATAATAAATGATTAATTTTAGCTGACATTTATTGACATAAGCACATAGATGTTAATAATGATGCTGATAATAATAATAATAACAACAACAACAACAACAACAACAACAACAACAACAACAACAACAACAATAATAATAATAATAATAATAATAATAATAATAATAATAATAATAATAATAATAATAATAATAATAATAATAATAATAATAATAATAATAATAATAATAATAATAATAATAATAATAATAATAATAATAATAATAATAATAATAATAATAATAATAATAATAATAATAATAAAACTATCACATTGTGATTTATAAATACCTCATAATGGGTTTATATATATCAACACACAGATATGCAGTATAATTTATGAACATATTTGAATTGTCATAAGTCTATAAATGAAATTTATTTTTATAATACATAATTAATGACTGATTTAACATATATGCTTATATCATATTTTAATTTGTCAACTAATAAAATTATTAAAAATATTATATTTTTCACAATTAATTCCATGTTGAAAGTATACATAAAATTCACACATATGTGTGTATATATATAAAATAATATAAATCAGTTATTAAATTCATTGACATTCCTTCAAAAAAGTTTTATTTTTGATTTTTTTAAAAAGTAATTTTACATCTTTGACTGGTTACTGTTGATTAATTATAAATGTCTTAAAAATACTCCTTCAAGTTTCCTTTGTTTGCTAATCTAAAAATATTTTGGAGTCTACTTTTTTAAAATATAAAATAATCTATGAATCAATTCTTTATTTTTAGACTTTTAATTCAAGCTACAATTATTGGTTTTAATTTTAAATTATATATTTTAAATGTCAATTTCAAGGAATTATTAAAAAAAAATGCACAAACTGCACACACAGCAGGTTTATCTATGGTTCTCTGCATATAGGTAAATAACATACATATAACTAATTCCTCAGTAAGCTGATGAAGTCTCTGGGTGAGGTGGTCCCTTCTAAACAGTAGATCATCTTATTGCCATCATCAGAAAATCTGTAATCCAGGTAATTGTTGGCCTGTAGTGATATTCTATGTGTATCATTTGAAGAACTCCAGGCAAGATAGCCATCTAGTAGACATTATATACAGATTGATGAACACAGAAAGCTAACACTATCTTCCATATGAATGAAAATTTTTCCAATGTTACACTAGCAGCAGCCAGATCCACTATCCCTTGCCTTCAGTTTTTCTTCATGGTAGTTCTAACATAATCTGCCCAACTCTAAAAACTCTAATTATGTTTTTTCTATCTTGATTAAAAAAGTTAATGACTCTTTTTCAACTTAATTTAATCCATGGAAAACAATTTTGTAAGATTTTTATCAACATAAGTTATATAAGCTTTAATTAAAATATTTTTTAATCAAAATGGATAGTGGGGTTTTATAATTACCAGCGTATGTGTATTGTAATGGTCATATTGGTACACTTGTGCAATAAAATCCAGTTTTGGTAAATTCCTCCAGTCTGATCTAGTTGAGGGGTTGAGACTTCGAATCAGATTGCACCTCAACATCTTCACCAATGATCCATGATTTACTACCCCAAGAATGAACTATAAGAGGCTACACTTAGATTCCTTTAATTCATGTGCTGGCAATAGCAAAGGGTGAAACAAGAGACTCATGAACTAAATGATTTGGTAACTAGTTAAGTAACCAAACACATACATGTATGGTATATGAGATATTTAATAATTCTTTAAACCAATTCAGAATGATAATGCATATTTACATAATTCAACTAAGATAAACTAAATTTAGAATTAGGAAGATTTGAATGGATTGAAATGAACTATGAAAAATATATTAAGCAATATTACATTTTATATCCTTTAATAAATCAAATTAAGACAGCAACCCACCTCAAGTTTTACAATTAGATGAGTGAGTTACAAAATCTTATCTTATACCTTTGATTGTTAGATTAAAATTTATTAATTTAGCAATATTATTACAATTATAATCTATGGTTTTAATTATGCCTAATTTATGTTATGGGATCCCTATAAGATTTGCAAATAGTTAAATATAAAAGAGAGATAATTGATAAATTTATACTTACTCATGATATATAGAAGCAAGCATTAATCAGTGCTCTATATAGATTATTATTACACAACAAGATCATGCATTCAAATCAAAGATCTTTATAGCAAATTTCTGATATTGTGCTATATTAACAATTAAATGGTGCCTTGAATGTATTTACTCTGGGGATCTATCAACTCAATGAACAGTTCCAGTGGACCGTATGATTTGCTATGATAAGAAACCACTTAGTTCTGTTAGTCTGATCGGCTTGAAACAAGAACATTCTGGATCCTTGTGTTCCAGTCCTAAGGAAATCTATCAGAAAAATAATATGGAATGGCCTTATAATAAATTCTATTTAATATCAACATATAGCAAGATGTATATGCATATGGATGTGCTGACATGTGAATAATAATTAATTACTAAATCTAAAAGGTGTTACATCTATAGCTTCTTTCCACTAATCTATCTATGCCAGTTCATAAGTTTAGCATACATGAACATGCTAAAAAAGGGGTTAATTTTAAATAATTTAATTTAAAATTAATCTCTATAGGTCATACTATAATTCTAGAGATGAATTTCTTTAATTCAAATATGCTTTAGATATCACTCTTGCATTAGTTAACTAGATAATTTATTAATAACAAGAAAACCTACTTTAATATCTATAATAGGTGTCACACTGGAGATTGCATGTGTGTGCTTTAATGCATATAAATTATCTATAGAGAGTTTCTAATCATCTCTCTCACCCTTGCCTTGAAGTTTATAAATTATCAATCTTCATTCTGAGTTTGTCATAGCATAATTTCATAAATAATATAAATAATATAATAAAAGCATAACCACAGATAGAAATAGTTTTAAAATTTTAAGGTCACAAGAGTTACATCATTAGTTATTTACTTTAAATGAAGTTAGGCAAGCTTTACAAGATTATTATTCTTTCATTATTTTATGCTATGTATTACATTTAACTTTATTCTAGAAATTAGACATGTGAGAAAGTTTAAATTATAAATTGGTGCACATTTATGTAAAGCTAGTTTAGAATTATTTAAGAATTTAATTTGAAAGTTTATTATAGAGCTTTCTGGATTATTGTTACCCATCTTCTCTATTGAGACATCTTCTTTCCATGGTATTTGGCAGTGATATTCTTGTCTAGTCTGTTTGTTCTTGGTTTTTTGGGCAGGCTGCTGGTTCAAACTTCTTCCATCACTGCTGACTTGCCTCCCACAAGAGCAGACAGTAAAAGTTGCATTCTAGCTATGATTATCTATTATGTGGATGAGCAGAATTCCCAACAGTAATGCAAGATTTAATATTACAAAAAAAAAAAAACAAGAACAAAAAGCTTTTCAATTAAATTTAGTTTTTTTTTTACTAACACACTCTTCTCCTGCAAACGTCATGACTTGCTGATAAGTTAAGATATTTTTAATCTTTAATTTACATCTGTGTTACAATTTTTCAAAACAAAATCATTACCTCTGTCATTAAAAAAATTGGTATTAGTTGGCTAGCCTTTACTTTGTTACAAATCCAAATTTGATACCATTTTAAATTTATTTAAAACCCAGGTGTGGTCTGCTAATTTCCAAAAAATAACTACATTACAAAAAAAAATAGTTTTTAACCTGGTAAACATTTTAACATATATGTGAGTCTGTTATCTAGAAATTATAAATTTGATGCAAGGAAAGCTAATTAGTATAAAAGATTTATCATAGCCTACAAATAAATAATAATTTAAAAAAATTGACAAGGTATGAAATCTATAACCTTGCTGCTCCCTTCGCATATATGTATATGTGGAACATTTAAATTTATTACTTAAAAATTTATAATTATTTATTGTATGCGTTATAGATCAGTTAACTTTATTTGAAGTACGCATTTTAAAAATATACACACATACATTCCTATACCTTTTCTTAAGTTATTTTTAGTTAGTATACACTCACTTGGAAAAGCTTGACTAAAAAAAAATATATACTACTATGAACATAATAGGGGAAACGATATGATAGATAAAGAATATTAGAATATATTATAATGTAAAAACATGCTTGTTTTAATTTCAAAATCAGAATTAATAAAATATTAATTAGATATGTTTATAATAAAACATTTTCATATTCAAAATTATTTAATCCTTAACTGTTATTCCAATATATTATAGAAAATATCTAAAAAAAATTTTGTCTGTGTTTGTTACTACTTTTCCTTTTAATTTATATATATATATTCACACACACTACTATATTGTCATATGCCATGAGGCACATAACAATCTCAATATATATATATATATATGTTAATAAATAATTCACAGAAATACGTATATATATATATATATTAAATTCATGTAAGCTCTAAAATTAATGTTGCCGTTACTTTTTATTCTATCACTCTATATATATGTTCAGAAATAAAAAAATCATTGGAATAATCAAGTATAATTATACTAAAAGACGAGTAAATGAATTTGATGTTTTGTTTTCAAAATTAGAAAATATATGCTTTTTTATTAATTATTAAATGTAAAAAAAAAATAAAAATATTTATCTACATTATTTAAGCAATATTTTTTTCTCTTTTCATTTGGGAAGACAAATTCTTATTTTACGTCATTTGTTATTTGAAGCAAAGCTTTCTTTCTGTTTTTAGATTCTATCTATGTAATAATATATTCACAGACTCAAACAGATAGCTTTTACACAAACACACATTTAAAAATTAAATACACTATATATAAATCTAATAAATCATTTCCACAGACATGCATGCTGAAAAATAGAATTTGTCATTCGCAGCAGATGAATTTATTGCTGATTTAAAAATTTATTATAAGTATATCATAATTTTTGTATTCATTGCTTAACATAAATTTGTTTTTTATTTACGCATGTTTTCAAAGAAGCTTATATATACACACTTAGATTATTGAGAGTATTTGTATACTGCTAAGATTTGATCTAATTTAACAATTAGTCTTATAGGTCAATGTTGATTATCTTGTTTATATTTTCTTTACAAAATCAATTTTAATTACGATTTCAGAATTATATTTGGTCAAATCCAAATCTAAGTCTAATGAGACACATAAACAATCTAATCAAATAACCTAATGTGTGATTCATTACTCAAAAGAAAACAATCACTAGAAATATTTTTCTGTGAGGGTTAATTCCTTCCAGTTGCTATAAATAAAATACACGTCGCACCTGCTGTAGTTTTAACCTTCTTTCTAATTTCACAAAAGAGACCATTAATTATTTAATGATGATGGCGATAATAATACTAATAATATTAAATAAATAAGAATTATCTTGATGGAAACTTCATAAAAATCTAACAGTTTATTATTATTTTTACTTTTCCTCTTAAAAAAATTCATATATATTTGTAGATTTAATAAATTATTGTGAAGTCATTAAAATATTTTAAATTTAATAATAACAATTATATAAAATTAAAAAACAAAACAAAAGTGCGATTTATATATAACTCAGTCGATTTTTATATTCTTTATAATGTGGAATTAAATATGTAAAAAATTTAAGACATTCCTTATGACAAAAGTCTCTTGTTCTCTAAAAATGTAAGTGTAGTAAATCAGCATATTACTTATCCTTTATAAATAGTACACATTGATATAATAATATTTAAGTTATTGTATTAATCTGAGGTGGATAATGTCAAAATTGTAGGTGGAGTGAGTTTGATACTTGTAAATCAAAATATAACAATTTACTATAGATAAATACTTTACATATAATAGAGATATTTATGAGAAATAGTGGCTGATGAGTGTTGGTTTGGCATGAAATGCATCTAGGGGAATAATTGTTTTTCATTGTATCTTCATTTATATGATTTTAAAAGAATGAGTGGAAGTGTGGAGATTTATATAATATATTTATTAAGTTAAATACTATGGAATTATATAAAAGATGTTAAACATACTGACATTTTGAAACTAATCTTTGCAAATAGTTATTATATAAATTGGAGATCATTCTCTTAAGAGACAATAATATTTACATTATATGATAAACATGATCTCCCAAATTGTTAAGATAATCTATATTTGTGATACATTCCTAAAGAATAACAGAGCCAAATGTATGCCATAATATGTTTTAAAATTATGATAGTGAGTTGGTTAATTATAAAGAGAAAGTGTGAATATAGAATTCTTTAAAATTATAAATTCCAGAACTATTATTATTCTCTTAAATACTAAAGAATTTGAAACAGTTATTATACTAAAAATAATATGTAGTTGATATATGATGTGAATATTATTTTAATTCAGTACTGTATCAAAAAATACTAAAACTTTTAAATATATCTTGTTTTTTTTTAAATAAATATTAACCTATCATTTTTGTTAGTTGAATACAACATCATGGCTTGGGCAATTAACCATTTGATTATGTTTATTTATAATTTTATATATAAAAAGGGAGCAATAAATGATTTTCTATTAAAAAAAAAAGCTTACTATTTTTTGTAAAAAATATGTTATAAAATAAAAATAACGTACAAATATACATTGATAATATTCAAAATTGCAGAAATTCAAAAGCAAAAAAAAATATTGTGATTCATTGAATTCTAGTTTGAAAAGAAATTACATGTAAGAAGTAATGTAATATTAGTGAATAAGAGATGAAACTTCATCTCATACTTGTCTCAATATTTTAACAATTATAAGTTATTCTATATTGATCATATAAAGAGGAACAAATAAGCTATGTTAATAATTTGACTAATTTCTAGTTTAAAAAAAAAAAAAAAACTTATGAAGGCAAGCTATTTTTTTAAAAAATTCCATTGCAACTGATTTAAAAAAAAATATTTTTAAGAATATATAATATTGGAAGTGTATGATTAATATTTTAGTTAGGTGCTTCTAATATTTATGGTTTATCCAAGAAGCAACATATATTTGTGATGTGTTAAAGAAAATTTAAAAATATTTAAAAAAGGTGATAAAGAAGATATTAGAAATTACAGACCTATCAGCCTTTTATCAGTTTTATATAAAATTTTTACCAAGATAATTACAACTTGTCTACAGTAGAACATTGGATTTCCACCAACCAAGAGAACAAGCTGGATTTAAAAGTGGTTTTAGTACAGTAGATCATATTCAGGTATTGAGAGAAGTTATATAAAGGACAAATGAATATGAGCTGTCATTATGTTTTGGATTTGTAGATTATAAAAAGGCATTTGATTCTATAAACATTTCTTCAGTGATTAAAGCATTGGATCATCAAGGTATAGATCCAGGATATTGTTATATTTTAAAGAATATTTGTAAAAATGCAACAGCAACAATTAGATTATATAATGATACTGGGAAAGTCAACATTGAGAAAGGTGTAAGACAAGGTGACTCCATATCTCCAAAACTTTTTACAGCAGTGCTGCAAGAAATATTTTGTGGATTAAAATGGGAAACTAAAGGAGTGAAAGTAAATGGAGATTATTTAAGTCATTTAGATTTCACAGATGATGTAGTTGTTTTTGAAAATAATGCTACAGAGCTGCAGGAAATGTTGCAGGAGTTATCAGATGAAAGTAGGAAAGTAGGACTAAAGATAAATGTTAAAAAGACTAAAGTAATGTTTAATCGATTTGCTCAAAATATGAAAATAAAGATTGATTATGATGAATTAGAAGAAGTTAACAGTTACAAATACCTTTGTCAGATTATTAATACAGATGGAAACATAATGGAGGAAATTAATCATAGAATTGAACTTGGTTGGAGTGCTTTTGGTAGAAATAACTTGATACTAAAAAAAAATATGCCTATGTGTTTGAAAATGAAGGTTTTTAACAAATGTGTTTTACCAGTTTTTACTTATGGATCTGAGACTTGAACACTCAATAGAAGATCAATACAGAGACTTCAGACCACTCAAAGAAGTATGGAAAGATGTATGTTGGGAGTAACAAGAAGAGATCGAAAACGCAATGTATGGGTAAGAGAACAAACAGGTGTACTGACCTCATTGAAAAAATTAAAAGATTGAAGTGGAGTTGGGCTGGACATATTTCTAGAAGAGATGATAATAGATGGACAATTGAAATTTTAAACTGGATTCCAAGAGATTGTAAAAGACCCAGAAAGAGACCACATGTGAGATGGATGGATGAAATAAGAAAGTGTGCAGGGGTAATGTGGAGAAGAGAAGCTAAAGATCGAAGAAGTTGGATTAAACTTGGAGAGACCTTCATCCTGCAGTGGATTGATAATGGTGATGATGATGAAAGAAAAAAGAAAGTAATCGAAAAAAAATATCTAAATTTATTTTTGAATTCACAGTTGCAAGTATATATTAAATAAAATGTAAAAATACATAATGTGTATTTAAAAAAAGATAATTCAAGAAGATATATACAAAAATAAAAATAAGGAGAAATACTAATATTCAATACATTTTTGTAACCATAAATTCAACAGTAAATATGATCATTTAATTTTTTTATAGAGTTCAATTTAATGCTGAAAAGTTTCAATTTCAATGATGTTTATTTTCCTAGCTAAAACATAATTCACTATAATGCTTTTATTTGCTAAACTAGTATAAATGGTTTTGCTTTTGAAATTTCATTTAAATTCAGTCCTGCATTTTATTTGGTATTCATTTTCTCATAAAATATCACCATCAGATAAGTTGTAAATGTCTTTTTCATATGCTTTGCTTATTTAGTGCTCATTTGTTCTATCAATTTATATTATTTTTTTAATTTTATTTAATATATACTTGCTGGGGTAAATTCAAGAATAAATATAGGCATTTTATTTTTTAAAGGTTAATTTTTCATTGCCCAATGCAAAGTGTATGTAAACAAATCAGTTAAAGAAACTATACATTGTAGAAGCCTCTTCATTTTATTCTCTATCTGAAAATCAATAAAACTTTAATCATTGAGTTTTTTTTAAGCAGACAGTTATTTTTTAAAAAAAATTTCTAGTTAAACATGAATTTTATGAGAGTTACTAACTCTAGAACTAAATTTGACGGTTTTATAATATTTATATAGATTTTATTATATAGATATGAGGAGATAATAAGCATTCAATAGAAAAGAATTTTAACTTTTGATATTACTAAGACACTATCAATTACTACTAATTGAGAATTTCTGAGTGAAGCAAGTTTTTTTCATATCTTTTTTATTGGGGGTCTTTAAAGCAAAAGTAGGCCTCTTTTATTTTAAGAGCAAGTTCTTATATAAATTTAAACAGAAAAAGCATTTATTATAGGTGCGAAAATATGAAAAAATAATATCTTTCTTGATATTCTGCAAATAATATTTTTAACTTCTCCGGAGTGTTGAATATGAATTAAATAGTTTATGGATTTATTATATTGTTATGAGGAGATAATATCCCTTCAATAGAGAAACTATTGATGTTACTAACAAACTATCAGTTAACACTAATTGACTATCCCTGAGGCAAAGCAAGTTTTTCTTGTAATAGATTTTTTGTTGGAGGTCTCTAATGCAAAAAAGGGCTATTATGAGAAAAACTTGCTTTGCTTCATGAATTGTCATTTAATAATAATTGATAATTTCTTAGTAACATCAAAAGTTAAAGTTTCTCTATTGAATGAATATTATCTATCTATCTATCTATCTATCTATCTATCTATCTATCTATCTATCTATCTATCTATCTATCTATCTATCTATCTATCTATCTATCTATCTATCTATCTATCTATCTATCTATCTATCTATCTATCTATCTATCTATCTATCTATCTATCTATCTATCTATCTATCTATCTATCTATCTATCTATCTATCTATCTATCTATCTATCTATCTATCTATCTATCTATCTATCTATCTATCTATCTGTCTATCCGTCTATCTATCCCATCTATCTATCTATCTATCTATCTATCTATCTATCTATCTATCTATCTATCTATCTATCTATCTATCTATCTATCTATCTATCTATCTATCTATCTATCTATCTATCTATCTATCTATCTATCTATCTATCTATCTATCTATCTATCTATCTATCTATCTATCTATCTATCTATCTATCTATCTATCTATCTATCTATCTATCTATCTATCTATCTATCTATCTATCTATCTATCTATCTATCTATCTATCTATCTATCTATCTATCTATCTATCTATCTATCTATCTATCTATCTATCTATCTATCTATCTATCTATCTATCTATCTATCTATCTATCTATCTATCTATCTATCTATCTATCTATCTATCTATCTATCTATCTATCTATCTATCTATCTATCATCATTGACTTGAATATGTAAATGTAATCAGCTTAATAGACACCTATATATTTAAATTATATATTTATTTCATCTAATTGACTTTCATTCAAAATTCAATCTTGTTAGGCTGTTACATTAATCCAATATGTTATGTGATTTGCATATCATCTTGGCATTTAATGAATTAAGTATAAATGTGTTTAACTTTAAATATACATTGGAAAATAATGAAAAAGGATTAAACTATTTAAAATTATTATTGAAAAAGCATGAAATGGAGAGATTAACAAAAAACATTGTATGGAGGATAAAAATGTTAAGGGTATAATACATCTGAAATCTTATCAACATTGATGTAAAAAATGGGAGTACTTAAAGGAATGAAAGAGACAAATGATAGACTTACAGTAAATAAAAAGGAGATAAAGAGGCATAAGTAAGCAGATCTGAATGACTATATCAAATATGGATATAATGGTATAGTTATAAGAAATATATTGAGGAATAGAAGTGGATATAAGAAAGTTAGCAATAAAATTAAAAGAAAAAAATAGGAAATGGATTTCATATTTGAAAGATATATATAAAATTCTGAATAATAGGAAAGAAAAAATGAATGATAATATAAGTATAGATTGGAAAAATAGTAAATCATTAAACAAGTTAATGAGTAATGCAAACATGAAAAATGATAGGAGGGATAAGATAGGGATAGTGAGGTTAGTCAATGAAAAATAAGATTAAAAGAAAAAAGGAGCATGGCAGAGCAATAAATAGAAGAGATATTAAGTCAGCACTATTTTGTCATTTTTTGGAAACAGGGCATATTATAAAATGTAAAGAAATTATTAAAGTTATAAAATATTGTAGAAATTATAAAGAAAGGAAAGTGTATGCGACAATGTATATACAAAAAAAAAAGAAGAAAAATGTATGAATTTTGTATAAGGGTCAATAAAGTTGGGAGAAAAATGGGCATAAAATTAAAATCAGAAAAGTTAAAACATCTTTTACCATTGATGTTGGTCAATACAGAGTGTGCTAAGATGATATATAAATCACATGACATATTGGATTAATGTTGCATCTTACTAAGCTTCAATTTTGAATAAAAGTTGATTATGCAGAAATAAATATAGGATTAAAATATAAAGTTGCCTATTATGTTGATTAAGTTCACATATTCAATTCAGTGAGAAAGTATATAAAAAAGTCAACATAATGGGTTTAAAAGTAATAACCATCAAGTGAAATATATTTATATATTGTAACACTAATGAGATATATGTTCTAAAATACTCATATATATCTGTGGCACTTATTTCATAATTTAAAAGAAAATACACAAATTACTAAGATATATATATATATTATACCGAGACAAAGTCGGTATATGTAAACACACACACACTCAAGCAATGTAAAATACTCTATTTTATTTTCTTACAACTTATGATAAAAAATAGATATAGTTTTCTTTCCATACTTTCTAAAATACACTTGTAAAATAAAATATTAATATGTCTAATTAAATAGTTTAAGGCTTTAACATAATTTACTAAAATAATATTCTCTAAAAATGAAAAATAATATGCCATTATAAATATCAATAAATAATTTATACTTGTATATGCCGCGGGGGTAATTAAAAAGGGATATTTTAAATTATAATTGTAGTAAAAGTAAAAGCTTATAGAAATGATTTTGAGAAAGATTAAATGCTCGACTTTTTAGCTAATGTAAATTACATTGTTCTCGTAAGACACGCACACACGTATGCATCCAAGGTGTGAATGAATATAAGTTTGTTAACTGAGATTGCAATATGAGATTGCCTAAACATAAGATTGCCTTAAGCACATGGATTGAATGAACACTAAGTTGGACACGGACCCCAACGACAACTCTAAGAACATGGAACTCTGGGGGTAGATTCGATCCTCAGATAAGATCCAACCCATATAAATATCAAGCAAAATCTAAAGATGTCAACTGAACTGTTAAAAAAATGTTAAGTTAAGCAAAGTTTCAAATTGTCAAATTTTTTATTCAATTTTCTTTTAATTCAAGTCAAAATTCAATTTAATTCAAAATACTTCGTTTGTGCTATCCGTATTCAAGATGATCGCTGTGAAATTAATATTTAGAGCGTCGGTTGTCATGAGGGGCTAGGAAACCCTTCAGTGATTGATCGACGCTCCGCCACCAGAACATCTCCGTCGCTATGAATACTTAACAATATTACCATCTGAAATTAGTGCTCCAACCATTCCAATAATGTTCCGTGAAATATATGAATCGTCCAGACTTATTACGCTCAACTTTAAAAGAAATGAATAACTCCATTATGGAAAACATCATCTCCCATGTTCAAACCATCACTTACTTAGAAGCAGCGGAAGACTAAGCCAAAATCCTAGGTAAACACTTTATTTTTTTTATGCTTTCATTCATTCCATACGTAAACTTTTAAAAAGGCAATCTCATAATTAACTAACTTTGATTTTCGTAAATTAAACTATAAAATGTTCCGTAATTCATTATATTTAAAACTTATTATTGTAACTTATTATTGTAATCTCAACCTTCGTAAAATCAAACACTATGCAATCCCTCAAATTTAAAACTCAGGACTTTCAAATATGAACTTTGACCCTAATTATTATCTTATAAGTTATAACACTTACCTTCAAAATATAAAAGGAAATTTATATTCTATCATCCATATTTTATGATATATAATATGTTCTTTTCTGTGCGAGTGCGTGAATGCGTGTGTGTGCGTGTAAATAAAACTTTTAATCAATGTTGCTTTTTTTTATATTTAATAAATTTGTTCAGTATTTAAACAAGTCGAGCATTTCTCAAATCATTTCCTATAATTAAATCTTTATTTTATATTTTCGTTTTGATTATTAATAAAGTTATCATTTATTCATATAATTAATTATATTACTTTAGATTTATCTTTCTTAAACTTTGTTGCTTTTTAAAATGTCATTTACAAACATCGTGCCGTAAGTCACGATGTTTATTTATTTAATTATTCCGTAGTTAAGATAGATTTAAGAGTTGGGAGGGTCTATTATAAAAAATATAAATAAATGTCAATAAATTATAAGTAAAGCTGGAGTAAATAATTCTACCGGACGGTATGATATAGGGGGGATGATCTTATAGCTTCTAATTGTTTTGAGACATAAACGAATTATCGTATTGGTTGCAAATAACCAATGACCCGGTCCAATGCTTGGATCGATCTATCAGTCAAGCAAGCATCTTATCCATTAGTTAGTATAGCGTCTTTTACCAGAAGAGTAATTTAGAAATAATTACATCGCGACCCTGAGTGACCCTATTGGTCCATGCTGGGAGTTTGAGCTTGTGGGCGGGATTAGACTTCGAAATCGTTTTGATATGACGTAAGGTGATGCGAGAAGTTAAATTATAATTAAATCATCGTATCTGGCGCCCCCTTGTATTGATAGTGAACAGTTATCGATATAAGAAAATAAATAAAGCTTTACGCTATGTCATGTTTGTTTCGGAGCTCTCGATCTCTTTTAGGAACGTACGGATAAAGATAAATAGACCGTACGGTAACAATTGGCGCTTCCAACGTGAGGCTAATACAAATGACGCTTCCAAACGTGAAGTTAATACAAATAATGTTTTAGAGAAGCAAATCAAAATATTAGCCAAAAGCGGCCGAACCTCGTAAAGGACGCAAAACTTTTTTCATGTAAACAAAAACTTTGGACGAATACAAAGGGAGAAAAGGAAAATAATAAACGGAACAAAATACAGCGATTCACAATATCGCAAATCTTTTAATAAAAAAACATTTGGAGCCGGAGCGAAATAAAATAAATAAAAAAAAAAACATAGCGGGAGATAGAGGCGCGGACGTCGATTAATCACTTTTATCATAAATAAATAAATAAAGAAATAAAATAATCACGTTCCTGTAAGCATCCACAAAAAGTTATAACAGTTTAGATATAAATAAAGAAAGAAAAAAATCTTTTATCAAATGGACAGCAATAACGATACTGCGTGGGAGGAGACAGGGGAAAGCCCTATAACATTCAAGAAGAGAGAGGTTAAAGAAGAGACCGAATCAGACATAAAAATACTCATAAGAATGATGAGCCAAATGATGATAGAGATGAGGGAAGATAGGGAAGAAAGAAGGAGAGAGAGAAAGGAGGATAGAGAGGAACTCATTAGGGAGATACGAAAAATAATGAAGGGAGACACAGGAGAGTCAGAGGAGGAGGAGAGCAAAGAGGAAATAAAGACCGACGAAATAAAGACTGAAATCACCGCAATAAAGGTAGAGATCGGCACAGCAAAAGCCGAGATAGAAGAAGCAAAGGCGGAATTGGAGGACGTAAGACGAAAGGTGGACGCGATAGATAGAAAGATAGAAGGAGTCGAGCCACAACAGAACATACCGAGAGAGATTATGGCCGAACGTCTGGAGGAATTGGAAAGGAAATTCGAACGGAGAATAAATGTGCGGGAACCGAGCCAGTCGTGGGCCGAAAGGCAAATAAAAATTGAAATCTTCAGGGCAGGTGAAAACGAGAGTCCGATGGACCACGTGGAGAGCGCACGGAACCTGTTCTCTGAGCCCTCTAAGCCGGAGCCGGACAAAATCAATATTGCCAGCACATACCTGCAAGGGCCAGCTAGAGATTGGTGGCGAACGATCGAGTTTAAACCTAGATCATTCGTGGAATATCGAGAAGAGATCCTACGAAGCTTTTGGAACGCCACCAGACAAGAGGGGATCTACTTCCACATCACCAATGAAAAGTACGGGTTCAAACCTACCGAGACGATAACCCAGTTCTATTACAGGCAGGTGGCCGGCCTCCAGCAGCTGCCAGCGTATCACATGACGGAAGAGCAAATCATCTCGATCATCCGACACAACATGCCGACAGACATCAGGCGGATGATGATAAGCCGGGATGACAAGGGCATCCACGAGATGGGGGACGCCATAGCCAAGTTCGAGCGAGCAGAAGGACGGGGAAGGCAGATAGAGAGGCCGAGACAAGAACCAGATAGGAGAAAGCTACCACCAGATCGATACTAATGAAAATTTAGGCTAAAAGCACGCTGACGAACACGGATTTGCCAAAGGAATACGACTACCGGAACACGATTTATAAACAACTGGAACTGAAGAAAAATGACCTCGGACTGGAAAGGACCTACACGTCGCATCACATCATACAATAACAAGGGGGGAAGGGGGGTTAATAAAGCATCTTTTCAATCAAAGCCGACCGCAGATAACTAAACACGAAAGGAAACTATTCGAGATAAATAAGTCAACATTTCTGAAAGCCATTTTAAATAAGTCAGTATTTCTGAAAGCCATTTTAATAAATCAATATTCCTGAGAGCCATTTTAGATCAAAGAACGTCGCCCGACTTCAACTAGACCACCTAAAGAAAGAAAGAAAAGCCGGATCACGAGAGTACACTATTATTGTTCCTTCCCTCACTATTTACCATTGTGTTAGGAGGTACAGAGCTCGGATATTTCGAATGCTTATTGTTCTATAAAAGATTATTCGCTACCTCGTACATGTTGTCGTTTTTTGCAGAGGGGACTTCGGAAAGGTCCATCCCCCTGCCTTCCATTAGATAGGCCGTAAGAGAATGCCTATATGTTCGTAACCTTGCATCGCGGGACTTCGGAAATGTCCATCCCCATGCCAACCTTCCACCCAGGGTGCCTGTACCAGATTGGGCAAGATATACCAATTATGGCACGCCGAGTTTAGTTCGTAGATGTCAATCCGAGCCTGACCACATGACCTGCCACTTCGTTTTCTTTATGTGAGGGGAAGTCGAACTGTATGATAGTCGGCTTACACGGAGCGGGGTAAAGAAAGAGAGAGAGAAAGAAAATAAATAATTTTATTGTGAAAAAATTAAAATGCCAAACCTCACATTTTAATTTTTTTTGGACGGATCGCGGGGATATATACCGAGACAAAGTCGGTATATGTAAACACACACACACTCAAGCAATGTAAAATACTCTATTTTATTTTCTTACAACTTATGATAAAAAATAGATATAGTTTTCTTTCCATACTTTCTAAAATACACTTGTAAAATAAAATATTAATATGTCTAATTAAATAGTTTAAGGCTTTAACATAATTTACTAAAATAATATTCTCTAAAAATGAAAAATAATATGCCATTATAAATATCAATAAATAATTTATACTTGTATATGCCGCGGGGGTAATTAAAAAGGGATATTTTAAATTATAATTGTAGTAAAAGTAAAAGCTTATAGAAATGATTTTGAGAAAGATTAAATGCTCGACTTTTAGCTAATGTAAATTACATTGTTCTCGTAAGACACGCACACACGTATGCATCCAAGGTGTGAATGAATATAAGTTTGTTAACTGAGATTGCAATATGAGATTGCCTAAACATAAGATTGCCTTAAGCATATGGATTGAATGAAACTACGTTGGACACGGACCCCAACGACAACTCTAAGAACATGGAACTCTGGGGGGAGATTGGATCCTCAGATAAGATCCAACCCATATAAATATCAAGCAAAATCTAAAGATGTCAACTGAACTGTTAAAAAATGTTAAGTTAAGCTAAGTCAAATTGTCAAATCTCTTTTATTCAATTTTCTTTTAATTCAAGTCAAAATTCAATTTAATTCAAAATACTTCGTTTGTGCTATCCGTATTCAAGATGATCGCTGTGAAATTAATATTTAGAGCGTCGGTTGTCATGAGGGGCTAGGAAACCCTTCAGTGATTGATCGACGCTCCGCCACCAGAACATCTCCGTCGCTATGAATACTTAATAATATTACCATCTGAAATTAGTGCTCCAACCAGTCAAATAATGTTCCGTGAAATATATGAATCGTCCAGACTTATTACGCTCAACTTTAAAAGAAATGAATAACTCCATTATGGAAAACATCATCTCCCATGTTCAAACCATCACTTACTTAGAAGCAGCGGAAGACTAAGCCAAAATCCTAGGTAAACACTTTATTTTTTTTATGCTTTCATTCATTCCATACGTAAACTTTTAAAAAGGCAATCTCATAATTAACTAACTTTGATTCTCGTAAATTAAACTATAAAATGTTCCGTAATTCATTATATTTAAAACTTATTATTGTAACTTATTATTGTAATCTCAACCTTCGTAAAATCAAACACTATGCAATCCCTCAAATTTAAAACTCAGGACTTTTCAAATATGAACTTTGACCCTAATTATTATCATATAAGTTATAACACTTACCTTCAAAATATAAAAAAGAAATTTATATTCTATCATCCATATTTTATTATGTATAACATGTTCTTTTCTGTGCGAGTGCATAAATGCGTGTGTGTGCGTGTAAATAAAACTTTTAATCAATGTTGCTTTTTTTTATATTTAATAAATTTGTTCAGTATTTAAACAAGTCGAGCATTTCTCAAATCATTTCCTATAATTAAATCTTTATTTTATTTTTTCGTTTTGATTATTAATAAAGTTATCATTTATTCATATAATTAATTATATTACTTTAGATTTATCTTTCTTAAACTTTGTTGCTTTTTGTAAAATGTCATTTACAAACATCGTGCCGTAAGTCACGATGTTTATTTATTTAATTATTCCGTAGTTAAGATAGATGTAAGAGTTGGGAGGGTCTATTATAAAAAGTATAAATAAATGTCAATAAATTATAAGTAAAGCTGGAGTAAATAATTCTACCGGACGGTATGATATAGGGGGGATGATCTTATAGCTTCTAATTGTTTTGAGACATAAACGAATTATCGTATTGGTTACAAATAACCAATGACCCGGTCCAATGCTTGGATCGATCTATCAGTCAAGCAAGCGTCTTATCCATTAGTTAGTAGAGCGTCTTTTACCAGATGAGTAATTAGAAAACAATTACATCGCGACCCTGAGTGACCCTATTGGTCCATGCTGGGAGTTTGAGCTTGTGGGCGGGATTAGACTTCGAAATCGTTTTGATATGACGTAAGGTGATGCGAGAAGTTAAATTGTAATTAAATCATCGTATCTGGCGCCCCCTTGTGTTGATAGTGAACAATTATCGATATAAGAAAATAAATAAAGCTTTACGCTATGTCATGTTTGTTTCGGAGCTCTCGATCTCTTTTAGGAAGGTACGGATAAAGATAAATAGACCGTACGGTAACAATATATATATATTGTAACGAGCACAGACGTTCGTTACATTGTTGTTTTTTTTTTTTTTATTTATTAAACATGAAAGTAAATTAAAAAGTTCGCATTTAAAAATTTTCTTTAAGAATTAAAAATTGAAATTAAATATCAACTTAAACTCTTATATATTAAATCGCACAGATAATGAAAAATTATTAAAATAAAAATTTATTAAAGAAAAAGTATTTTAAAACTAAATTTTAAAAAGATTTGGAGATAAAATTATATCTTTAAATTTATCTTTAAACATATTTTTGATTTGGAAAACAGGTTAATTAATCAGAAATGGAAATGATTGTTAATTAGTTAAATGTAAACCAGCCTTGGCATTTAAATGTAAAAACACCGGTCAGATAAGAAAACAATAGAAACTTTCAGCAAATGAAATAAATCCATTTGGAAATCGGACCTCAACGAAAAGGATCATCTCATTGATGACGTAATGTTAAGTCAATCCTTCGAATACGTATAAAAGGAAAAATTTTGGAAATTATTAATTAGTGACTGGAAATTGATTATTACGATGTGACTACATGTAGTAGTATGGAGTTGGAGGAATTGACAGACGCACGGTCAATTCTTTCAGCTGTTAAAGAAAGGAGAAATGAACTATCGTTTCCTAAATTGAGGACCAACTAAATTAAAAAACCTCCGAATGAATAAATAAAACAACGGCTAAATGGATACCAATTTTAGGACGGCGTGGGAATTTATGTTCATGGCAAGCAACGGATAAAGTTGGACGTTTTAAAAATCGTAAGAACTTATATATTCACTTGAAACAATAAGAACTGTAAATTTTAAAACTTTCCAGATTTAAATAATTGCAATATTATTCTATCTGACCAACATTATTTATTAATTAGTTATAATTTTATTTAATGTATTTATTTTGTAAAATCATTTCCATTTATTTATTTTTTGTTCTTTAAGTTTTATTATGATTTTTGTTTTCCGTTAAGTTAAATTATATAAATGTTAAACTTAAGTCGGGCGTGAATGGCTGTATAGATTTGTAAAGTTATATTAGGGGAGGGTAATCTTAGGTTATTTGTTTCGTGGTTAGATTGGGTCAATGGATTGGATATATTGGTGTGATTAGTAGATGTAATATTGATTCGCCACGGGCAGAATCGCTTCATACGCCGCACACTTCCGTTTGCCTATGGAAGGAATTATAAGTCGGATACCGCAGTTCCTTTCTATGGAGTTTTTGTTTTATTGCTCTTCTTTAGAGATAGATGTAATATTCCTATCTCATAAGAGGCAATTTCTTCTTTTAACCTTTTGTGCTGTCGTATTTTATTACATTGAATACATCGATATATCAGATGAATTGATGCCAGTTTGACTACGAATTTTAGCCTAAGGTTAAAGAGGGATAGAATATTTTAATTTCAATGCAAATCTATGTAGTATTCATGCTCGACCCTAAATAAAAATGCATTAAATTTAAGTTGTTTATAGATGCTTGCATGGATTGTTTATCGGTTAACTATGTTTTGCGTTTTCATATTTGATCAAAATATATAGACATTCGATAAATAATGATACCTTACGGTGAGTATCTAAAATGTATTTATTCGGATGTCTTTTAAGTTATTGGTGACAATGCAAGTATCTTATGGTGAATACTATTGGGTTACATATAAATTTCCCTCCGCAATTGTCAGTAATCAATAATTTTATATTTTGATCGCTTATGTTTACTTTGGAATGTTTTTAACCGTGTAATCCATGTAACCGATCTGTAGCAACTTATTATAACAAGCTTTTATAATCCCATCTGTGCGAACTTAATTAAAATGTAAAATCAGAATGTAATAGTAATTAAAGGTAAATTAAAGTCAAAAATCAAAGTTAAAAATAATGTTAAATGTTAAAATGTAAAACTAATACTAAAATAATTTTAAATCTTATATATATGTGCATAAATAAATGTTTGTATGTTAATTACTGGCAGTGGCTTATTTTATTTATTTTTTAATATTGAAATCTAATTAGATAAGATATGATATTATTAAATCTCTGCTTCTCCCTGAGCTAGTGACATGGGCTAACGACCGGAACCAAAATATTTAAAAAAAAAAAAAAAATTTTTTTTTTTTTTTTGACTTACGTATCTGCCTACTTATAAATTTTTCTAGGTTCAAATGCCTAGATGGCGCTCCGTAGTGCAGTTCACGTTAAGTCGCCTTCTCCGGATCGTTACAACTGGCTTTCCCAATCTGGGGCCGATCTTTAATAAACCACAAATACCCTGAGCAAATTTTGTCAAAATGAAATATTTTTATCTGTTTACATAAAGTCGTATACTTTAAATCTGATAAAAGCACTGCCAGAAAGAAATAGCACATATATTAAAAACCAACGGAAAGATATAAAAAAATTTTAAAACTAATTTTTGTTAAAAAAAAAACAAAAAGTCAAAAGGTTGCAATAAATATGTTTTTTTTTTTTTGTTGTTGATATATATTATGCTTTAACGTGTATAGGCACGCACAGCCACGTAAGTTTATGATCGAAATGTGGTGCCTTACGATGAGTACCTTTGGGAATTACTTAAGTGTAAGCCTATTTATGCATTTCAATCAGTCATAAATAAGTTGGTGGTATTTATAATTGTTCTGCAAATATACACGTTTAAACCCATTATTTCTTAAAACATATTTACCTCAATGCAACCTTCTTTAAATAAATAATTTATAAAATAACTTGCTTGTTATGCCGTGTGTAAAAATAAAATGTATAAAATAAAATAGAACTCTTGTGGGGAGGGGTGTAAACGTAAATGGTCCTTAGGTAAGCGATAGTCAACATTTCATTTTTCTTTTTGTATATAGTCCTTTTGTAAAATTATTAACTGGATGTTTGTAAATGTCTTCGTCAATCGTGTACCGTAATTACTAACCCTAAGTAAAATTTTTTTTTTTTGATCATTTTTTTTTTAAGTTGTAACGATCCGGAGAAGGCGACTTAACGTGAACTGCACTACGGAGCGCCATCTAGGCATTTGAACCTAGAAAAATCTATAAGTAGGCAGATACGTAAGTCAAAAAAAAAAAAAAATTGTTTTTTTTTTTTTTAAATATTTTGGTTCCGGTCGTTAGCCCATGTCACTAGCTCAGGGAGAAGCAGAGATTTAATAATATCATATCTTATCTAATTAGATTTCAATATTAAAAAATAAATAAAATAAGCCACTGCCAGTAATTAACATACAAACATTTATTTATGCACATATATATAAGATTTAAAATTATTTTAGTATTAGTTTTACATTTTAACATTTAACATTATTTTTAACTTTGATTTTTGACTTTAATTTACCTTTAATTACTATTACATTCTGATTTTACATTTTAATTAAGTTCGCACAGATGGGATTATAAAAGCTTGTTATAATAAGTTGCTACAGATCGGTTACATGGATTACACGGTTAAAAACATTCCAAAGTAAACATAAGCGATCAAAATATAAAATTATTGATTACTGACAATTGCGGAGGGAAATTTATATGTAACCCAATAGTATTCACCATAAGATACTTGCATTGTCACCAATAACTTAAAAGACATCCGAATAAATACATTTTAGATACTCACCGTAAGGTATCATTATTTATCGAATGTCTATATATTTTGATCAAATATGAAAACGCAAAACATAGTTAACCGATAAACAATCCATGCAAGCATCTATAAACAACTTAAATTTAATGCATTTTTATTTAGGGTCGAGCATGAATACTACATAGATTTGCATTGAAATTAAAATATTCTATCCCTCTTTAACCTTAGGCTAAAATTCGTAGTCAAACTGGCATCAATTCATCTGATATATCGATGTATTCAATGTAATAAAATACGACAGCACAAAAGGTTAAAAGAAGAAATTGCCTCTTATGAGATAGGAATATTACATCTATCTCTAAAGAAGAGCAATAAAACAAAAAACTCCATAGAAAGGAACTGCGGTATCCGACTTATAATTCCTTCCATAGGCAAACGGAAGTGTGCGGCGTATGAAGCGATTCTGCCCGTGGCGAATCAATATTACATCTACTAATCACACCAATATATCCAATCCATTGACCCAATCTAACCACGAAACAAATAACCTAAGATTACTCTCCCCTAATATAACTTTACAAATCTATACAGCCATTCACGCCCGACTTAAGTTTAACATTTATATAATTTAACTTAACGGAAAACAAAAATCATAATAAAACTTAAAGAACAAAAAATAAATAAATGGAAATGATTTTACAAAATAAATACATTAAATAAAATTATAACTAATTAATAAATAATGTTGGTCAGATAGAATAATATTGCAATTATTTAAATCTGGAAAGTTTTAAAATTTACAGTTCTTATTGTTTCAAGTGAATATATAAGTTCTTACGATTTTTAAAACGTCCAACTTTATCCATTGCTTGCCATGAACGTAAATTCCCACGCCATCCTAAAATTGGTATCCATTTAGCCGTTGTTTTATTTATTCATTCGGAGGTTTTTTAATTTAGTTGGTCCTCAATTTAGGAAACGATAGTTCATTTCTCCTTTCTTTAACAGCTGAAAGAATTGACCGTGCGTCTGTCAATTCCTCCAACTCCGTACTACTACATGTAGTCACATTGTAATAATCAATTTCCAGTCACTAATTAATAATTTCCAAAATTTTTCCTTTTATACGTATTCGAAGGATTGACTTAACATTACGTCATCAATGAGATGATCCTTTTCGTTGAGATCCGATTTCCAAATGGATTTATTTCATTTGCTGAAAGTTTCTATTGTTTTCTTATCTGACCGGTGTTTTTACATTTAAATGCCAAGGCTGGTTTACATTTAACTAATTAACAATCATTTCCATTTCTGATTAATTAACCTGTTTTCCAAATCAAAAATATGTTTAAAGATAAATTTAAAGATATAATTTTATCTCCAAATCTTTTTAAAATTTAGTTTTAAAATACTTTTTCTTTAATAAATTTTTATTTTAATAATTTTTCATTATCTGTGCGATTTAATATATAAGAGTTTAAGTTGATATTTAATTTCAATTTTTAATTCTTAAAGAAAATTTTTAAATGCGAACTTTTTAATTTACTTTCATGTTTAATAAATAAAAAAAAAAAACAACAACAATGTAACGAACGTCTGTGCTCGTTACAATATATATTGTGGCCATCTTAATGGGCACAAGGGTTTAAGATACCTTGTATCTTAAATAAATGGTTATATCTTATTAAAAAAAAATGAAATAGTCTTAGAATTTTAAATTTTTTTTGTTGGAGATTGTTTAAAGCTTAAATATGGGTTGCTTATGCAGTTTACTGACCACTTTATAAGTATTTATTAGTATTATTGTGGTTAATGAGATATTTAATGTAAGGAACAGGGGGTTGTTTATTAATGGAATTGATACATCTTGTTGGAAAGATGCAAAGTTATCCTGTGTTAGTATAATATTATTTGAATGGTTTCAAAATCCTTTATTCATTAATTCTTATCCTTTTGTCAACAGTTAATAGCAGTTTCAATTATATTTAGTTTAAGATAGTTCAATATTTAGGTTGTAGTACATGTTTATGCATGTATGATTCTGAATTATGTTTCATTTCATTTTCATCTTTAATAACAGCAAACAATAGTACATTCACAATAAAAACATTTAAATTACAGTAGTTAACTTAAATAATTTAACAAATATATTTCTTTCCAATAATTAATAGATAGTTAAATCAATGGATTATTTTATAAACTGAATAAATTATTAATCATTTTTATTTGATAGTTAATTAATATTCATTTTTCTTTCAAATTTGTAAAAGCTATTTATTTTATTATTATTATTTTTCTTGTCTTCATTTAGTTTTAAAAATCAAAATGATTTTTTTTGTTGAAAAGATTTGTTTTTGCATAGGTAATTAGTTAGTTAGCAAGATGCATGGGAGTAACCTGGTGAAAGGCAAAGAGTTTTTAACAAAGATCTCCAGTGTAAAATTGGCTCTTTATAATGTAATGGTAGACAGTAAACAGTGGTTCATGTATTATAAAAATTAAAGCCAGTTACTGAAGTCAAATTGACTTTGAAAAGACTTTAGAGTAAAAACTTCCAAAGGAGCTTCAGAACTTTATTATGGAAAAAAATAATTAAAAAATGCTATTCTAAGGTTTTAAAAAAGGTACGTCAGTTTGATTAACTCTCTTCAATTTAAACATTTCTGAATTAATCCCTTTATAACTATTACTCTTTTAAAAATGTGTGTTAATAACATCCAGTCTATATTATTTCATTTAATTGCCATTTTAAATAAGAGTGGTTTACGTAAATATTATTGTTGTATCATTAAGCAACATATTTTTTTTTGATATATATGGAAAATGCATGCAGAATTGTTCTATAGAATATATTTTAATTCTCACTATTTTTCGTATAGTGTTCTTTGTGAAGATTACACATAGACCTAAGGATATGTCTATTTTGATAGATCATATTATGTTTAAGTTCATCGTAAGGAGATAACAGTATTCATTTATTTGATATGTCTGGAACCAATGCACATTTTAAATTAAGGAAATAAAATGTAAGCTACTTCTGTTAAATTGAATAGTAGGACAGAAATGCTGGTAATTTTTGTTCTCTTCAATAAGGACGGAATATGAAACAAAGCATTATTAATTATGGAATTACTAAGGACAATTTAAAGTATTATTAAATGCTATTCAGAAAAATACTAAGGATAATCGCGTATTTAATCCAAAACTGCATGGAAAATGTTTTATATTTTCAGTATAATAAGGAGAATTTAACTGCTTGCGTGTGATTTGGTACCTCAAATGGATATGCTATGAACACTGAAAGGTGCTGGGGATATTTAAGTTATGCTTATATATATTTTTTTAAGTTATACTGCAGAAGTGCATTTTAGTTTAAATTCAGTTTGGAATATGACCCTTATTGTTTCGTAAACCTGGAACCAGCTTTGCAACTGAACTTTTATTTTAAATTACAAAACTAATAACCTTTGTTTCTTTATTTTTTTATTGCTTGTCATAATTAATATATATGATAGGTAGATAGGCTTTATTTATTATTATGACATTTATAATCTGTGTTATTTTGATTTTTGAGACCATCTCTGAAGCGTATCTAAAGGAGGAGTATGCTGGTAAAAATTGATTGTGTTCAAACAGGTCTTATTATTCTTTTACGAAGGTAAAAGAAAGAAATATTTTTTTAATATATTATTAGAGAGGTTTACATTTATTTTGTATGCTTTATTATCTCAAAGTGAAAATTTTGTTCTTTGGTTAAATCAACGAACTTATAATAGAAATAGTTCGTTAGATATAAAAAGAGCTTGTTGTAATAATTAGAACCGTTAAATTTTAAAAAGTAACCTAAAGTTTATTAAATTAAAAGTTATGCCTTAATGCAATATTTAATTATCATATTACCTGCTTAGTGTAATTTAGAGTTAATATTATATATACTTTTTATTCGTGGGTGTATGTTTGTTTTGCACAATTATGATATTTGTTTGATAAAATTTAGTGTGAATATTTTATGCATAAATTTCGTACATTGTCATATTTTACTGAGTTGAATGGATTGGTATATTATCTGCATGTATTTATCTGCCAGCGTGTATTTATAATGTTCGATATTTAGAGAAGCTATGAGAATAAAAAGAAATCTTTGCATTATAATGTCTGTAGGAATAAAAGATCTTGCTTATTTAGTATATGTTAATTATTTTCCATGAGTAGAGCCTAGTTTATTTTATATGCGTATGACTAATGATATTTTTTGAAGTGATGTTCTTAGGGCCCTGGTGACAAGGAATTAAAATCCCCACCAATAATGTATTTAGAAGTAGAGGAGTTATTGTTGAAATATGATTAAATGATTCTTAGGAAGTTATGTGATGTTTTTCTTGGATTCTTGGTAATGAATTATTGTAGAAGTGTTCAGTAAGAGTTATCTGCTCCTCATGTACATTTGCTTTTTAACATATAGTATGTAAATTCATGAAAATATAGCTTTGTGTTAATTAATATGTGGCTAGATAAATTGTTAGATTAACTCTTGATGTAGTAATTACGACATTGTTCGAAATAAAATAATTATATGATATTTTCTTAATGAATGGAGAGTTTATAGAAAAGATTGTTTTACATTATTGTTTCTTGAACGTACACACACACATGTAATATAAATAATATCGCGTATATAAAGTATCGAATTATTGAAATTAAAATGAGAAATAAATGCTTTTCAAATATACTACATTTATTTAACAGAAGTATAAAATATTAAGATTAAAATGGGAAATAAATATTTTAGAATACAGTGTATTTATTTAAATAAATGTTACAAATCATCAAATCATCAGAATAAACATGATTTTGTTGCTATAAGTGAAAGGTATATGTAATTGAAAGTGATTATTAGTCAATTAGAGAAAGTTGCTTTGCTGAAAGCCAAATATAAATGATTTGATTTATTTTGTTAATCAACAGTAATATCCTAGCAAAAGTATCTATATTTTTTTTGTGCTAATAATATAATATGTCATTTATTTTCGGTCATATAGATGAAACATGCAAGCAAAGTATGTGCTCAAAGTCAGGATATTTAAGTTTTATTATTAATTTGTTTAGATAGTAGGGATAATCCCAAACTGATGCTAAAAATTTATTTAATAATTTAAAAGTCTGTAAAACAAAGAACCCATTTGAAAATATTATGTAAAACCAAATTTATTTTGTTTATTGTAATAAATGATTTGTTTTAGTTATTTAAAATCTTAAAATCTGTGTCTTGAGTTATTCTTGTGTACATTCGTATTTCCATTTCCACATCTCCACATTTCATAAATCTATTATAAAACAGATATATTGTTTTAGAGTTATAATATTAAATTTGCTAGTGTCTGACAATATTGTATTTCTTAATCCAAACATTTTAAAAGAACATTTGCCACTTGATAAACATATTAGAAAGGTTGCCAAGTCAGTATTTTTGTGAGATGATGATATGAGATTAAAATACCCTATCTCAGTCATTATCTTCTTATTGAAACACAGTAAAATATTTTTGTCAATTTGTGTTATTACATTTTTTTATCATACTTTAGAATTATAATTTATGGGCCAATATATTTTATTTATTTAACTGTGTTTGTTAAATTCCCTGAGATCTTATTATTTATTTCTTGATTGGCATTAAAGTAGATGTTTAGATTATGATATGCCAAGTAATAGAATTGTTTAAGAATATAATTATAGCAAACTGATATATGTTATACTTGGATGAAGGAAGAAATTAAGTTTAAAGTATATTTTAATAGACTGTATCAAATAAACATTATGATTCTTTATCATGCAATTAATTAACAAAGGAATTTACATTATATTAAATGTTTTATAATATGTCTTCTTTTATTCATTTATTATCATATATCTTATGAACTGCCTATAGCCTCCCACTGAGCTGAGCTGAACATAAACTTAAATATAGAGTCTCAGTAATAATTTTATTATATCTTTTATTATATTGTTCTATTCATTAATAGAACTGGCGCCTGGGCATTTCGTTCATGTAATGTATATGAGCGGAGTTGGGAGTGTAGGTTAGGGAGTATGTCTTCTGGCACCCAACGTGGGGCTTAGATATAGCTTTGGTGGCATTGACATAGCTTTGGTGGCCCAATTGACTGATGATGATGAGAAGTATGTTTTCTGTATGCCAATTGTGGTGGCTTGAGATATATTTGACATTTTGTAGATAGATTGCAATACAGATTTTGTTGTATGAAAGTGGTAGCTCAATCAATTGTGCAATGATGATGATGGACTAGGTTTTCTGGTGACCAATGTAGATGTGCAATGTGTAGTGGAGCTGCACATAGTACAGGTTGGATTGTGGTGCACAGATGTCTTGGCATTGAGTAGTTTAGTATAGTTTTCAGATTATTTAATGTTTTCTGGTGTGCCAATTTTGGGCATCTATTGACATTGATTGGTTGATGATTGGGTAACTTGGTGTGGTCAATTGATGATGATGATCCTGGTGAGTTTTTCTGGTGCAACCTAGTGGCCTGATTGGTTGATAGATGATTAGCTATAGAACTGTTTTTTGTTGTCCAGTGTATTTGGCCAATGATGATGATTATGGTAGGTTTTCTGGTGTGCTAATGTAGCTGCATGATTGATTAATGGTGGATAATTATAGTGCTACTTGTTGATATTTGATGTGTCAAGTCACAATGATTAGATATGAAGTTGGTTTCTAGATTCCCAATATTTGATGTATGGAAATATTGTGACATAGATAAGACAAGTTGTGGCTTTGTGGGATTGATAACTATAATGATGTAGGTCTGATAGGATTATATGGTATATGACTAACATACCAAGTTTGATAAATGAAAGTTGTCTGGTATTGTAAATATTAGTTATAGTTTTGAATGGCGCGGAGAACTTAACTTAATAATCATGCTTATAAAAAATTGTGTTGTCTTCAGTATTATATAGAAGTTAATTTGATGTACAGTATAAGTGTGGGTGAAAGTAAAGATTTTATCCAGCTAACTTATTAGTGTTTGGATCGATATTGTCAGCATATACAGTGCCATAATTTTGCTATCAAATGTGGAAACCGAATGTTACATTTAATAACACAAATAAACATACTAGAGTAATTTTATGTACTTATAAGTGATGAAGGGAAATTTGGATTGTTTGATTGGGGAGGGAGAGTGAAGCTGATGTACTTTGTTTTTGTCTGCAAATATTAATAAAGAAAAATATAAAGTACAATGGAAGAGTTTAATATTGATGAAGATTTGGGCGGGTCCCAAGAAATATTATCACCAGAGGTGATTGTCTTGTCTCCTGATATAGATTCGGGAAATGAAACTATAAACTTCATGAATAAAGAAGATAATAAGTCAGAAAATGTCTCATTGGGAGGAGCATTTGATTGCTTCAAATTGCTTGATGCAATAAATAAGAGTCTTGATCAAAAATTGTTAGAAATGAAAAATAATACAGATAAACAGATGAAAGAGAATTCAGATAATTTAGCTAAACAAATGTTAGAGATAAAAGAAAGTATGGTGACAAAGGATGAATTTATAAAGATGGAAGATAAGTTAGATAAACAGATGAAAGAACATTTTCAGAATATGTCAGAGATGATGTCAGGAATGTTCAGAAAGAATGTCCAACAAATAGAACCCAAAGTATCAGAAACAAAATTAGAGGTAGAATTAGAAATGCTAAAAATGATGCCAGAGAAATTATCAGATGATGTTCAACCAGAATCAGAAATAAAAGAAGAAGTGAGATTAGAAATAAAGTTAGAAGTATCAGAGGTGAAGGTGGAAGTGCAAGATAGTAAGAGTTAAATTATAGAAGTGAAAGAAGTTAATGAAAATATTAGTAGCCAAATACTCAAACTAGAAATTACAGAATTATGTATTAAAGGTCAACTACATAAGAGTAGGTTAAATGGTAATAACCTAGTATTGCCAGTTAAGGATAAAGGTCGACTGATTGCTAGATTGGTTCATAAAAATTACAGTTTATATGGTCATGAACTAAAAGCATACCAAAAGATTGATGAGATAGTTAGTAAAGAACTAGAAGTGGACAAGAAGGAAGTTATGAATGTGTTTAAAGATTTCAAAGAAAATTGTGATAAAATGATGAGATTATTAGATTAGTGAAGTTAGAAGTGTTTTCTTTAGGCAGGAAATATCCAGAAATTTTGAGAAGCAAGTTAGCAAAGATTACTGATATTACCAGTAATAAATTTAAAGATAAAAATAAAGGCATAGTTTCTGAGTGTGCTCTTAATAATGTAGATCGTGATATAAAGAAGAATGTTTGTAGAAAAGTGTTATATGCAGGTAGTAAACATTTAATACCTAGTGTAGAACAAATAATAGAATATTGTAATCATGTTAAAGAGACTAATAAGCTAAAAATTAAATGCAAGTTTAAGGAGACACATATATTTTGTATAGAATGTCATAAAAAGAAAAAGATTATTGATTTAAAAGAAAGCTTAAGAAAGGCCAAGTTCAAACACAAATGAGCAAAAGGAAAGTTAGTTTATGAAAATACTCTTAAGAAAGTTAAAAATAAAGAAAGGAATAGCCAAAAGGTTAAAAATAAATCCCAGACAATAAGAGTGAATTCTCATATAGAAAGATTTGTTAGAAGAAAAAAAATCAAAAATGTAGACATGAGATTTAGAAGATACCTATAATGCTCATAGCTTAATACCATATCCAGTTAGAGTACCAGATAGTTAATAAATGTGAGAATATAAAAAAAAAATTCTGTATGCATCATTTTCTAAAGTGTAAATTAGTTTTATTTGTGTTGTTTAATAATGATTAACACAACCTAATGGTGTTACTTAATTCATTTTTTTTTCTTTTATAAGGATGGGGGATTTGTGGTTATCTGAATGGGCACAAGGGTTTAAGATACCTTGTATCTTAAATAAATGGTTATATTTTATTAAAAAAAATGAAATAGCCTTAGAATTTTAATTTGTTTTTGTTGGAGATTGTTTAAAGCTTAAATATGGGTTGCTTATGCAGTTTACTGACCACTTTATAAGTATTTATTAGTATTATTGTGGTTAATGAGGTATTTAATGTAAGGAAGGGGGGTTGTTTATTAATGGAATTGATACATCTTGTTGGAAAGATGCAAAGTTATCCTGTGTTAGTATAATATTATTTAAATGGTTTCAAAATCCTTTATTCATTAATTCTTATCCTTTTGTCAACAGTTAATAGCAGTTTCAATTATATTTAGTTAAGATAGTTCAATATTTAGGTTGTAGTACATGTTTATGCATGTATGATTCTGAATTATGTTTCATTTCATTTTCATCTTTAATAACAGCAAACAATAGTACATTCACAATAAAAACATTTAAATTACAGTAGTTAACTTAAATAATTTAACAAATATATATTTCTTTCCAATAATTAATAGATAGTTAAATCAATGGATTATTTTATAAACCGAATAAATTATTAATCATTTTTATTTGATAGTTAATTAATATTCATTTTTCTTTCAAATTTGTAAAAGCTATTTATTTTATTATTATTATTTTTCTTGTCTTCATTTAGTTTTAAAAACCAAAATGATTTTTTTTTGTTGAAAAGATTTGTTTTTGCATAGGTAATTAGTTAGTTAGCAAGATGCATGGGAGTAACCTGGTGAAAGGCAAAGAGTTTTTAACAAAGATCTCCAGTGTAAAATTGGCTCTTTATAATGTAATGGTAGACAGTAAACAGTGGTTCATGTATTGTAAAAATTAAAGCCAGTTACGGAAGTCAAATTGACTTTGAAAAGACTTTAGAGTAAAAACTTCCAAAGGAGCTTCAGAACTTTATAATGGAAAAAATTAATTAAAAAATGCTATTCTAAGGTTTTAAAAAAGGTACGTCGGTTGATTAACTCTCTTCAATTTAAACATTTCTGAATTAATCCCTTTATAATTATTACTCTTTTAAAAATATGTGTTAATAACATCCAGTCTATATTATTTCATTTAATTGCCATTTTAAATAAGAGTGGTTTACATAAATATTATTGTTGTATCATTAAGCAACATATTTTTTTTTGATATATATGGAAAACGCATGCAGAACTGTTCTATAGAATATATTTTAATTCTCACTATTTTTCGTGTAGTGTTCTTTGTGAAGATTATACATAGACCTAAGGATATGTCTATTTTGATAGATCATATTAAGTTTAAGTTCATCGTAAGGAGATAACAGTATTCATTTATTTGATATGTCTGGAACCAATGCACATTTTAAATTAAGGAAATAAAATGTAAGCTACTTCTGTTAAATTGAATAGTAGGACAGAAATGCTGGTAATTTTTGTTCTCTTCAATAAGGACGGAATATGAAACAAAGCATTATTAATTATGGAATTACTAAGGACAATTTAAAGTATTATTAAATGCTATTCAGAAAAATACTAAGGATAATCGCATATTTAATCCAAAACTGCATGGAAAATGTTTTATATTTTCAGTATAATAAGGAGAAATTAACTGCTTGTGTGTGATTTGGTACCTCGAATGGATATGCTATGAACACTGAAAGGTGCTGGGCATATTTAAGTTATGCTTATATATATTTTTTAAGTTATGCTGCAGAAGTGCATTTTAGTTTAAATTCAGTTTGGAATATGACCCTTATTGTTTCGTTAACCTGGAACCAGCTTTGCAACTGAACTTTTATTTTAAATTACAAAACTAATAACCTTTGTTTCTTTATTTTTTTTATTGCTTGTCATAATTAATATATATGATAGGTAGATAGGCTTTATTTATTATTATGTTATTTATAATCTGTGTTATTTTAATTTTCGAGACCATCTCTGAAGCGTATCTAAAGGAGGAGTATGCTGGTAAAAATTGATTGTGTTCAAACAGGTCTTATTATTCTTTTACGAAGGTAAAAGAAAGAAATATTTTTTTAATATATTATTAGAGAGGTTTACATTTATTTTGTATGCTTTATTATCTCAAAGTGAAAATTTTGTTCTTTGTTTAAATCAACGAACTTATAATAGAAATAGTTCGTTAGATATAAAAAGAGTTTATTGTAATAATTAGAACCGTTAAATTTTAAAAAGTAACCTAAAGTTTATTAAATTAAAAGTTATGCCTTAATGCAATATTTAATTATCGTATTACCTGCTTAGTGTAATTTAGAGTTAATATTATATATACTTTTTATTCGCGGGTGTGTGTTTGTTTTGCACAATTATGATATTTGTTTGATAAAATTTAGTGTGAATATTTTATGCATAAATTTCGTACATTGTCATATTTTACTGAGTTGAACGGATTGGTATATTATCTGTATGTATTTATCTGCCAGTGTGTATTTATAATGTTCGATATTTAGAGAAGCTATGAGAATAAAAAGAAATCTTTGCGTTATAATGTCTGTAGGAATAAAAGATCTTGCTTATTTAGTATATGTTAATTATTTTCCATGAGTAGAGCCTAGTTTATTTTATATGTGTATGACTAATGATATTTTTTTGAAGTGATGTTCTTAGGGCCCTGGTGACAAGAAATTAAAATCCCCACCAATAATGTATTTAGAAGTAGAGGAGTTATTGTTGAAATATGATTAAATGATTCTTAGGAAGTTATGTGATGTTTTTCTTGGATTCTTGGTAATGAATTATTGTAGAAGTGTGCAATAAGAGTTATCTGCTCCTCATGTAGATTCCCTTTTTAACGTATAGTATGTAAAATCATGAAAATATAGCTTTGTGTTTATTAATATGTAGCTAGATAAATTGTTAGATTAACTCTTGATGTAGTATTAGTGTCATATTTATTGATGAATTACGACATTGTTCGAAATAAAATAATTATATGATATTTTCTTAATGCATGGAGAGTTTATAGAAAAGATTGTTTTACATTATTGTTGCTTGAACGTACACACACACGCGTAATATAAATAATATCGCGTATATAAAGTATCGAATTATTGAAATTAAAATGAGAAATAAATGCTTTTGAAATATACTACATTCATTTAACAGAAGTATAAAATATTAAGATTAAAACGGGAAATAAATATTTTAGAATACAGTGTATTTATTTAAATAAATGTTACAAATCATCAAATCATCAGAATAAACATGATTTTGTTGCTATAAGTGAAAGGTATACGTAATTGAAAGTGATTATTAGTCAATTAGAGAAAGTTGCTTTGCTGAAAGCCAAATATAAATGATTTGATTTATTTTGTTAATCAACAATAATATCCTCGCAAAAGTATCTATATTTTTTTTGTGCTAATAATATAATATGTCATTTATTTATGGTCCTATAGATGAAACATGCAAGCAAAGTATGTGTTCAAAGTCAGGATATTTAAGTTTTATTATTAATTTGTTTAGATAGTAGGGATAATCCCAAACTGATGCTAAAAATTTATTTAATAATTTAAAAGTCTGTAAAACAAAGAACCCATTTGAAAATATTATGTAAAACCAAATTTATTTTGTTTATTGTAATAAATGATTTGTTTTAGTTATTTAAAATCTTAAAATCTGTGTCTTGAGTTATTCTTGTGTACATTCGTATTTCCATTTCCACATCTCCACATTTCATAAATCTATTATAAAACAGATATATTGTTTTAGAGTTATAATATTAAATTTTCTAGTGTCTGACAATATTGTATTTCTTAATCCAAACATTATAAAAGAACATTTGCCACTTGATAAACGTATTAGAAAGGTTGCCAAATCAGTAGTTTTGTGAGATGATGATATGAGATTAAAATACCCTATCTCAGTCATTATCTTCTTATTGAAACACAGTAAAATATTTTTGTCAATTTGTGTTATTACATTTTTTTATCATACTTTAGAATTATAATTTATGGGCCAATATATTTTATTTATTTAACTGTGTTTGTTAAATTCCCTGAGATCTTATTATTTATTTCTTGATTGGCATTAAAGTAGATGTTTAGATTATGATATGCCAAGTAATAGAATTGTTTAAGAATATAATCATACCAAGCTGATATATGTTATATTGGATGAAGGAAGAAACTAAGTTTAAAGTATATTTTAATAGACTGTATCAAATAAACATTATGATTCTTTATCATACAATTAATTAACAAAGGAATTTACATTATGTTAAATGTTTTATAATATTTCTTCTTTTATTCATTTATTATCATATATCTTATGAACTGCCTATAGCCTCCTACTGAACTGAGCTGAACATAAACTTAAATATAGAGTCTCAGTAATAATTTTATATTATATATTTTGTTATATTGTTCTATTCATTAATAGAACTGGCGCCTGGGCATTTCGTTCATGTAATGTATATGAGCGGTGTTGGGAGTGTAGGTTATTATATATATATATAAAGTAGATTTGAAATATATTGGGATCTGTAGGTTATTATATATATATATAAAGTAGATTTGAAAATATAATTTTGTAAAAACAAAAGATTGCATCCTTTTTTCTTTTAGAAAAGAATAAAACTATTTCTGAAGAGTGGGGTGAGAAAAAAGAATCAGGAGAAATAAGGATTTAAAACGCTCTCTCTCTTTTTATTATTAATGAAAAAGAAAATGGAATAAATGTTTAAAACTAAATAAATATAAAATGTTAACATAAAATTAGTTTGTAAAAAAACTTTTGTAAAATATTTCATTGGCAGGAGTGCAGTTAATTTTGAAAGATTTTTGGATGATTAGATATTAGATGAATCTAATAAAGATTAGATAAAATAAAATGCAAAAATTAATTAAAACTAGATTTAAGTTGATAAAAATTAAAATTATAATAAGGAAATAAACAATGGAAGAGTTAGATATAAAAGTTGCAGCTTGACTATTGTTATATTCATTCATTCATTTATTTAGATCTTCAGACAAAGAGTCAGTTTTTGAAAAGTTATTGTCCAGAGTTTACAAAGTTCAGTTTTTTAATTGCAAGTTTGAGTTCATCAGATCATCAATCCATTTGTCACTGTGGGCATAGTTATTGTAATCCTTAGTGAGCCAGTCATTACTGCTATAGATAATATCAATCCAAAAGTCACAGGATTAGCAACATGTATTGTTAAAAAACCATAGGAGTGTTTAACTGGGTTACATGCCCCAAGTCATCAGCTCCATAAACTGTACTCACCTGAAACTCATGCCCAGAACCCTTGCCTAAACTGTGATCTAGACACTGCCACATACTCTTATCTCCACAAAGAATGGAAAGAATTGCTGGAAGCCATCAATGGAGACCAAAAGACCAACCGGTTAGAAATTAACACTAATGAAAACCTAGGGAAATATATTTTCAATAAAATAACTTTAATGAAGGACAAACATAAAATTTAGCCTGAACATAATCATTTATATTTTATTTATCTAAAGTTTTATTATATTATGTTATATTAAATATGTGTGCCTGAATAAATAATAAGGTTTGCTTAATTGTTATTTGGTCTATGTTCTCTGTCTTTTCACTGCATCACCAATAATTTAAGGGTATAAATATTTGTATGTGTTAAGTGAATATGCTGGATCCCCTGATAAAGAGTAGGAGTTAGGTTGGAATATGTCAAGCAGTAAATTTGTGTGCCTGTCATCTAAGCATGCTGTCTATATATAACATATATGGCTGGATGGGGTCTGAAACTTTGTTCTCAAAACAAATAAATTGCTTTGGAAATAGGGTATTGTTCCAGCAGTCAAGGGGTGCTATAACCAAAAAATATGGTCAAGCTGTGCATTTGTGTAGCCTTGATCTGGCCATAGTTACTGTCGATGGTTTTATCTATCAATAGTATTTTATCCCTCTGTTTGAATGTATGATCCATTTCCACAGATATTAAAGATTAAAATTAATTAATGAAATCAAGCAAAATAAATGATCAAATAATATATATTAAAAGATATTAGTAAATAAATAGTTTTCATAATGGATGCTTATAAATAGCAGTGTTTCATTCATTCATTCCTGCATTTAGCTGATAACATGGCAGATTCATTACAAATTATGCCCAATATGGTGCCAAAGTGCATGCCATTAATGGCCCTGCATAATTAAAAAATTAAAAAATCTGAAACTAAATATAAAAAATGCTAATTTGCATAGTAATAAAGGTTGAAATCAGTGATCAGTGTGAGAAAAGAAATAGACCAATGCAAACAAATTATAATATTAAAAATATAAACTAATTAAAAATATAAAATAAAAAAAAGATATAAAATATAAATAAAAAGGAGATAGGAGAAAGAATGGTCAAAGAGACAAATAAATTTATTAGTGAAAGTTGTTGATAGTCAGGTGGGAATTAGAGAGGATGGAAGGGGTATTGAGGTTAGTCAAATATTTAGATCAATTTAAAATATTTAAAAATAATGAAAATAAAGATAAATAAATTGAGTGACATAAAATTTGTTTTTGAGAGTCAGTAACAGTAACAAGAGAAATAATAAGGTTATAAAAAACAAAATTAAAAAAACTAATGCACACCTGAACTAAAACAAAAATGGAGACTCAAATTAATGAAATGGATAGGCTCAATAAAGGCAGAAGTTCCTGTTAAAGTAGAAAAAAGTATTATAAAAAAAGAAAATCATCAATTAGTATGAGAAAAAATGAGAGAAATGGACATAAATGTTCAAACAGCAAATAGAACAGTGAATTCAGGAAACAAGGATAGCATGACTAGAAGATAGGAAAATAATAGAAAATATAAGAACAGGTATAGATAAGTTAGCAGATAAAATGGACAAATTGAAAATAAACAGGAAACAGAAATGGAAATAATATGGGAAGAGAATGAAAAGGGAATAGAAAGAGGAAATAGAAGTAAGGTAACAGAAATAATAGAAGTAGTAAAATTAAAAGGCAAGAAAGATGAGGAGGGTAAAGTAGAAATTAAGAATGTAAATAGTGACAATAGTGAAGAGAATAGCATAAGCTTGCACACTGTAAATCAGTTTTAAAAATAAAAATATTTTCAGGGCATGCAGGAGAGACTCCAATTGAACACCTTGGCTGCCTGGAATGCTATTTTATGTTGAACCAGCTGAACAAGAAGGCAATGGTTACTCTTGCTCAGAGTGATATTCAAGATAATACTTAGTTCTAGTGAATTTTCTATTTAAAAAACCAACTACATTTAGGGAATATATGCAATCATTATTACTAGAGTGAAGAACACCAAGAAAATACTAAGTTCTTGGTATCACAGGATAAATGGTGGCATGGTAAACCATTCACTCCATTTTTTCACCATCAATAGTAATGAAGTTAAGATTGCTAATGGCTAACTCTCTGTTAGAACATAAAATCACATTAATAGTAAGGCACAATTTTCCACATAATGTGAAACACGTTAGTTGGGACTAAGCAGAAAATGGTAGAGCAGATGGCCAAGTCACACCATGCATTTAACAACACAAATACAAATAATGAAAATAACGAAAAATGATTCAAACCCTAGAAAGAGACTTATAAATAGTATGAAGTATGATTTTTATAAAAATGACTGGAATAAAAATACTAATAAAAAGTTAACAGTCTAAAAAGCTATGAGCAGAAATCAAAATGTATGGAAGAACATAACAGAGGAGCTAGACGTTCAAAGGTAGTAAGTTTATTATGTAGCTGGGAAGAAAGAGAACCAATATTGGCACCCAACATTGTCCTAATACACTTCTGGATTCAGGCAGTCAAGGGTCAGTAATGTCTCAGGATATATTTAACTGAATCATTCACATAATCCTTAAGATCAAAATTTTGACCATAAAGACAATGTATGTAACTATGGCCAATAATATAAAATGTAATTAAGAGTCAAGGCAGGTATGGGTAAATCTGTGGATAGAAAAGAAAGCATATAGTCAGATTTTATGTATTTTAGGGGGATTGATCCATGAGATCATACTTGGATTGGATTTCATGCATAAGACCAGCTGTGCACTGGACTATGAGATAAATGAGATAAGATTTAATAAAAGATATTGGTGTTTATGTCGATAAAATATATAAATCCATTATGACATATTTCATACAAAATACAGTGATAAAACAGGAAATATGCATGAGAGTAAAAGGATTTAATCAAAACTTATAAATAATTATCAAAGAAAGTGATTGGAGCAGATGATCAACAGGTACAAAAGTACTTTTCAGAAATCCATGGGGTGATTCAAGGCTGTGATCACATGATAAACCTCATGAAAGGTCAACCATAACAAGCTACCAGGGAATACCCAATTCCTCACCAATATAGTAGGGAGGTTGAAGGGAAAATAAAAAAAATTCTGCCCAAGTGGGGAATCATATCCAAATGTTTGTTGTACTTTAATAATCCCATAGTGACAGTATGTAACCATTACAGATACTAACTTTTTTTAATAATCCCATAGTGACAGTATGTAACCATTACAGATACTAACTCTATTCCATCATACATGAACTATTTGTAAAATTCTGTAACAAAAAAGTGTTTTTGATGTTTGATTTAACTGCCAGTTACTGGCAGATAGGGTGAAGCTAATACAATGTTTGGATCAGATATTATCAGATGAAATAAAAAATGTAATAATTATGTATGTTGATGATATAGTGTTAGTATCAGACAGTGTCAAAAACACTGCACTCATTTGGAACAGCTATTTTGAGAGTGTAAAAAGGGAATAAACTTGTAAAAAGCAATTTAATGTCAATTGAGGTCAACTTTTTAGGACCTATATCAAGGGAAAAGAAATTAAATCACACCCTGACAATGATTCAGGAATTCTTAGGAATAAAAAAACACATAAGATTATTCATAGGCTTCTATAATTTTTTACAACTGATTCTATAAAAAAAAAAATTACAACATGGAGCCACTACTGCATTTTCTGAAAAAGAAAAGATATTGGGTATAGATGGCCCAACATGATGACAGCTTTCAAAATGTGAAAACAGGTTTCTTAAAAAAAGTCATGCTGTCATATCCCAACTTTAACAAGCCATTTTACAAACAAAGTGACCGTAGTGAATCAGATTAGATGCAACTCTTCATCAAATCCAACAGGAAGGTCAGCTTGCCTTTTCTTTATAAGTTGGATATTGAAGGGTCCTGAATTAAATTACACAGTGACAGAAAAGGAATCCCATAGCTATAATTTGGCCTTCCAGAAATTTTGTCAGATTCTAATAGGATCTGAGGTGATTGTAATTATGGATCAGAAGAGCTGTGAATTTTTAAACCATAGTTTCTTAACAAATTGATGTTTTATAAGATAGAGCTTGTTCCTCCAAGAGTTTAATTATAGTTGGAAATATTGCAGATGGAGGGAGAAAACAGTAGTAGATACATTAATCTGTTACCCAACTTCACTGGCCCAACAGCATGTAAATTGGAACAATATATATATATATATATATATATATATATATTGCCTCAATGGAAATAGAAGTGAGTCTGTAGAATGTGACCTCCAGAAATTTCAAAGAAAGACAAAGAGCAGACTCCAATTGCTGAAAAATAATGATATATCTGTATCATTAACCTGTAAAAGGAAACACAAAAAATCCTTTGTGGAGAGGTAGAAAGGAATATTGCATAAAAGTGGGTTTTTTTATAGTATGAAAAGAAAGGGGAAAATAAAAACATAGTTTTACCCATCACCCTGTGGAAGTGGATTGTTGAATATGTTCATCAAAGCTATGGACTTTATGGAGCAAGTAAAATCAAGGGTTGGTTTAGTCATTGGCTTTACTGGCTGGGGATGTATGCCAGCATTCTGGCCATTATAAATGACTACAAGCTATATTTTAAAACAAAACAAATTAATGTATCAGGTATAGGTCTGCTTATGCCTTTTACTTTCAGCAACCAAATAACTTAATAGCCATATATTATTTTGGACCATTGACTCTGTTCAACAAAATAAGATATCTAGTAGAAGTTTATATTTTTTAAAACCATCCTGTAACACAGGCAAATGCCAAACAAACTATATGAGTGTTAGAATAGGAGCATGTTGAAATCATTGGCATCCTAGATAAAATTTATCTTCAATCATGGAACACATACTGATGCCTATTCACAACCCACAGTCTAATCCATGTGAATGGATTATGCAAGAACTAGGATCATTATTTAGAGTGTATATATATATATATATATATATATATATATATATATATATATACATGGTAATAACAGAAAACATATTAAAGATATTACATGGATGGTCAGCATGATAAATTGATCTAAAAATGAATCCATGGAGTTTAAATATGAGTGGCTTCATTTTGTAAAAGATATACCATAACCTTTTAAAACTAAATTGCCTGTGGAAATGTGCTGTTTGGATATGGTCAAGGATGTTAGCCAAATGTGGCATAAGCTAGAGAACATGGTAGAGTTAAGACAGAGGAAGCAAGGGAAGATAAATGGTAAATTTATGATAGGTGATAGCTTTATGATAATAATTAACCTTGTAAAACACTCAGAAAAACATATATAAAAAGTTCCAGCAATTTATGAGGGTCATTATGTCATAGTATACAAATATGACAACAATGCATTTGTCATAGCAAAGGGCTAGAATGAAAAAGAAACTTATAATGCTTGATCATTAAAATTTATTAAAAGAAAAAGGGAACCACTTGACAAAGGATGAACAAATCTGAATAATTGTACAGACCTGCAGGTAAAATGAATATGTATGCAATTTAAAACATATGTTATAGAAAAATAGTAAATAAATAAAAATGAAAAATCAAACAGTAAAGCTAAAATCAAATGTCAGAGCTAAAATGTGTCAAATTGAAGCATTTTACCTCTCAAATGGGATGTGTGTGTGTGATGTAATGCTAGCAAGTTATATATTCTAAAATACACCCACACAACCGTATTATATATTTTATAATTTAAAATCAAATAAATTACTAAGACAAATGAGAATAGTAATATAAGAATAGAATAAAACTATTTCTGAAGAGTGGGTTGAAAAAAAGAATCAGAAGACATAAGGATTTAAAACCTGCTCTCTCTTCTTTTTATTAATTAAAAAGGAATAAATGTTTAAAAAAGCTAAATAAATATAAAATGTTAAAATAACATTAGTTTGTTAAAGAAACTTTTTAAAATATCTCATTAACAGGAATGAAATTAATTTTAAAAGATTCCTGGACAATAAGATATTAGATGAATCTAATAAAGATTATAAAAATTAATTAAAACTTGATTTAAGTTATGATAAAAATTATAACTATGATAAGGAAATAAATAATTAAATAGTTAGATATAAAAGTTGCAGCTTGGCTATTGTTATATTCATTCATTCATTCAGTCAGAGCTTCAGACAGAGAATGTCTTTGAAAAGTTATTGTAACAGAGTTTTCAAAGTTCAGTTTTCTAATTGTAAGTTTCAGTTCACCAGTTCATTGATCCATTCATCACTGAGAGCATAGTTAACATGATACTCACTGAGACAGTCATTACAGTGGACAATATCAATGCAGAAACTGCAGAATTAGCAACATGCATTATTAGAAAACCATAGGAGTGTTTGACTGGGCTTCATGCTCCCAAGTCCTCAGCTCTATTAACTGTTCTCACCTGGAACCAATGCCTATACTGTGAAAAAGATGCTGCTGCATACACACCCACTCTCTCTCCCATTGTTGACACAAAGAATAGAAGGAATGCCATGAAACCATCAATGGAGACCAAAAAGCTCAAACAGTTGGAAATTAACACTAATAAAACCTAGATAAATATATTTTCAAAAAACACTCTAGACATGTTATTTATTTTTAAGTGACAAAAAATTTAATGAAGGACAATCATAAAAATTAGTTTGAATATAATTGTTTCTATTTTATTTATGCAAAGTTTTATTATATTATGTTGTATTAAATATGTTTGTGCTTGAATAAGTAATATTTTTTGCTTAATTGCTACTTTTCTATGCTTTCTCTCTTTTCACTGCATCACCATTAATTCAAGGGTATAAATATTTACATATGTTAAATAAAATGCACTGGATCCTGTGATAAAGAGGAGCAGCTAGCTTGGGATATGTCAAGCACTAAATTCATGGGACTGTTATCTGAGCATGCTGGCTATATATGAGATATATGGATAGATGATGCCTGAAACTTTGTTCTCAAAACAAAAAAAATGCTTTGGATTTAGGGTGTTGTTCCAGCAGTCAAGGGGTGCTATAACCATGAAATATGGTCGAGCTGTGCACTTGTGTAGCCTCAATATGGACACAGGTATCATTGATGGTTGATCTGTCAATGGTATTCTACTTCTATGCTTGAGTGTATGATCCATTGCCATGGATATTAAAGATAAAATTAATTAATAGCCTCAAGCAAAATAAATGATCAAATAATATTAAATAGTAAAATATATAAGGAAACAAATACTTTTCATAATGAATGCTTATTAATGTCAGAGTTCCATTTATCCATTCCTGCAATTAGCTGGTAAGGCAGTAGAAACATTACAATATATAATCAAAATTACCCCAAATTCACAACTCAAACAGACTAGCCAAGAAACTAAATTCTAAAACACTCCCAATGGTTTCACTGCTAAAGTCAAAAGAATTACAAAATAACAATATATTTAAACTAAACATTACCCACAATTCCACATACATTCTATACACCCTAATATTAAAAGAACTTTTAAATACAATAATTGCTTCAGAATCATACATTTTTAATAATAAAAATTCTTTAATCCTTTTTTTTTTTTCATTTGTCTCAAAGAATATAACCTTAGCTTCATCAAAATCAATAGTGTGGCCTCTATCATTTTCATGGATATACAAAGCATAATTAAGATATTTATTTCTAACTCTACTTTTATATACCTTTATTCTTTCATTTAAGCTCAAACTACTCTAACCTATATATACTTTTTTACTAAAACAAGGGATAGTACACACTACTCCAGGAATCATCTAAATTTTTGATATTCTTGGAGTATTGTATATTATCCCTGGTTTTTGTAAGAAGGTATATATATATAGGTCAGAGTAGTTTAAGCTTAAATGAAAAAATAAAAGTACATGAAAGTAGGGTTGGAAATAAATAGCTTAATTCTGTTTTGTATATGCATAAAAAGATACAGGCCACACTACGAATTTTGATGAAGCAAACATTATCTTCTTTGAGAGAAATGAAATAAAAAGAATTAAGAAATCTTTATTATTAAGAAATTATGATTCTGAAGCAATTAACTTCTTTAAAAGTTCTTTTAATATTAAGGACTTATGGGAAGTAAGTGGAATTGTGGTTAATGGTTACCTTAAATATGTTGTTAGTTTGTGGTTTTCTACACTTGAGAAATCTGCTTGTGGCTGTGAAACCATTAGTAGGATTTTTAAGGTTAGTTTGGTTATGTTGTGAATTTGGGATAATTAGCTTTATGCGTTTGTTTATATATATATATATATATATATATATATATATATATATATATATATTGGAAGTCCAGGGAAAATATTCATTTTGACAATAGTATACAGTATGTGATTTATTGCAGAATTAAGATCTTTCAAATACAAATATTTCATTCTTTACATTATTCAATTACTTTTCTTATCTACACTATGTATTTCACAGGTGTTTGTTATTAGATCTTTTATAGTCATTTGGGATTCAGTTTCCACATTAAACTATCCATCTATTATCATGTTTTATATAAAATTGTCCAAGCCATTTCCATTTTAGTGTTTTAATTGTTTCAATAATGTCAAAGATATCTGTTTGTTGTTTACCTGAAGGTTTGTGATGGTGGTGTTATTGGGCTATTACCATCATCTAATATGTGTATTGAGTGTTTTTAGAAAAAAATAACTTTATTTAAATATTTTAAATACATTCAACTGTTAGTAATAGCACATCAAACAGGTTACTACATGCACAACATTTTGAGAGGTATTATTCTCACTCTTTTTCAGGTGTTGCTGGCCTGAGCAGTGACCATACTAGCATGTGATTTAAACCTGTATACTTAGATTCTTGGATATTGAATTTTAAAGTAACACTCTGATCAACTGAGCCATCCATCCAAAGGCAAAAGTCTGTAGTAATTTTATATACTTATCTATGAGGTTCCTCCTGATTTCTCCACTTTTTCCTAATATAAAAGGTGATTAGTGATTTCCATACATTATGTATAGTCACACTAGATTGGGTTATGGGATTTTTTGCCATTGTCATGTGAACAGTTTCTGTAAATTTTCTTCTTTGCACTTTTTCTTCTCTATCCAATATTTTTATATTTTTCCAATTGAACATATATATGTTCATTGGCACATACATGTTCTGCTACCTTAGATACATCAGTTTTCGCTCTTCTAATCATCAGTTTGAGTTTTTGAAAGTGCTTTTCAATGGGATAACTGATCTCACCAATATATGAAAAGAAAACACTGCATCTATGAAATACCTTATGAATATGGAAGAACATATATTGGTGAGACCAGTCATTACATTGAAGAGTGATTACAAGAACCCAAACTGATGGTTAGAGGAGAGAAAACAGATGTGTCTAAGGTAGCAGAAAATGTATGTGCCAATGAACTTATGTTCAATTGGGAAAATACAAAAATATTGGATAGAGAAGAAAAGGTACAAAGAAAAAAATTTAAAGAAGCTGATCACATGACAATGGCAAAAAGTTCCATAAGCCAATGTAATGTGACTATACATAATGTATGAAAAACACTATTCAACTTTTCTTTTAGGAAAGAGTGGAGAAATCAGGAGAAATCTCATAGATAAGTATATGAAATTACTACAGACTTTTGCCTTTGGCAAGATGGCTCAGTTGGTTAGATCGTTACCATAAAATTCAATACTCAAGCACTCAAGCATCTAAGAACCAAGGTTTAAATCCCATTCTAGTACTGTCACTGGTCAGGCCAGCAACACCTGAAGAAGAGGGGATAATAATACCTTTCAAAATGTTGTGCATATACTATCCTATTTGATGTTCTATTACTAACAGTTAAATGTATTTGGAATATTTAAACAAAGTTAATTTTTTCTAAAGACATTCAATACACATATTAGATGATGGAAATAGTTCAATATAAAAATACCTGTTTGTTCTTTCATAAATGCATTTTATTTATGATCTTTTTTATTATCTCCACCATACAATTTTTTAATACTTCTAACAGTATAATATAAAGTTTGTATATTGCTCATCTGTTACCTCTCCATATCTCAGATATATATTTAATAGTTGCTAAAATACATATATTAAAAATATACTATTTCAAATATATGAAAATATTTTTTAATAATTTCAAAGATTTATCCAAATTTGATCCAATAAATAATTTCATCCACTTTTACTATATTAACAATTGAATCAAAGTATTTGTAGGTATAATAGTTTTAAAATGTCATTGTTATGATTAAAATCATATGTTCATTAACATAGAATGAAAACTTGTTTCAGTCATAAATTCGAAATTGGTATTCTTCATTAAGATACATTATTAAGATTGCCACTCTATCTCCCATAAAAAAACATATTGAGTCATAAATTCGAAATTGGTATTTTCCATTAATGTACATTAATAAGCTTGTCACTGTATCTTTCTTAAAAGACATTTAAATCTATTCACAGTATATCTCATATCAATAATCTCCAAGATGCCATTTTTACAATTTTTATTTATAATGAATTCATTAAAATGAGTTTCCAATAATTATACATTTATATTAAAATACAAGGTCACTTTATTTTTTTTTATAAGTTCACAAAGTTGGACATTTAATACAAGATAATTCTTTTTCAATTGTTGCAAATTTCTATTACTTGAAAGGAATATTCTGTTGTAAATAGTAAATAGAATGTTATATCATCAAGTTTTCCATTAAGGGATTGTTAGCACTGTCTGCCTTTCATCATCAATTTCTATCTTATTTTTACAATGTGTTAGATACAAGGTTTAATTTGCCAGGAATAAAATGAAAGATAATTATTATTCACACACATGTATCCATTTATTCTATTTTGATGTTTCATTTAAATACTATCAGGGATTTGAGACAATATCCATTACATTAGCCATTTTAGCTAAAACATTTTGTTAAATAGATAATCTATATTTGTTTACAATATGATAATCATATAATAATAACAATTGCAATATTAAAATAAAAAAATATGGAGTAGACATTAAGGATTTGCTTTGTTTAATTTCTTTAAGGGTTTAAAGAGAAATAGTAAACTGTTTTGTGAAGTCATGCATGCACACACATGCACACATATATAAGTGACGATCAAAAAATTCTTTTATTGCCTTTCTGTCCACAATAAAACATTGAATGACATTTAATGTTAATGTTTATTGAGCAAATATTAATATGCAATGCGTATTTGTTTAACATTTCATCAGAAAAGTAGAGCTAAATGGCAGATACTGGCCAAAGTATAATGCTTTTGTTTCTGACTAAAGTCATTTCCAGGCTGGAATATTAAACCAACTAACTAATTGCATTTTTTTTTGTATTCTCCATGTATAGATTGAGAAGTTATTTCATTTTTCAGTACTTATTATTGTCATTTTAATGATTTAGATATATATTTATATTAAAATGAAAACTCGAACTAAAGATTTAGTAATTGATTTAAAATATAATAGTTTCATAAATTTAATATTTCAAATTTATTACTATTCAATATATATTTTATAATTACCCATTTAGCACATTTATACATATGAAAATACAATATTATATATATGATGTGTGCATGATTTTATTTTTAAAATAAATCCCCAGATACACTTCTATTTCAATTTAAAAAAAAACAACAGGTGCAGATTGAAAAGAGACATTTTAAATTAAAAATGATAACTATAAAAGGAAATAAAAATCTAAAAGGTTTTATTAATTATATTTAATTTATTTCAAATGTAGAAATTCTTTAAATTTAAAAGGGGATTAAACAATGAGTTAACTGCCACAATAATCGATGATCGGTTTTAAATAAAATAGAACGTGATTATTATTGGCTTAATTAGTACAATCTGTATCTATAGTTCAACTGATAATATACTTACAGGCAAATAAATACTGTAAATTAAATAATATTAACTAATGTTAAATATATACAAACCATCAGAATTTTAATATAATAATTGACTAAAAATAAAAGAGATTAAAAGCTCAAAAAGGTATAAAAGGATGTCTACATTGTTCTAGTTTCCATTGAGAGTTTCAGAATCATTCGTTCAGAGTCGATTAACTTTTTTTTTTTTTTTTTTTTTTTTTTTTTTCTCCATTTAACAAACCCCCAATTTTTTTTTTTTTTTATTTTTCTTATTTTTAAAATAAAAAAAAAAAAATCCCCCCCCGCACAAATTTAAAAAACAAATTCAATCCGTCTTTAACAAAAATTATCGAAAAAAGCAAACGAGTTAGAGTGATTTCAGATGTCGACGAGGAGCCTCGTCAAAAACAGTCTTTTTTAAGTTATTATGGAAAAGTAAGACATGTTTGACGTTTTATTATAGAAGACCAATTTCAGATCCATAAACAAAATAATTACACCTAAATTATATATATAAGACTTACTGGTGATCATCTTTCAAAATAGCCACATTAATTTGAGAAATAAAAAATATTATTCATCATGCTGTAAATTATATTATAGTTTTTATTTATAAAAAAATCTTATAATATATAATAAAAAGTTTCTAGAATATAAAAAAAAAAACATTTCTTAAATTCATATAAGAAACTGTCATCAAACTGCTCATTTCAGTCCCATAAAATGATGAAAATCAGAAAAGAGGACCCACATAAAAGTTGTGAGCTTCATTCTTTAATATTATTAAGCTGGAAACATCAAAACTCCAATAATTGTGCACAAATCTGAATTAGTATTTTCATTTTTTCCAGATATATTCCCAATGAGAGGGTTTTCATTACTTGAAAATCTGTGAAAAACTTTCACTAATAATTAAAATTTGATCCTAAGAGTAAATTTATTACATATTTGTGTAATAAGCATATTAATTTTTGATTTCCTTTTTGCCATTTTTATTTATTTTATTGTTTAAAATGAACTATTATATTTATTGGGGATAGATAAAAGTTAAAAAAAATTTAATCACAACAATTTTAATAAAATTTATAAACAAATTTTATGTATTGTTTAAACAAGTGATCGAGTTTCTGGACTTTGCTAACTAGCAGAACCAAATATGTCTGCTTTTTTCAATTATATTATGCCACTTTAAAGAGAGTAGTAATTGTATGCTAGAGTACTTACATAATCTAATATAAATTTTTCAATTACATTTAACTATTAGTAATAGCACACATATTATTATATAATACAACATTCTCTCCTTCAGATTGGGAGTCGAAGATGGACTTTTAGATTCATGAATATTGAATTTAAAATAAGAATATAACCTAGCAGGCTATTTTTTAAAGGAAGCAGCTAGTGAATATTGAATTTAAAGAAGCAGTTTTAGAAACATTTTAAATTACTACAATGATATTGGACAGAAAAAAAATACAAAGAAGCCCTTAACATGATAGTGGCAAATAATTTAGTATATTAGCTCAATTAGAAAAAGTCAAAAATATTTGGGCATAAAGGAAAATGATTCAAAGTCACATGATAATGGAGAATATGATAATGGAGAATACCCCACAATTCAACTTAGCATGGCAATTTATAATGCTTGGAAACCACTCATTAAATTTGACTTTAGAAAAAAGTGGAGAATCAAAAGGAATCTCATATATGTGTATGCAATTTCTATCATCAATTGCTTTTAACAGAATAGCCTAGTAGATTATACCATCACTTTATATTCACTATTCACAAAATTAATGATCTAAGTTTGATTTTCATTCTAGTGCAGCCACTAGTCAGGCTAGAAACACTTGTAGAAAAGAAAAGAATAATAGCACTTAAAGCATTGTATTATTTACTAATCTGTATGCTATTACTAATAATTGAATTTAGAAAATTTAAAATAAAGATTGAATTAATTTTTAAAAGACATTTAACAATTAATATTAGATGATGGAAATAGTTCAATATATAATTAATATTAAAACACCAACTTTCAAACTTAAGATTGAAAGAAATAATTTATTAAGAGTTATTTAGCAGAATTTCTGTTTGGAAATTACAGGAAAAGGCAGATGTCCTATTTTCTTTGAAATCAACAAATTAAAGTACTTTTAAATGAAAGAAAATCAATATGAAGAATTAGTCAATTTATATTTTATTAAAACAAAATTTAAATATTTAATTTATTTAAGTATTTCGTTAGATATAACACATACATTTTAGAATTAATAATTTAGATATTCTATCTTTTACATGATAATTGAATTTAAGATGTGTTTAAATATGTGATTGATTTGAGAACTCAGGATGCACTAAATCTTTTATTAATTAGTTTACAATTGTTTTTTTAACGATATGATTATTGAAGTTTTAATTAATTGTTAAATTTTGACAAGAAACTCATCTATGTATAATATTGTTTACCCTCAGAATATTAAAACTTTGTATTGTGCTTTGCCAATATTTCATAGTTTTGTATCAATGTAGAAGTTGCAGATATGGTGACTCTCTCTTTGGGTTACTATTAAAGCAATGAACTTCATGAACTTATGGTTTTTAGTAACTATGTCTGAGTTATCAGAATTAGAAGTGATGATGTAAGTATATAAAATTTTATTAATTTAAAGTAATAATTTAGCAATGCAAATTTTATTTATTGTGTTACTGAAGAAATAATTAAAGCATTTGATAATTTAGTATTTACTAATGTGAAAAAAAAAATTTAAAATAAAGGAATGAGTTGAATGTGTAACAGCTGGATAAATAAAATGTTATTAGTTAAGTCATAGGATAAATACATGTTATAAAAGTTGAAGATTTCCAAGATATTAAATTATATTTTATGTCATAGTAAACTATAAAAATAATTCTCTCTATGTTGAAAATACCACAAATATTATCTTTTTAAGATGTGCTTTTTCATATCATCTTGCTGTAATTGATATGTGATATTGCTATTATACAAATTTACAGGAAATGCAGGATTAAAAATCAAAAAAATGTTATGAATGAAATTTACTTGCATTTATTAAAATATGAGTTTGTAAATATAATATGTTAATGTGCTAATATTTGCCTAAAGTGGAAATACAATTAGAATAAATAATTTGATGATATAATGGGATTCAAGTCTTAATATTTTTTATATATGAATAATGAACAGTTTACATAAGTTTATATAATTATAAAAGAGCTTTCCAAGCATCACTATTTATTTTAAATCATAGTTATTTAAAACAATATATTCTTTTAAATAATTAAATAACATAACATGAATAAAAATTGATATCTGAATGTAATAATGCTGAATCTAGAATTAATCAAGTACTGGAAGTATAAGTAAGGTTTATTAACTTGAATAGTAATATGCTAAACAGGGAAATCAATAATCTTTCATATTTGTAAAATGCTTGAAATTATAAACAGTAATACTACCCCATTATTATTCATAATTTGGTAGTCAGGTTTTATTAAACTAAATAGATATTGTATATTCATTCATATGCAAAAACAATTTTAATATGTTACTTGTGTATTTAATAATAAAATTAAAGTTATTTATAATTATTATGTATGACTACTTACATTTAGAATTTGTAAATAACTATAAAAACATTTCTGGAGAAGTAGTCTTTGCCATATCAAAGACCTAACTAAATAAATAAGATATTATTGTAGATACAGTCAGATCTGGAAAGAAAAGAAATTTCCTGGATTAAAAAAGGTGAGGAAATGCTCAATTATATTAATATATTTATTTTATATTTTAATTCTGTGGCAGTATCAAAAATAATAATGATTAGAGTACAATTCTGAAAACAGAACTTTAATTTTATCTCAAACAACATTTTGATATTATCAAGTATACATTGAATTTCATCATCATTCATGTGGAAATATTACACTATAATACATATTTATCTATAAATGCATACAGAAATATATTTTCACTTCAGATATTCTTTAAAGCTTTTGTCCTCCTCATTGAAGAGAGCCACAGTTTGAAACTGTTCTAGGGATGGGGACAATCCTAGATAAAGATGATTTGAATGTTTAGTTTTGTAGCATTTATCATAAAAATAAAAAATAAGCTTGTTTAGAGCTATTATCATGCTTTTTATATTACATATTTATTGAATGTAAGCTGTATAGATCAAGTGACATATGACTTGATTATATATATATATATATATGAAATAAATAATATCTCATTCAGTTCATTGATAACCATGTGATCTTTTACATGATAAAATATTAAATGAAATAATAATAGGTAATAAATTATTAAAATGTCATATTTTTAAATAATAAATAATGCAATAGGTTTGTTAAGAGTTTTAAATTTAAGATAATTTAATAAAACATATAAACTATGTTAGAACTATTTCTCTTATTAAAGATTAAAATAATGTATGAAATGTACTACAAACAAAATCAATTAAATATATGAGTGTTAAAAATACATTTTAAGTAACTAAATTAATAAAAAGATTAAGCCTTTCTAAGATATGACATTCAAAAACAAGTAAAAATTCAAGCAATTTAATAATTAGTGTTTTAAAATTCAATCCATTAAATAATAATGAGAGTGTTTTTAAAATTCTTGTAATTAAAATGAGATTATAAAAGTGTCAAAAATAAGAGATTATTTAAGGTGTTAAAACAATATGAAAGGCATTAAAAACAAGATATCAAATCATTTATATAATCAATTTTCTTGAATCTGGATTCTTACTTTAGGGTGATCATGTAGAGAAAAGAAAAAAAAACTGCCAACTGCTGAAATCTAATCTGGAACTTTGACAAATCTTACCAAACTATTTTGAAGGAATCTCTTATTCAAAACAGAGTAAACATGTTTAAATCTCAAATAACAATTGATGAGCTTTACAAATAGAATCAATTAATGGAAGTCATTATGGGAGAAATATCAGTCCTAAAAAAATTCTCCCAATGTACTCTAGAGAATCCTGGCTTCAAAACTTTTGCTGCGTAATTTAAAAAAAAATGTTTAGACTTTATCCTAAAATATTAACCATCTTGAGCTTTATTTTACAACCTCTTAACAGTATATTTAATTCTAACAAATTGTGCTTTATTATCTGAATATATAACATTATTTAGTTGATTGATTAAAGGAGAAAATGAATATTTAAAAGAAGATAGCATTTGTTGCTAAGCATCTATAAATATTCAAGCTGTATTTTAAAACAGTGGAAAAAAGATATTTAAAAAGATTAGCTTTATCTTATTTTCATTAAAGATATGATATGATTTATTAAAATTTTTATCTTTTTTTTAAAAAAAAGTTTTCTTTAATGTGAAATTGGTAGCAAATATTGAAGTTGTATATAATCAGGATGTGATATTCACTTTAAACCTGCAAAGTGTTCATGCTTGTAAAATATATAAAGTGAAATATTGAAGTTTTAAAATCAATGAGTGTAGGATAATTATTAAAGTTTTAAGTTAAAAATTTATTCTGAAATTTAATCAAGTTTATTTGTTAGTATATAAGCCTTCCTACTTGAGTTAGATTTTATATATGTAGAACTTATAATATAAATACAGTTATTAGATCATTGTTGAATAATTAAAATATTCTATATCCATATGGTGGATTTATTCATGGTTTTGTTCTGTAAATTTGGGGTCAAATTCAAATAGCTACCCCAGTTAATTCAGTAGTATTATTATTAAATTAAAATCAAACTCAGAAGAGCAATTGTGTAATTAAATTGAGTTATTATTGAATAGGGATTTCAATCTAAAGTGTTACTCCCTAGAATTATTTTAGTAAGAAATGTGTATTGATTAAAATAATACCATATATATATATTGTAACCTCAACTCCCTTTAGACTAGGTAAGACAGAGAAGCTAATCATAATGATGTTGGTATTTTACCCGGGCGCCAAATTGCAACTGTAGCATCAGATATAGTATCCATCTGAGATCATCATCGCCTAATAAATGGAAAATCTGTGGAGGAAGCAAGTTATTAAAACTTTTCCAAAATAAAAATATAATCTTAATAATATTTTAAATTATAAATAATATGTTACATCCTTAGCTTTGAACTCAGTAATTATTACACTAATCAATTCACGATAATTATTTAGAAATATAAACAAATTTCCTCCACAAATCCACATAGCTATATGACCTCCAGTGGCAACTACAATAATGTTCTTTTTTATGTTTTATGTGTAATGAATAGAAATGGAACAGTAATCCATGCAGAGAACTCATAAAATTATACCAATAAAAAATATTAAAATCATATCTTAACTAAAACGAAGTAGAAAAATTTAATCTCTCCCTCCTTTTAAAGAAATTAATTTTTTTTTCCTTCTCTGCATCGATCACCCTCCACAGTTACAATTATTTTAATCTTAAATATTAGTGTTTAGATCCTCCATCCCATGTTCCAAATTAGGTCTCTTTAATGCTATACCACATGCACATACAGAAATGGACTGTACTATTTCTTAACTCAACCACTCTATATTATCTAACACTCTAACAATGGTAATCTTATTCTTTAAAATTTTAGAATCGTAAAGTCTCTTGTTCTCAGGGTCTTGACCTGTGGTGAAGTGCAACAATCAATCACTTTTCAATTCATTGCCGACCTTTGGACACGATCCCAGAAAATACAAATTGAATAGATATATGCTTATTTAAAGTTAATGTCTACTTTCACTAAAGCTAATAATAGGGCTCATAATAATAAATATAATATGATAATTAATTAATTAATAAAACCAGTGATTATAATAAATTTTGAACATATTTTGATCAGCTGGAAACGCATCTAAATATCAAGAGTGAAGAAGGGATTTTATGTCCACTCCTAATATTAGTCAAAGCGCAACGAATTGAACAATTAAATATTAAATTAACAATTATATCATTCTCTTATCTGTTTGCCAAGTAATTAATAAAATTTTAATATATATGCCATTAATTTAAATCTTCAAATCTGAACAAGTGAAAAATGTATAACTTCAGCAGTAACAATTTATGAAAATATTTCATGGCCAATCTGCACTAGAAATATGAGTTATTTCGATTAATTCTTTCATGTTATACTTCGAGTATTAATGACTATAATAAATTTATGAATATTATAAATTTTGTCAATATTATGAAATTCTAATATTGTGACACTTTGATATTGTGATGTTCTGGACATCTAAAAACATTAAGACACCAGACACAAGTTTAAATTTTAAAAACAACAAATATTTATCCAACAACTATATAAAAAAAAGACTACAGTTCAAATCAACACTGTAGCGATCCCAAATTAAAAAAAATGTGAGATACAATTAAAATTATTCACAATGGGGATCTGCACTGGCTACAATTACAGACTTGTATAAACTTAGTGAAACGAATACATAGCTTGTCCCAGTAATAACTTTTTAATACAAATAGTTTAGGGACTAATCACTATTCTACAATATAAGTAATTTATAGTTCTTTTGACCCATAATGCATTGTTTAATATTTATTTGGTTATATCTAAAGCGGTGCTTCAGCAACATTATGTAAAATACAACTATTGCTAACCGAGTTAATTAGCTTAAAGCCCATAAAAATTTAATGTAATATTTATTCAATTTATTAAGGCATTTATATTTTCAAGATAATAAAGTTATGTTACTTAAGAAACTCATATCTTAAATGCAATACAAAAATTAATTTAACTTCTACTATCTAAGTATATAAGCATTTTGTGAACTATTATCTCCCATAACTTAGTATGAAAATTATATCTGATAATTACGTGGTATGTTTTAATAACTATATCTATGCACACATACATGTACTTACTGCTATAGCCAACATGAGTTTATTATCCTTTTCTTACCAATCCAATGATAACTTGCTTCTACATGAACCTGGTATGATGCCTATTGCTAACCTGAATTCAAATTTGTGAACATAAATTTAGAATAAAGTTCGGTTCTCACACAAACTAAAGCAAAGCTTAGCTACTTAGTACATCAATTTATTAATATGATATTATATTTAGTCCCTAAATAAGTAACTACTTTTCACTAGTATGCAATGACCCATCAAGCAGTAAACACAAAATTATCATACACTCCTGGATAATGATAAGAATATTGCTTTCATAAGAGAGAATAAGTTAATAATAATAACTTCTTGGTGCTAGCATAGACCTAAGGATTTGCCTTCTTCATGAGGCTATAAATTATATGAGGAACTTGTCTCTGTACATATATAAAAGGCATACTAAAATAACACACACTACAACTATAAAAATATTTCTCTTATGAAGCGATAAACAAGACTGAAGCTGGGATCAAGTCCTCGATCTCCTAAAAATACTTTCAGATAAAATTATTTAATTGTGAGAGAGCAATGCACCATCTCAATATTTTGAGGCAGTAAAACTAATCTCATCTCAAAAGAGTTCATTTGCAGACTTACATAGCATAAAAAGGGTATCATATTATTGATGAAAAAAAACGATTAGTTTAATATGACTAAAATTAAATTTTACTTAAAATAATTCTCTAGGCTAAGAAATAGACATCACTTCATTTTTAAATACACATTTTAAATAACTCGCACACTTCCGAGTATAGCAGTAAAATACAAAATATGAAAAATTAAATAGATGGGAAAATATCGATCTAAAATTAATATCATAACAATATTCTATAATACTTTCACACATCACACTCCCCTAGTATTTGTGATAAAATTTGAAAATATACCAGCTCAAGCAATATTATAATAAACCAAATTATTTGCAAAACTTTAAATGGGGTTTAATATAGGGTCAAAACTTTTTTTAAACTCTCAACTAAAATAAAACATATTAACACAAATATAACATATGCGATAATAAATATAATATTACTAAAAATTTTGTGTTGTCTCTTTCTTGGTCCACTGGGATCCTGACATTTATCCTCCCATGAAATGCATATTATCCATAGAAAGATACATTATTTTAAATAAAAAAAACCCAAAATGCATGCATGGCCATGGTAGAATATTATCGAAGTAGTCCTAAAATATAAATGTTTATTTAGTGCAACAGCAAAGGTACAACACATTTAATATAACAGATGCTTTAAGATTCATATTTCCATAATATTATTCACAATATAGCATAGTAATTCACACATTTATTATATCACTCCTTTCCTAAGGAATTTTCTGATATGAATTCAATTTTATTTATTTAAGCAATACTTATCCCTTGGATTGGTTTCCATTATTTTATGATTCCTTTTATAATAGATGCTTATAACAACTTTTAAATTCATGCACAATTTATTCTATTGAAAATCTTTCATAAGATCAGATGCACATTATATCTACACTAGTAATACTTTAAAGAAATTTTCATTTAGACTTCTTTGCTCATTGTATTTATTAAAAAATATTTTGACTAGAATTTTCAGGTGTATCAGTTGTATGATATAGTGTGGATAGTTGAAGGGTGCTTGAAAATCTGAGTTCAGGAAGAAGTTGTTTTTTTTTTAATAATTTTTTTTTAATTTAAATTAAAGGAGGGGGAAAAATTTGGTTTTTTTTTTTTTTTTTTTTTTTTTCAGCCTTTTATTATTTTTTTTAATCCTCTATACTTCCAGTATTAAAATTAAATATTTGAAGTAGCCTAAAATATTACAAAAGTTTGTAATAAAATCCTTTCAAAAATATAAAATCAATGCTAAAAAAAGTTTGTAGTACAATGATCCATCCAAATTTAATCAGTAAATTATTTAATAAAAGTTAAATGACAATAAAAGTCTGTTTCTAATACATACTCGGATATGTAGATCGAAGCTTCCAAAATGGACGCATTGACTTTAGCATGGTGTATTGATTTCCTTGTAGATTGGTAATATTTTGGCACCAATTGACTTTACAAAGGAGATAAGTGTGCCTATTAACCTTCTAGTGCTTCATTAGTAAGATACATATATATATACTTCTTAAAAAAACTACTAAATTTAGTCAGATAATAAATTGAAAATGGAATTGGTGCATGCTCACTTGGTACAAGATTTTTAGAGAAGATGCTAGCTCAAATATGAGCTTAGTTTTATTGAACCTATCCATCAATCATTTTTCTGATCTAACTGTTTACACTTTGACCCCTTACCACATGTACTTGAGAGATTTTCCTGCTTTGAACAAAAAAATGTAAAAAAACAATAGTGGAAAATTTTATAAAAAATTATTTCAATAAAAATGAATAGACTAAATTTTGCTTAAAGATTTATGAGTGAAAATAATAATGGATTTATTTAATACCAAGATAAAATCATAACCTTCTCAAGACACTATCACATAGTATACTATATGATGTATAAGACCTTCAGATTTTCTGTATAATTAAAATTATATACATCACACACACATGCATGCTTGCACATGTAAATAGTAATTACTATCAATGTACTTATTGTTATTTTAATTAACATTAGACTGATTTTATAATCTGTTTGAAATTTGAAGAGCTATCTTTCCATGTAACTAAATATTAATTAATCCCTAGAATTAGCAAGTTAAAATTTTATTCATGATATCAACTTTCACTTTAAAATATCATTGATTCAATTTTTATTTTTATCATTTTCAAAATTTAAAGTTTTATAATGTTCACAAGACGATCATCCCTCTTCCCTCTCTATACTTATACATTGTAATTTTGAAAAAGTACAAACATACTTTTATTTATATGTTATATATTCGGGATCTATGATGTTTTTATTCTAAAACTAAATACCAACTTTTATTTAACTTAAAATTTTTATAAAAATATTTTTTTCTAATTAGACTATGTAAAAACTAATGTTACACTGAATTTATCCCTTGTTAGTTTCTCCATGAAAGAAACTAATGGATATATATATACACACACACCTGGGTCTCATTTTATGCAGTATATAGGTTCCTCAAAAAATGCACACAAAAGAAATCACACAAAAATAGACAACTTACCTTAAAAAATGGGGGATTGGTTACTGTAATTTTCAAAAATCTCATAAAAGCAAAGCAATAATGTAAAATTATTTTAAAATTCACATAAAAAAAATAAGAAAATAAAATATGACTAATAAAAATTTCAAATTTGAAAAAAATTGATACAAGACAAACTTTTTTTACTTCTTTTATTAACTACAGTATTTAATTTTATTCAAAACAATATATTTTTATGCATAATTTACATTTTTTCATACATGTGTGGTATTTTAATCATTATCACTGTTTAAGACATCAGATTCATCATGATGTGATGTGATGTGAGATACTGTAGCTTCTCCATAAATGAAGTCAAAAGGAAGTACAACTAAGATGTTTTCCAATCGCTGATGATCCTTCCATTTTGCTAAGTGATCTAAAATGAAAATTTTTGTTTTCTTGGGTGTTTTTTTCTTTCCATTAGGGTAAACTAAAAGTTTAAAATAAAAATAAGAATCTAGACTTATGATAATAAAAAGACACTCACTAACCACTGTTGGGCAAAATTTAATTAAAACTAACAATTAAAAATTAAATTCTTATTTTTGTCTTTAATTTTTTTAATTTTCAATTCCATTTAAAAATCAAATTTCATCATTTCACTTCACATTAATTTCAGATCACATTACATAATTTTTAAATTGTTAATTACAATTAAAATCATATTTTAATTGTCAAAATTAATTGTGCCCACTACTGTTATTCACCTTTTAAAAATAAACTTGCAGACATTAAATGATTAATTGATTACATACTCTTTTTTTAAAAAGCAAAAATAGAATGTGATTTAAAATGCTAAAACAACATTCATAGTATTTTTCATTTATAATATTTGAACAGATTTACATTATAGTCTTGTAAAATTTATTACTTGTGGACATTAAATGATTAATTTATTGCATACTCTTTTTTAAAAAGCAAAAATAAAACGTGATTTAAAATGCAAAAACAACAACATACATAGTATAGGCATCTATAACGTTTGAACAGATTTACATTATAATCTTGTAAAATTTAATGTGTGCATATAAAATGAGGAAATCCTAATTTTAAATGAATTATGAACTTCTTTATTGCATAAAATCTATTACAGTACTATTATAAAGCACTGAAAATATTGAAATTATTAGATGGAAGTCGAACTGCGATAATGCGCTATTACTTTAAATATGATGCAAGTGCGCAAAATATATAATATTTAAAGTAATAGCACATTATCAGAGCTTACTTCTGATCTAATAATTTTTATCACATAAAAGAAAACCACATACAAGGATATTAAGAAGAAACATGAATTGCATAACTTCAAAATTGCATTAAACAAATCCACATAAAATGAGACCCGGTTGTGCATATATATATATATATATTGCAATAAAATGGGTCCTGGCCTTGCATTACAGTGGACTTGATAGGCCATCAGAGTAGATGACAAAGCATATTTAAGATTCCTAAACTTCCAGATTCATGTCCACCCTGATCTCCTCCTTGGAGATGACACACCTCAAAAATCTACATGTATATTCATCTCTTTTATTCATTCTTTTTCCATTTATTTCAGAATTCAACTTTAGGAAGAATACATAAAATAATAATAATAATAATAATAATACTACTAATAATAATAATAATAATAATAATAATAATAATAATAATAATAATAATAATAATAATAATAATAATAATAATAATAATAATAATAATAATAATAATAATAATAATAATAATAATAATAATAATAATAATAATAATAATAATAATAATACTACTTCAGAGAATATTCATATTACTATCATTATTGTGTAAACATGTGATAAATTGATAAATGAATAAGGAAAAAAAATGGAAATAACAGTCTTTAATTTGAAATCATATATTTAATAAATATTTTCACAATTATTACAATTTATGCAATGAGAGATTATAACAAAAACAATTAAATTTCTTAGATGTCTATGAATATTCTTTGATTAGTATGGTTAATACTTATTATTCCAATCCCATTTTCCCGTCAACATACCAATACTATCAAAATAATTAAAACTTATTATTTATATATACACTTGTTTGCTAATTTAACTTTATTAAAAGCATAATTCATGGTCTCCAATATATTTATTGATTAATTCATCTTAACAAAATAGTGGTGGTATGGGTTCTCCCCTTCTATAATGACTTAATAGGAAAGATCATTCACACTTGAAATTATTAATCATATATACTAAAAAAAAAGAAATTAAATGATGAAATAATTAACATCAACAAACAAACAAGGAATAACAGTGCAACTGCACAAGTGTTGGTATTTAAGGTGTAAGAATATAAAATCTTACCTCTAACTCTGGTGATGATGAAATTGATCTGCAAGCAAGTTCATTCCTGACTCCATATTTTATTTCAATTTAAAATAAGGCTAATAATGTTTTCCCTTTTCAAATATATCAAGAATTTATACCCGCCACAATCTATGGTAACCAAAAGCAAAAAAAAAATATAGATATATAAAATAAGAACATGACAATCTAAAATAAATCAAGAGTCTATAAAGGAATATGTTATAAAAGGATTATGTGAATCTTATTGCAGCACTTCATAATCCAATTGGTGGGGTCGCAATGTTCTTTCTTCCTTATATCATGTCTTGAGTTGTTAAGTTTGCAGATTCAGATTCAAGTAGCAAAGTTGGTGGTGCTTTCACATAGATGAATAAATGCTGTTTCCAGTCTAATTTGGTTTTATTAATTACAGCTCTATGGATGATGAATCTCTTCCCACAAGATAACTTCACATTTAGCAGTACATATTGTCTATGTTTCTATATACAGAGTTGATCAAAGTCCTTGAGTTTGTTGAATAGCAAGATATTGTTATTGAGAACAAGTTGATCAAATTCCCTGGGTTAAGATCGCAAATATTCTAGAAATATCAAATTACTTTAAAGCTACTGGAATTTATAATTTAAATTCTCTTAGTTTTCTGATTTTAGATCCAACTGCTTTATTTCTACTCTATACTATCATTTAAGATTTTACTTTGATGACTGCAGATTTTTCTCTTTGAATGATAAGTTAAATTTTCTGCTTACAAAACATATTGTTTAGCCAACAAGAGCATTTGATTTGATTTTTGAGAAGAAAGTCATTTTTATACATATTTTACCAATCACTAAAATGAGGGTTTTTAAGTGTTAATTTGACTCTTTTAAATGGCAAATTCAAGTTCATGCATTGAGCTGATTATTTATAACATTTGTTATGGAATATATTGTAGTATATTGAGTTCAAACTATACCTCACCAATCCCAAGATCTTCAAAATGAAGGAATGGAAATTTTTTTCATCTCTCAAATGATAGATATATTAGATATCTATAGAGTAAATAATATTGTAAAAAGATAACTAAAATAAAGAAGGGATATGATAGTGAAAATATTAAGCATGGAATAAGAAATAAAAAAATTGCTGAAGCTTTAGCTATTGAAGATGACAGTGTATATGTTATGAATGATTTAACTGTCTACTGAAAAATGAAATTTTACTAAGGATATAAGGAAGTATTGTCTCAGTTTAAATTTCCAATATATCCATAATTATGAGTTAGTTCAATGGTTTTATGCATCTAAACATATTTATATCTAAGAATTAAAGTTGTAAGCACATATAAATAGTCTCTAGCCAAAAACTCCATACATTTTTTTCTAAATCTACTTATTAATTTTGTTCTTTTTAATAATATTTTTTAATACTTTTCATCACTAATTTGGTCTATAACTTATTTCTAACAGTACTTATAATCTTTAGCTTGATATATCATTTAATTTGATTTCACTAATCATCTATTAATTCAATATAATTTTCTGTTATTGCTTTTATTAATTATGCAGGTTTTATATATATGTGTATATGCATGTATGTTTATATGTGAACACTGAAATTTTAACATTGACATATATCTGAAAAGGTTTTTAATAATTTCATATTTTGTGTATAAAAGGTTTTTCTTTATTTATTATTTAAGACCAGTTTTTTTTAAATATTAAAAAAGAGAGAAATAGTCAATTTTAAAAGATCAAGATAAATAAATCTAATGTTAAAAAAATAGATAAAGTAAATTCTAAAGATCAAGATAATTTCAATCTTAAAAAAGAGGGCGAGAGAAGAACTTCTTAGTAAACAAGTAAAGTTAAAAAAAAGACACAACTAATTATTGTAGACCATCAAAGAATAAATTTTCAACTATTAAATAATTGTATTGCAGCTGTACAGATAAAGACATTTCACAGATAACCAGGTGGACATGCAGCTGTAGATATTCCGGTAGATAAGATTACTGTGATGTCTCAAGGTGAACACATATATAATCAGGAAAAAAAGATATTTATAGTGAGTATTATGTATTATTGCTTCAGAGAACCAACATCATTTTTTAAATATATATTTGGGGAGATTCTATAACAAAATGCAATGCAGACTCCATACATTATTTTTTTTATGTCTACTTATTATTTTTTTCTATTTCATTTATATCTAATAAATAATCATTTTGTTCTTTTTTCATAGTATTTTTTAATACTTTTCATTACTAATTTGGTCTATAACTTTTATTTGTAATGGTACTCATAATCTTTAGCTTGTCATATTATTTAATTTGCTTTCACGACTCATCTATTAATTCAATACATTTTTTTCTGTTGTTGCTTTTACTACTAACACATATATTATATATGTGTGTATGTGTATATGTGAACACCAAAATTTAAACATTGGCATATATATCAAAAAGTTTTTAATAATTTCATAATTTCTGTGTAGAAATATTTTTTTATTTATTATTTAAGTCTAATTTTTTTTAAAGTATTAAAAGAGAGAGTCAATTTTAAAAGATCAGAATAAATCCAGTGTTAAAAAAGATATGTAAAGTCAATTCTAAAGATCAAGATAACTTCAGTAATAAAAAGGAAGGAGAGAAGAAAACTCATTAGTAAACAATTACTGTTAAAAAAGAAACCACTAGATATTGTATACCATCAAATAATAAATTTTCAACTATCAAATAATTGTATCACAGTTGTACAGATAATGACATTTTACAGATAACCAAGTGTGCACATAGCTATAGATATTCCAATAGATAAAGTGCTGTGATGTCACGGAGGCAAACACATATTTAATCAGGAAAAAGAGATATTTTTAGTGAGGATTAAGTATTATTGCTTCTGAGAACCAACTCATCAATATTGTATATATATATTTGACGAGATTCTACAACAAAATGCCACGCTAAAATTGATAATTTTTTTTTGAGGGCCAGTTGGCCATCCTATAATTCTAGGACATTTGGGAATTTAAATAATAATAAAACAAGAAGCATCTCATGGCTGATCACTAAAGACCAAAGAGAACTCCAACCATGCTTTTGATAGATTCAAATAAAACACAGAAAATAAAATGCAAGAAATGTATGAAGAAAAGGAAAAAAAATCCATTTATTTATTGGCATGCCTACAAACAGAGCAGAAAAAAAAAAGAAAAAGAAAAGAAGAAATTAACAGTCTATTGCAATACTAAAAAAAAGCGTCTTTAAAGAAATGCAGAATCTATACTCACTATTATTGTCCAAGATCCACATCATCATCATCATTCTGGTAAAATAAGAAAAAAAATTGCTAGCCTGAGCTTAAAAGGAATTTTTCCAGTAAAAAAATTTAATCTCTACCTATGTATGTCAAACAATAGTGTGTGTTTGAATTCAAGTTTCTAATCTTTAATGAATCTTGCTTTGAATAAAATTCATTAAACTAACTGAAATGGTTTCTACATCAGAAAAAAGAGGTGCCTGGTAATGTCAAATTCTTTTTTGCTCTCAATAACTTTGAACAATTTTTTTTATATCCATTTTTTTTCTCTCTCTCCAAAGAATTAAAATAAGAATAAGTTATTAAAAGGGGAGGGGGAGGTTCAATAATGATGAATATTGAGTATATCAAGATTATTTGCTATTTTATTATAATCATTGTAGATAATCATTTATTTATGTATGTATTTTTTTAAAGTATTGTTTTCTTCTTATTTATTAATTTTGGTATCATGAAAAACAAAGTTTTTTATATATATTGTTCTTATTTTATTTAAAGGTCAAATACAAGATTAATTAATAGTGAGAAATTACACACACACGCAATGATATATATGCTTGCATGGATATAAATGTGCAAATCCAGAAAGAGAACGAGGATAGAAATTTATTGTAGTGAAAAATAAATTTAAAGTAATCAGTAATCTAGTCCAATAGGGATTGAGATGAATTTGGATTATGATTAGAGCAGATCTCTCTTTAGAAATTCCTATCTTTATAATTTAGGTAAAGGTTTTATACATAAATTTTGTGTGTTATAAGTTACATGTGTATTTTTGTGCTTTGAGGGTTTAGTTATGAAATCTAGATTTTCCATAATCTGAAATATCTTTATACCTACTAAATATGTCAACATCCATATATCATATTATATGCCACTAATGATTGTGTTTAAATTCATCTGAGGAAAAAGGTAATAAGGTTATATTTGTTGTTATCATTAAATGTAACCAATGTATTGATTTTTATGTATATTCTTCAATGTATATTAATAACTAATAATAAAATTCAATTCTTTGATTATTTTTTATATGAAAAAATAGCTTTTTCATCATCATAACTAGTGGATTTCCAATCATAAAGCATAGTTTAAAAGATGTGATGGGGGTAATAAATAGATAGGAAACTATATAATATGATTTAAAAATGCTAGACATATTAACATATTGTCATTGGAATATCCATTGGATTACTGAAGTTTGTCATATTATATATTGGTGTATGCAAGAGCATTATTCCTGAATTCCAAATCAAAAACAGACATTATTTATGTTAATTGTGAGGTTAGTTATAAAGCTGCAGATGAGAGGATCATCCTCATCATTATATTAATTATTAACTTAAGGATAGATAGACTAAGTGGCTGTACAAGTAATGGTTAACATTATTTTTTATTTATTATTTGTGAGCCGATCTAGGGTATGCATTCCAGCAGTCAATCATAGAGACTAATGATGATGTTAAGTAATTAAATATAATCTATAAAGACTTGTGATATTAAATGATTAAATATGATTTATAAAAACTTAAGATGTTCAGTGATTAAATATAATCTAGAAAGACTTATGATGTTTAGTGATTAGATATGAATTATAAAGACTTGTGATATTAAGTAATTAAATGTGATCTACTTGTGATGTTGAATGATTAAATATGCTCTATTCTATATGCATGTATCTATTTGTTGTAAGCCATTCCAGTACGAGAATTTATTTATTCTCTCTCTAACTCATTACATCACATTTACCAGTGGGAAGCTATTTGACACATTAATCCTGTGTAAGAATATAGTTTGTAAACTATGGATTGTTGATGATGATGTACTGGTGACCATCACTACAAAATTATCACTCAACTTGATCTCAATCACATCTAAGAAAATAAAAAGATATACTTTATATAACCTTGATTTGAAACTATACCAGTATAAGAATATGTCTGAGAGTTTCTATAAGGATTTGCTGCACAACTGTGGGCTGATGAATATGATTTACCATTAACGCACACACAACCTATATACTGTTATAAATATTAAACTTACATACAAATTATAAATGGAATTCCAATATATCATTATAAATGGCATGTCAACCCTAGCTAGATAATTATCAGTATAAATGGTGCCCCAATGCAGACTAGATACTTACTATTATAATATATAGATGGAGGATCTATACCTTGATGATCCAATGCTTTTATCACTGAAAAATTGTTTATAAAATCAAATGCCTTTCATAATGTACAAATTCAAAGCATAATGGCAACTCATTTTATTTTTCATTTCTATAACTTCTCTCAATATCTGGATATGATATACTGTACTAAAACCATTTTCAAATCCAGTTTGTTCTTTTGGTTGGTGAAAATTCAATTTTCTCTGTAGATGAATTGTAATTATTTTAGTAAAAATTTTGTAAAAAAACTAATAAAAGGCTGATAGGTCTGTAATTTCTAATATCTTCTTTATCACCTTTTTAAAATATTAATACTGCATTCTTCCAATCATCTGGTGCATCTAACTTTGCTAAAAAATTCTATTTCTTCACCTGTTTATTTTAATATATCAATTATAATTTCATCATTACCTGGAGCCTTTCCTTTATTCATACATTTAATTGCATGTCTCACTTCTTCATTTAAAATTCTGGACAATTCAGAAGATGTAATAGATATAAGAGATATTTGTTCTTTATTACTATAAAAGTCTTCTACCCATTTCATGATGTCATCTTACTTTTTAGTAATAATTACATCTTTTTTTCTTATTGCAGATATAAATTTCCTACCAATACTAAAATGTTGTTTTACATTCTTGAGACTTTTATTCTCTTTAACAGCTTTCCTTGCTAGTTCACAGTTATACTTTCTTATATCGTTTTCAAGTCTTTTCCGCATCATTTTACAAAATTTGAGAAATTCAATCATTTTTAATGCATTATTTTTGTATATCTTCATATTCCTTCTTTTCTTCATAAATTCTCTAGTTTCAGTAGAAATTTTATTGGTCAGTTGTTTTTTTTTTTTTTTTACTAGCTATCTTTGTTGCAGTTTTTAAAAGTGTATCAGTTATTTTCATATTAATTTCATTCAAATCTGAATCATGTTTAAAATCTACTAATACATGAAACCTATTTGTATGTTCTAATTTAAATTTATTAGAATGTTTCTAAAAATTAGGAATATCAACTGTAAATATGGTTTTTCTTAATAATTTTTGTCTTTCTAGTTTTGCATTAATACGTATCTTACATCTTACTAATCGATTATCATTTCCTGTGTTAAATTTATTAAGAACATTGCAGTCTTGAAATATGTATTTTCTGTTAGTCAAAATATAATCCAATTCTCATAATATAATATATTTATTACTTACTGTCTTACTTCCCCATAAATAATTTAATTATATTTGAATATCAAATATTTTCATTACACAAATATTAATTACAAAACAGAAGTATGCTTTTATTAACATCAGAAACTTTACAATACAATTATAATATCCTCTCCTTTTCCATGCACTTCAATACATTAATTTAATGAACATCTACTCTTTTAAATTATATCTTAAAGAAAGTAAACCTTATAATAAATTTTATTAACAATCTAAACACATATAACATTTTGAATTTATTCTAATAATGAATTCAAATTGATTTTAAAATAATAATAATGTGACTCTCAAAGCTATTATCGTTTTCAGTTAATGATCTGTGAAATTTTATTCTTAAATAACAATTTTTAGATAATTATAATTTTCAAGTAATAAATAATTAATTTATCAAGTTCTTATTCTTTATACTATCTTATGCATAAATTATCCTATATTTATATCTTTAACTGTAATCGTTTTATATAATTTATGTGCTTTTGATATGATACTATGATAAAAATAATTTTGAGCAGAAATAAAGCCATTAGTCTAAAATTTATATCAAAATATTTGTTTATTTGAACAACAATAATAATGAATAAAAATTATTATATATTCCATAATTAGTTATAAAATACATATAACATTATTAAAATATCTGTATAATTATTTACATTGATAAAAGAAATACATTAATTACACATACTTCTCTTCAATTCACCATTCAGGTTATGCAAGTATTATATTACTTAAATATTAAATTAATAACGTCAACATGATACCATCTTTCATGTTGGGACTTAATTGTACTATTCATGAGTTCTTCATATGAGTTTGATTTCTAGTTCTCTTCCATTTAATAATATACTACATTACCCTTTTACATCATTCATATAAAATACAATACTTTATTAAATTTTATATTTTTAAATCTATGTAAAATTTATTAATAAAATTTACACATAAATTCTTATATTCTTATACTTTTCAATGGAAAATTTATAGCATATTGAAATAATTAATTGAATCAAGATTCATTTACTACTAGATAATCATTCATTCTGTTCATTCTTTATATCTTTTCATTTTCATCATTAATCTCATTTTTATCTTTAGCATGGTATCATTCAGGTATTATTTAAATACTATAATATTTGTATTTATTCATGTTCTTCAAAAACAACCTTTTACCACCTAGGAAGAAAACAATAATATTTCTACAAATACATAACTAGTTTTATCCTATGCTCATTATATACCTTTCTTTACTATCTAAAAGATTTTTGTAGATAAGAAACAGATTTCAATGAACTATTATCTTTAAATATAGAAATGGAGGACTCCTTTCCTTTTTTTGATTGGGATGTTAAATCTTGGCAAGTAGTCATTTATCTCTCAATGATCCTATTCCAATATCCAGGTTTCTATAATGAGCTCTTATGGAAATTAACATCCATATTTTTAGAAAATTCCTCTCATTTCTATGTACTAAATATACAGATATGAGTAGCACACAGACCAATCCCATTATGTTATTTATACCAGTTCTTCAGAATGGTATTTTATTCTATTCTGGAATGATAACTTATCTGACTATAACTTATATTCCTATCATCAATAACTATAATCTACCACACCACTAATACTACAATATCATCTTCCTCTCAAATATATTCTACAAAATTAACGATTCTATATTTGACACATGTCAATATTATACTTTATCATAGAAATCTGAGATCAGAATTATTTTATTACTTTCATCATTCATACCTTTACACTTTTTCTTATTACTATTTAAGGTTCATATTGCATAGGTTTATTTTTATTACCATGAATCCCCTCTTTTGATTCATAATGATAATATTAATCTACTTATTAAATATTTAATAAATTGTTTTTCTCTTCACTAGTAAAAATTGTAATTATAAATATGGGACTTTTTCGCATGCATTAGTGAAGCTATAATTATATTATAATGTGTAATAGGTCTTCATTCACATAGCTGTGAGTATGGGATTCGATCTCGAAAGTGCTAAGCTGACCTATTACACATTGTAATATAATTATAGCTTCACTAACGCATGCGAAAAAAGTTGCATATTTATAATTATAATTATTAAATATTTTTATATTTTAAAAACAACCAATAAATCAATTCAAATAACCTTACTTTATAATAGAAACATAAAGTATTGATTTATCCATATCCCCCCCCCCCCCGCCCCACATCACGTATACTATATTAATTTCCTAAGTATACATCTTAGGGTCATTAATTTAAAATAAACATTAAAAATAAAAAAAAACTATTAATACATCAAAATATTAAATTCAAATACTTTTATAGTAAACTTAATATCTAATGTCACATTTAAATTTATAGTTGAAAATATAACCGAAGAAAAAAAATATTGTTTATTTTTTTTCTCTTATTATTTTTCAGTGTTCTGCATTATTAATTTTATTTTCTCCATTAGCTAGCAACTCCCAGGATCCTATGTAAAATATTTAAAAAAATTACAAATAACAATAATGGAATAAACTCTTTAAAAGTTAAATGCATCTTCTGGAAATATTTCATATTTGAATATGTTTGAACATGAAATATTCATAAATATCATATACATTTAATAAAAATTATAGATAAATCACTAATTTAAAGCATTTGTGAGTATAAATCTTTTCATTATTACTCTTTACTATTCATAGCATTAATTTATAAGTCATTTTCACTTACACTTTTCTCATCTTTATATTTTATATAAGAATTATTTCCTTTTGAAGAAAAACACAAATAAGTTCATTTAAGTTTATTCTTTACTAATATACTTTTTATTATCAATATTTGGCATAGTTGAAATTAATAGTTTTTTTTTTGCTGAAATCTTATCTTTTTGATATTTTCTAATACAATAGAAAATTATACTGACGAATAAAATATTCTTCCTTAATATAAGCTTTCATTTAAGATAATCAATAATAAGTATTCACTATCATATTTGTTTAGTTAATATTTTTTTATCATAAAATATATTATAAATGTTTATTTCTAGGTTAATTTGAACAAGAATTTACAACTATCTTCTTTTAATTTCTAGTTTCAATTATAATCTATGTTAAAGTTCTATAAATTATTGTAATTAATTTATAAAAGTTAGCTCTTCGTATTTTTGTTCTATTCCTCTTCATAATGAAGGTATTAATAAAGTTAATTAACAAAGCAGAGATAAATAGAAAGTATTTCCTTATGTGACTGTATTTACACATTTTAATTAAGTGAAGTTGAATATCCTTGTCTATACACTCCTGTGAAATATAATGGTTTAAATAATTTTATTAAGTAAGATGAAGGGAATCTTACAACTGATCCAACCATTTAGGTATCAAGTCCCGTGAGGCGTTTAAAAAAATGAAACACTATTTAAATTAATTTTTTTTTTAATAAAGTCAGAATTAATTATGTATTCTACCATTTTATCATTATTTTCCAATCAAATTTTCACTATTAAATATTATCGTCGATTAGTTACTTCTTTTTAGTGTGATATTAAATAATGAGAATTGGTAAATTCATAGTTGTATTAATTATTCAAATAACGTGTAAAGATTGTAATAATTTATATATTTTATTAAAATTATCTTGATTAAATGTTTAAAAAAAATTTCTTGATCAAATATGTTTATTTAATTTTTGATCTGCCTTTAATATGTTTAATAATTACATTTTAAAAATCTTATTCTACTCTCGATCTTTTGTCGAGAGTGTTATTTATTCTAAGCCTGAGGAAGAATGGTTTATTTCAATAACTATTATATTCGTTGCGCTATGCTAGTTTAATGTTTATCTATATAAATAAAATAAAATGTTCGCTATAGTTATAATAATTATTCTACAACGGACATCTTATTGTATTTACATTTATCGTGTTTTGAAATTTTTTTTTTTTGAAATTACATTTATCGTGTTTAGACGAATTTCAATGACATTAGGAAGCGTTCGCTAGTTAAAAAATGGCGGAAGCAATGTACAAAAAAAATATACGATTTAAATGTAAACTTGGTTTTTTTTTTCAAGGTTTGCAAAACTTATCCTGTTTACCAATTATTATAACTTAAATTGAATAAATGTTTAAATTTAATGCATAAGGCTATTTCTAATTTTATATATATTAATATATTGATATTATCATTATTGAAATTTTTTTTTCTTTTGTGAAATAATTTGTAGCTATAATCACAAGATGTTTGAGAGGTATTAATATATTATATGGGGAGTATTTATATACATAATAAAAGAATCCCGTTTTCATTTATGAGAGTTTATTATATGAAGATATTTATTTGAGTTATTATAATTAAGTGACAAAGCCCGTCATTAGATTCTGAAAATAAACAAGATGTAGAGGAATATATAAATTACTTTGGCCATAATTGAGGATCCCCTGTAGCATAAAAGGGATCAGTTTAAGAAGTCTGCATTTGGCACTTTAAAAGAAAAAAGTGTAGTTTGGGAAATATATATTCAGATTTAGCATAGTATAAGGAGCATATTGATATTTTTTGTGATTTCAAAATTAATATGATCCTATCTTAAAAAAACATACATATCTTTTATTTTGAACCCTTTAATATTATCAAATTATTATTATTATTATTATTATTGTTGTTGTTGTTATTATTATTATTATTATTATTTATTCTTAAAAAATAAATAATCTTCATTTAGATACAAATGTAACTTAATAAACATATTTTGACCAAATGTTATAAATATGAATGTCATAAAAATGAAGTGAAAAACCCATAAAATAAAAAAATGGATATTATGCTTTGTTGTTTTATTATTGCCATTCTTAAAAAAAAGAGAATATATGGATCATAAATAAATATATATCACTTGTTTTACTTAATGTGACTTTATGAGTTTTTCTTCTTAATCACAAGTACACTTGGGTCAGTATGCAATATTCGGTTTTGTTAAATTAAATAACTTGACCCTGAAAATATTTAAATACTAACAAGTCATTTGCATAAACATTAATAGGCAATTATATTATAAAACATTAATGATTTAGAGATATTAAATAAATTATTTATATTTAGTTGTTTGTTAGTATTAATTAGACTCAATAAAATATTCCCTTTGTTTCTACTTTATATTTTGGCAAGCAATCAAGAATCATTAATTGTTTTTAATGCTACACCTGAGAGAAAGGTATTGATATATTGAGAGAGGTAATAAAATTGAATACCTACTTTTTTATGTTATGAATTTGATTTGGTTAATATAAGGTGTCATTTCAAAAGATAGCCTACAATAATATCAACTGCCAGTAAAGTTGGACACATAACTGAGAAAGTTTCTTGTTCTCTATTTGTTTATTATATAATTGAAAGTTCACTTTTCTGGAATGATGATCTAGATATACAGAATTTAAAGGGCATTTAAAATAAGTAACTTTTATATAGGATTTAAAGAACTAACTTATTCATTTTCTCTCATTCCTAATTATATTCTATTTTGGTTTGAAGTATTGGTTTTCTCATTTTCATATTATTATAATTTGGAATTAGTAAACCTGAACCTTTCAATATTTTATACCACTCCAATTTGCTGATAAAATCATTGGGATGTAATAAAGATTATATTATTATCACCCTATATTCCATTTCAATTTTGCTTTTATTTGTGATGCATATTTGCTAATAAAGCTCTTTGCCCTTTTATATTATTTCAATTTGATGTAATTTACAGAGCATATTGAATTAAGTCAAACATTGCCCACTATACACACACACACACACACACACACACACACACACACACACACATATATATATATATATATATATATATAATGTTTCTCACTATGTCTTAAATTTAGATTAACATTTATAATTAAAATGTTTTTATAGCCAAGTTGGAACAGTTATTTACTATGGATTTTTAATTTTATTACAATCTACATTTTAACTATAGTAATAACTTTTATAAATTTGAGGTATGATTATGTAAGCAGATGAGTTAATATGGTCAATATATTTGTATATTAACCATACCAATTATCAGACTGAGATTGAATAAAAATATACAACCCAAAGCCACTTTTCAAGCCCGTTCCACTCACCCATGATTTCAAGAAGAAAACACCTTTTCCTGTGGATAATTTTATTTATACTGAGAATAAATCATTGGGTATCATCCAACCACAGGCTGGAATATCAACAACAGAAGGTTTTAAAGCACTTCAAGCACTTGATTTCCTGACTAAAACAAAGAGCAAGATATTGATATAGCTCAAGCTAGCAGTTTATGTATTTTAAACAAACATATATAATTGACAATTTTATATTAATTAATATTTAAATAAGCATTTATTTATATAGCACTATGTTTATAATTATTAAAGATCAGCCTTTACAAGCTATTGTGCATGCGCTTTTTATCAGTGTTAATAATAAATGAATACTTTCATTCCCAACACGAGATATAGTATTTATGAAAGAACAAAATGAATCCAGATTTGCCCCTATATAAGCATTTGGGTTGGAAAGAATAAGTGGATTCATTTTGTTCTTTCATAAATACTATATCTTGGGTTGGGAATAAAAGTATTCATTTATTATTAACACTCATAAAAAGTGCATGCGCAATAGCTTGTAAAGGCTGATCTTTAATGTAATTAATTAATATTGTATGGTGAGATATATAGAGAGAGAATTAAGCCAAATTAATAACTTAGGATAACATATTTATTTAAAAAACCAGCACAATAATCAAAATAAAATAAATCAATTTACACTAATTATAGTGTTATTTAGTACAGATCAGTTCATTTCTAAATAGCTGTAAGAGTTTAATTACTTTTAAGTTTATATAAGTTTGTAAAAAGAATAAAATCTGTTTTAGACTTTGAATTATCATATATATATATATATATATATATATATATATTGTACCGAGACAAAGTCAGTACATGTATATACCCACACGCACAAGCAGTGTAAATACTCTATCTTTTATTTACTTTCAATTTATGATAAAAATAAATGTAGTTTTCTTTCAATGCTTTATAAAATACACTATAAAATAAAATGTTAATATTTCTGATTAAATAATTTAAGGCTTTCATATAATCTATTATAATAATATTCTCTAAAAAAAATAAAATATAAAGCATCACTAATATGCCATTTTAAATCTCAATAAATGATTTCTACTTGTATATGCCGTGGGGGTAATTAAAAAAGGGTTTATTTTAAATTATAACTATAGCGAAAGTTAAAAGCTTATAGAGGTGATTTTGAGATTAAATGCTCGACTTTTAAACTAACGTAAGTTAAATTGTTATCTTAAAACACGCACACATGTATGTATAAAAGGTGAATAAGTATGAATTTTTTCTAACTGAGATTGCAATGTGAGATTGCAGAAACCTAAGATTGCCTCAAGCATATGGATTGAATGAACATTACATAGGACACGGACCCCAACGACAACTCAGAGAATATTGAACTCTGGGTGGAGATTGGATCCTCAGATAATAACCAACCCATATAAATATGAGTCTTAGTCTTTGTCTTTACCTCGGTTACAGTTTTTTACATTCTTTGTTTTGTTTTGCTTATGCTTATGGTTTTTTTTAAATTCCTCCGGAAGCTACAACTAGAACTTTCTTTTTTTGCTATCCGGTTTATCCAATATGACCACTGTGAAATTAACCTTTAGAGCGTCGATCGTCATGATGGGCTAAGAAACCCCTCAGTGATTGATCGACGCTCCGCCGCCAGAACATCTCCACAGCTATGAATGATCAACAACAGTGCCGTCCAAACATCGTACTCCAATCAGTCCAAGGACGTTGTTCCGTTTAACATACAAGAATCGTCCAAACATACTACGCTGAACTTATATAAAATGAATAACCATTTATTATGGAAACAGTATCCAACAGGTTCGAACCCTCACCAAATTAGAAGCAGCAGAAGACTATGCAAAATCCTAGGTAAACACTTTATTTCTTTTATGCTCCCATTCATTCTTTACGTAGACTTTAAAAGGCAATCTCATAATTAATTAAATTCGCCCTTCGTAAATCAAATATAAAATGATCCGTAATCCCTCATATTTGAATCTTAATATTTTGATCTCAACTTTCGTAAATAAAAAAATATCAGATGCTATATAGTTCCTCATATTTAAATCTTAGGACTTTTCCTGTTATGAACTTTGATCATAATTATTATTTTCTTTCGCAACTAAATTATAACACACACCTAATTTCAAATGTAAAAGAAGGAAATATATTATATCATCCATGTTTATTATGCATAATATGTTCTTTTCTGTGCGAGTGCGAGAATGCGTGTATGTGCGTGCAAATAAAGCTATTAATTAATGTTTCATTTTTTTATATTCAATAAATTCTTTTTTTATTTAAACAAGTCGAGCATTCTTCAAATCATTCTCTATAATAAAAATATGTTTTTTTTAAGTATTATAATCAGCATTTATTCATGCGATTAATTATTTTACTTTTAAATTTGTCTTTCTTATTTTTTGTTTTTGTTTTGTTTATTTCTTTAAATTTCATCGTGCCGTAAGTCACGATGTTTATTTACTATGTAGTTAAGATAGGTTTAAGAGTTGGGAGGGCCTATTATTAATAAGTATAAGTAAATGTCAATAAAGCTAGTATGAATAATTCTATTGGACTGTATGATAACGGGGGGATGATATTATAAGCTTCTAATTTTTTATATAAGGATACATAAATCAAACATTCGTATTAGTTGCCAAATAACCAATGGCCCGGTCCAATATTTGGACCGATCTGTAAATCAACCAAGCTTCTTCTCCATTGGTTATTATTGTGTCTTTTGCCAGAATGATATTCTTGAAACAATTTCATCGCGACCCTGAGTGACCCTTATTGGTCCATGCTGGGAGTTTGAGCTTATGGGCGGGGATTAGACTTCAAAATCATTTTGATATGACGTAAGGTGATGCGAGAAATTAAATTGTAAATTAAATCATCGTATCTGGCACCCCCTTGTGTTGATAATGAACAACTATCGATATAGGAAAATAAATAAAGCTTTACGCTATATCATGTTTGTTTCGGAGCTCTCAATCCCTATATGAACGGTCGAATAAGGGACCGGTCACAAATGGCGCTTCCAAACGTGAGGCTAATACAAATAATGTTTTAGAGAGAAGCAAATCAAGACATTAGTCAAAAGCGGCCGAACCTCGTAAAAGACGCAAAACTTTTTCACGTAAACGAAAGTTTGGACGAATAAAAAAGAGAAAAAAGGGAAAAAGAAAAATTATGGATGGACAACGAATAAAGCAAAGGAGAACATAGCGGGAGATGGAGGCGCGGACGTCGATTAATCACTTCTTATCATAAATAAAAAAAAAAATAAAATAATCACGTTCCTTTAGGCATCAACAAAAAGTGGTAACATTTTAAATATAAATAGAGAAAAAGAAAAAAAAAAATTTTTTTGTTTCCTCTTGATTAAATCAGAATGGACAGCAATAATGATAATATGTGGAAAAGTGAAATAGGAAAAATAGTACAAACATTTAAGGGAAAGAGAAATGAGGACCCAAATGAACACATAGAGAGCCTAGAGAGATTATTCGCTTACAAAACACTTAATGAAGAAGGTAAAATAGCCATAGCAGTCAGCCACATACGAGAAGGGGCTCTAGATTGGTGGAAATCGATACAACAAAAACCAAAGACATTTAGGCAGTATGAAGAAATGATAAAGGAGAGCTATTGGGGGGAAGCAAGACAAATGAGAGCCTTACGTGAAATAGAAAATGAGGAATGGAAAACAGGAGAAATGATGGAAGGATTTTTTCGTAGGAGAATGGCACAGCTAAGACAAATAAACTTAGGCACACCATCTGAGGAATGGTTGATCAGAATAGCACGAAGGGGATTACCCACATGGGCAAAACGATTTTTGACAGGGATAGATAACATGGACAAGGTAATAAGGAGGTTAGAAGAGATAAAGGATGAAAATGAGGAAGAGGGAGAAAGTCAAATAGCCAATATAGGAAAGATCATAAAGGAAGAGGAAGGAAGTAGAAGTGGACCTCAATGCCCTAAAATAGAGGTTAAAATAGGAGAAACGAAAACTCACGCATTACTCGACTCAGGGAGCCAAGTATCAGTTCTGTCACAAGAAACATTCAGCAAACGTACCCAAGAAGAACCAAACCTCAAAACATTACCGCTTAAGATAATGCGCATAACCTTGGCAAATGGGAAAAGGGCCCAAGCGGAAGCAATACAGGCATGGGTAAACATAAAAATAGCAGGAAACCAGCATAACCAAATCATGCTGGTAATGCAGGGATTAATACACGATGTTATATTAGGATCCGATTTTATGGGAAAATACAAATGTAGCATCGACTACAAAACAGAGCAGGCCCGGATCTCAGGAAAGATGGTACCTTTTATAGAACAAAATCAAGCAAAAAACATGGAACAGGCTGTACATAGTATGGAGTTAGAAAAGAAAATGGTAACAAGGGAGATCGGAACAAAGCCAGAAAAAGAAGAAATGGAACTGGGAAATATTCTGGAGGAATACAAGGACATATTCTCCGACATACCTGGGGTCATCAGTGGTTATGAACACAGGATAAAGCTCATTCAGGATCAACCATATCAATCTAGATCATACCCGATCCCCTTTCAATACCGGCCAGAGATAGGCAAGCAGATAAATAACATGCTAGAATGGGGAGTAATCTCAAAATGCTCCTCACCATATAACAACCCAATTGTCATAGCAAAGAAAAAGGATGGTTCGGTACAATTGTGTCTGGACGCGAGGCTCCTCAACAAAATCACGATCGCGGACACAAATGCTCCGCCCCCCATGAGCGAATTAATAAATCGGTTCAATGGGAAAGGTGTTTTTTCTACCCTAGACCTGACCAGCAGCTACTGGCAGATTAGCCTACACCCAGAGAACCGCCAGTACACGGCGTTCCGATATAATGGCATCGCCTATCAGTTTAACCAGATACCATTTGGTCTGAAAAATAGCGGAGCAGGCTTGATACAATGCCTTGATAGAGTGCTGTCAGAGGAGGTGAAGGGTTTTAGCACCACGTATGTTGATGACATCATCATTGCGTCTGAGGATAATAAAGAGCATATTAAATGCCTTCGAAAATTATTTCAAGAATGTCGAGAGAAAGGAATCAAAATAAACCTGGGAAAAAGCAGGCTCATGACACCCGAGGTGAAGTTTTTAGGGCATATTATCAGTAAAGAGGGGGTATCACCTAATCCTGAAAAAATACAAGCCATACAGGAATTTCCAGAGCCCAAAAAGAAGCGTGACGTCAAGGCTTTCCTCGGACTGTGTAATTTCTTTAAACAATACTATCCAAATTTTTCAGAAGAGATAGAACCACTGCTCAGACTTCTGAGGAAAGAAACACCATGGGCATGGAAAGAAGAACAGGAGGCTAGCTTCCGTCGAATAAAGGAAGGTTTCTTAAAACACATAGTGTTGGCGCACCCAGATTTTGGACATACATTTTATGTACAAACGGACAGCAGTGGGATAGGAATGGGGGCAATGATGTTTCAAAAGGATAGCAAGGGGCAGAGCAAAGCAATCGCCTTCATAAGTAGGCTTTTTATGAAGGCCGAGCAGAACTACACGGTCACAGAGAGAGAGGCCTTAGCCATCGTATGGGCTTTCAAGAAACTGAGGCAATACCTGGTAGGATCTGGAGTGGTGGTCGTGACCGACCATCAAAGCTTAGAGTTTCTGAGCAGGAGTTTTTTGACTAATAGCCGCCTAATAAGGTGGAGCCTCGCCCTTCAGGAATTTGATGAAACGGTAGAATACTGTAAGGGGAGGGACAATATAATAGCAGATACCCTGAGCCGATATCCCATAGGATGAAGCCTTGAGGAAAACAAGGGGCCATACATAGCGACGACACGAGCCCAAAGCAGGGAGCATTATAGCCTTCAGAAAATTAAGGAAGCGCAACAGGAAGATAGGGAGTGTAGACAGGTCATGGATTTTGGCAGGTACCACACGATACCAAATAGTCAAGGAAATACATTATGGGCCCATCGAAAGAAATGCGTTGTCAGAAATGGACTCCTTCAACGACAAACAAGAAATGGGCAGAATTATCGGGTGATAATACCGAGAACTATGCGACAGAATATTATAGCCCAGGCACATGAGGAAAGAGGACATTTCGGGGGCAACAAGACCGCCGGATGGATTGAACAATGGTTCTACTAGCCAAATCTCCACCGGGATGTGACACAAGAAATAAAGAAATGTATGACATGCGCCAAAACAAAGCCAATGAATAGATCGAATGAGGGAGTATCGACACCCATCCTCGTGTATGAGCCAAATAACACACTAGCTATTGATTTCTACAGGCCACTGCCGATGTCAAATGGAAAGAGGTATCTGCTGGTGGCATATGACTTATACTCTAAGTTGGTATCAGCTTTTCCGATCAGTCAAGCAAATGCGAAGCAGGCGATTCGAGTTCTGGAAAATCGGCAATTTAGGGAAGTAGGAAAACCAAAAAGAATCCTGTCAGACAATGGAACTCCATTCGTATCCAAAGAATGGGCACAGTGGACAAAAAAAAATATTAAGCATGCCCTCACGTCTATTCGAAATCCTCAAGCCAATCCATGCGAGCGAGTGATGCGGGAACTGGGTCAACTTTTCAGAATATATGTGCATGGAAACCATAAGGTGTGGGTAAAAGAAACGCCCCGGGTTGTAGGCATGATAAACGAAACCCGGAATGAGTCAACTGGTTTTGAACCCGACCGCCTTCACTTTGGGAGAAGGAGGCCATACCCATATGCCCAAGGACCCTGGCCTCAAAGGGAGAAAATAAATCGGACAAGGGATGCCCAAGAAGCTAGACGGCAGTTGCAGAAAATGAGCCAAGTTCGAAAGAAAAGACAGGGAATCGTGGTAGGAATATTCAAAAAAGGAGACAGAGTCATGGTACGGACAAACCCAGTCAGTCGACCAGAACAGGCCATTTATAAAAAATTTCAACCCTTATATGAGGGACCGTATGTCATAGGACGCGCATACAGGAACAATGCCTTCATCTTATATGAAGGGACCCGGAGGATTGGGACATACAATGCCCGGGCCTTGAAATTAGTAAATGAAGTTCAAACCCCTCACCATGCAGAGGGAAAGCGAGGTCAAAAATAAAGGATTTTATTGTGAAAATTAAAATGCCAATCCTCGCATTTTAATTTTAGACGGATCGCGGGGATATGTACCGAGACAAAGTCAGTACATGTATATACCCACACACACAAGCAGTGTAAATACTCTATCTTTTATTTACTTTCAATTTATGATAAAAATAAATGTAGTTTTCTTTCAATGCTTTATAAAATACACTATAAAATAAAATGTTAATATTTCTGATTAAATAATTTAAGGCTTTCATATAATCTATTATAATAATATTCTCTAAAAAAATAAAATATAAAGCATCACTAATATGCCATTTTAAATCTCAATAAATGATTTCTACTTGTATATGCCGCAGGGGTAATTAAAAAAGGGTTTATTTTAAATTATAACTATAGCGAAAGTTAAAAGCTTATAGAGGTGATTTTGAGATTAAATGCTCGACTTTTAAACTAATGTAAGTTAAATTGTTATCTTAAAACACGCACGCATGTATGTATAAAAGGTGAATAAGTATGAATTTTTTCTAACTGAGATTGCAATGTGAGATTGCAGAAACCTAAGATTGCCTCAAGCATATGGATTGAATGAACATTATGTAGGACACGGACCCCAATGACAACTCAGAGAATATTGAACTCTGGATGGAGATTGGATCCTCAGATAATAACCAACCCATATAAATATGAGTCTTAGTCTTTGTCTTTACCTCGGTTACAGTTTTTTACATTCTTTGTTTTGTTTTGCTTATGCTTATGGTTTTTTTTAAATTCCTCCGGAAGCTACAACTAGAACTTTCTTTTTTTGCTATCCGGTTTATCCAATATGACCACTGTGAAATTAACCTTTAGAGCGTCGATCGTCATGATGGGCTAAGAAACCCCTCAGTGATTGATCGATGCTCCACCGCCAGAACATCTCCACAGCTATGAATGATCAACAACAGTGCCGTCCAAACATCGTACTCCAATCAGTCCAAGGACGTTGTTCCGTTTAACATACAAGAATCATCCAAACATACTACGCTGAACTTATATAAAATGAATAACCATTTATTATGGAAACAGTATCCAACAGGTTCGAACCCTCACCAAATTAGAAGCAGCAGAAGACTACGCAAAATCCTAGGTAAACACTTTATTTCTTTTATGCTCCCATTCATTCTTTACGTAGACTTTAAAAGGCAATCTCATAATTAATTAAATTCGCCCTTCGTAAATCAAATATAAAATGATCCGTAATCCCTCATATTTGAATCTTAATATTTTGATCTCAACTTTCGTAAATAAAAAAATATCAGATGCTATATAGTTCCTCATATTTAAATCTTAGGACTTTTCCTGTTATGAACTTTGATCATAATTATTATTTTCTTTCGCAACTAAATTATAACACACACCTAATTTCAAATGTAAAAGAAGGAAATATATTATATCATCCATGTTTATTATGCATAATATGTTCTTTTCTGTGCGAGTGCGAGAATGCGTGTATGTGCATGCAAATAAAGCTATTAATTAATGTTTCATTTTTTTATATTCAATAAATTCTTTTTTTATTTAAACAAGTCTAGCATTCTTCAAATCATTCTCTATAATAAAAATATGTTTTTTTTAAGTATTATAATCAGCATTTATTCATGCGATTAATTATTTTACTTTTAAATTTGTCTTTCTTATTTTTTTTTTTTTTGTTTTGTTTATTTCTTTAAATTTCATCGTGCCATAAGTCACGATGTTTATTTACTATGTAGTTAAGATAGGTTTAAGAGTTGGGAGGGCCTATTATTAATAAGTATAAGTCAATGTCAATAAAGCTAGTATGAATAATTCTATTGGACTGTATGATAACGGGGGGATGATATTATAAGCTTCTAATTTTTTATATAAGGATACATAAATCAAACATTCGTATTAGTTGCCAAATAACCAATGGCCCGGTCCAATATTTGGACCGATCTGTAAATCAACCAAGCTTCTTCTCCATTGGTTATTATTGTGTCTTTTGCCAGAATGATATTCTTGAAACAATTTCATCGCGACCCTGAGTGACCCTTATTGGTCCATGCTGGGAGTTTGAGCTTATGGGCGGGGATTAGACTTCGAAATCATTTTGATATGACGTAAGGTGATGCGAGAAATTAAATTGTAAATTAAATCATCGTATCTGGCGCCCCCTTGTGTTGATAATGAACAACTATCGATATAGGAAAATAAATAAAGCTTTACGCTATATCATGTTTGTTTCGGAGCTCTCAATCCCTATATGAACGGTCGAATAAGGGACCGGTCACAATATATATATATATAATGAGTGCACATGGCTGGCATCTCTTTCTCTTTCAACAACTTGTTGCTTTGTTGGGGTAGGATGTATCTTGGGCCTTGTTCAATAGTAATCTTCTATGATGGAGGATAGTTATCACAGCAATGGCAGTTAAGTATTTTATTACATTTCAGACAGTCAAATGTGAAAGACTTGGGCAGTGAATATTGAATGAATACACCTGTTCAAGCTTAGCAATGTATGGTGACGTTAAGACATCCACATAAATATTTATATATTGCTGATGAATGAATTGGTTGTTCTCTATGAAGGAATCTGAAAACTCAGTAGAGTGATTAACAGGATACTACTTTTAACATCAGCCAATGGATATGACACCTGATTAAAATGCAACAAACTTTTAATAGCACAATTCAGCAGACTTACTACAATAGAAATTTAATAGCCAATAAACATCACATGATCACCATTTCTTATGCTTGCTTACAACTGTTTTTAAAATAAGCAAAACTCTCTGTACCTACTGCCACTCAGTGCAAGCTAGAGTGAGCAATGGATGCTAGAAGGCTTGAACATAAAATCCTCATTTAGTTCCTATTCATCCAATATCCCCAGACTAGTTTCTGGCTTGTGGCCTTCTTCAGTGAGGAGCCTTGGATCTGAAAGCTTGCACCAACTGGCAATACTATAGAAAGTTTTGCCTGTTTAAAGAAATTTAGTAGCTTTTATATCCTTGACAAACTCATTGTCTGTGGTTACCCATATAATAAATTCCAAATTCTTTTTGTAATTAGTTACTCTTTTTTTCTTAATTACAACATCAGTTATAAACCACTAAACCTCACACGATCAACATTTCTTAACATCAGTTATAATATTATCTTATCAGTTGGAATTATCACTGATTTCCAGTAAAAACAAATCCCTCCTGATTAGCGAATTTACAAAATTATTAAGATCTTTAATTAGATCATAATTTTTTTAATTAAACAGTTTCAATAATAAATTTTTACAATCATTTACATTATTCTTTAAAGTTATAATTTAATTTTTTTGTCTTCATTTCCATTGTAACATTTTGAATTCTTTTATTTAGTTAAAAGAAAAGATAAGTTACTTTTTGGAAAAAAGCCTACATTACAATATGCATTAATTATATTTTTCTTTTTGCTAAAATACCTTTACTTTATTTATTAATTTCATACCTCTTGTTTATTTCCTAACAGTATTTTATTTTATTTAAAAATATTTTTACTTTTCTTTATTAAACTAACAGTCCTTTTTCATTTATTATAAAAAAAATATATACACTATTTTTTTTTCTGAATGTTTTTAAATATTTCATTTAACACACACACACACACACATATATATATATATATATATATATATTGTAATGGGAGAAGGCTTTAATATTTGCATATACTGACCACTAGGGCGCCACTAGTCCAAAAACCGGAACTAGACATTTATTTTAAGGGTGGACAGGATATGCGAACCTGAATGCGCCGGACTAAACTCAGGGAGGAACAAGATATCTTAAATATTGTTTAGATAGTTGAGAATAAAAAGACAAAGACAAACGTCAGCCAAATAAATTTAAACAATTTATTAATTTTATTAAAAGTTCGACAATAGAGTAAAGACATCTAGCCACGGATACAAAAGTGACTTATATTAACATACGCATATTTACTAGAGAGTGCACAAGAGTACAACAAACATGAAGGCATTTAACACCTTGGCAGCAAAATTCTCTCACCTAAAATATAAGAAATGGTTAGGATAATATCTTCTTGCTGGCCAGTTGTAAAACTACAAAAACAAATAACAACCATATCTTCCTGAATCAGGGATAATAAAACAGTTACTGTCCCGCCGGAAATCAACAAAACCAGCGTTGATGTTCGAGCAGTATCATTCTAACTACTATCGTTAAAATGCCGCAGGACTGCTGCATGTAATACTACATTCAAAGTAAACATGGTTGATCTCACATACAAGACAGCAAAAGATATTTGATTACGATCTTATGTAATTTAGAAAGAAATGACTACTTTCAGACAACTTGAAGAAATAACTTGACAAATAGCCAGCAAAAAGATTTTGTTGTTTGCACAAAAAGCACAAACGAAACATGCTTAAAGATTCTTTATTTTACAACTAAGGGCAGGTGAATAAATAAAGATTACGAAAACTACCAATGCATTTTGTAATAGTTAATGAAATAATCAGGTAAATATTAAACATATAAAATACAATCTCCTAATGCAGCCCCAGTTAAACGAAAATTGCAAACAAACTTGGAATCTTAAAACTAAGGTTCCAAGACACACTTTAAATACTAGAAAAGATAAATACAGATAATAAATAATTAATACAACCTTATAACATACTTATCATTAGATTGAGTGGAGATTTAATTAAATGCAATTTATTTATCCTGGCTAGAATAGGAAAAAGTTTAGCTTACGGTAAGGCAGAATTCCAGTGATTTCATGATGAGTGCACACTTTTGATAATAGTTCATCTTTCAGGCGATTTCTCTTAATGACAAAGGCAAGTATTGAGGCAAATTGGGAATCCAGCTATGTCAGAGTTTTATGGCATCATGAAAGAACAGTCTAGAGCCCGAGGCTCATCCTTATTTAAATTAGCAATGCATCTTATTGCTTCCAATACGTATAGCAGCGTTTGTTGACATCATAAAGGTAAATTTGAAAAATCTCTTAAATGTTCAAACTGCTATTAATATGAAGTTTCACAGATTAATCCTAAAGCTTCCTAGAAAAACCAAAAGCCGAACCAAGCACTCTTAAAACCTTGTCTTAGTCTCTAGAATAATAGCAACTACCTTTTTTCTGGTGGGCTATAGTTACCTCACTACATTTCTCACGAAAAACATTCCTTATTGACAAATTCTATACCTCAGTTAGGGAAAATATTAATTTCCCTGCTCAATCCAATTTAAGAATTCCAGCCAGGGGTTATTGTATCCAAAATAACAAATACAAAACTAAATCTCCACTTTTAGACTTTTAGAATTAACTTTAAAAATAATTAAAAATAAAAGCAACAGGAATATATAATTAGCAAGCTTGCCTGTTTTTAATCAAATTGATTAAAACGTGGTGAAAGTAAAGTATTTTTAAATCAATTTTATAAACAAAGTAGTGAAAGTAAACTATTTTAAATATAAATCAATTCTATAAACAAAAATTAAAATGCCCTATTTAAATATAACCGAGTATATGTTTTAATACAAGTACTTTTTTTATTAAATAATAAGAAATTTTAACATTAGTAATAAAACCATTGAATCGGAAATCAATCCAGTTCAATATATATATATATATATATATATATATATATATATATATATATAGGGATTTAAAGTCATACTTTCAAGCTCTCTTCAGCTATATAATCTATATGATTCATCTTGTACACATTATCACACACATACAACCAAAATAAATGAACTCCAATATATTTACCTTTTTTACATGGGTGTGGTCATGTGTATTAATTGGGTGAAATAGATTGGATAGCTGAAGAGAGCTTGAATGGCTGTGTTTAAATCTCCTATATTTATATCTAAACTCTAGGGATATAAAGTATGCATGTATTTAAATGTTACAATATATTCTAACAAATGAATTTTTTTCCAGGATTTTATATATATATATATATATATATATATATATATATATATATATATATATATATATATATATATATATATATATATATATATATATATGGTTGCTTACTGTTGTAAGAATATTTTAGCTCAAATTTTTCTATCATTATTTAGAAATTGTACTTTGATATTAGGCCTGCTATGATGCATTACTGTGTTGACATATTATTCTAAGGTTGCAAGCATTAAGATAACATCTCCAAATAACATGCAGGCAAACTTAATTGATAAATTTGTCTGCAGATACCATGGAGGCATTATTTTAAAATATATTGCAAACTTAGAATAATATGTCACTGAATGAAATATGTCATAACTGTGTAATGTGAAAAAAAATGGAGACATACATTAGTTATAAAAAAAGGCAAAAGGAAATTAAAAAATTAAATAAACAAGTTCTTATGAGTTGTGCATTTAGTGTGTCACTGAAAATATCCTTCTCTCCCTGCATACTGTGGCACTTCTCTCCCTGCATACTGTGGCACTTTGTGCCAGCATAAATCACATGTTCAATGTAAAAAAAAAAGTGAACTATAATTTTAAGGTAGCATGAAGTGTAACTTTAAGATAATATTTTAACAATTATTTAAAAAAAAAAACCAAATAGTTCTGTAAAAAATATTTATGATTTTAAAATATTTAGCAAAAATAAATAAAACTTAAATATAACAATGTTTAACTAGAAATATATTTTAAATTTAAAAAAAGCAAAAAAAAATATTTACAAATGATGAGAGTCACTGTTGTGGACTGAACTGTATATTCCCATCCACATGAATTCAGTCAAATTTGAATTCAGATGTTGACATGCGGTTCCTCTACATTTTTTATTTTCAAAATTTTTAATAAGTGGCATCTCACAATTCTTTTGTTTGGTAGGCTTTCCAGCAATCTGTGTAAATTGTAGATTCCTCCTACATATTTTCTTTGATTACTTGTATGAGAGTGATCACATTTTTGTCTTTATTTTTAATTAAAAATAATCGTCTATCTCACTACAAATTCTGCCCAATATCCACTATTCTATAAGTATAATACCAATCTGGTTTTTACATTTCATAAAGATGCTTTTTTCACTTTCAACTATTTTCTCTGAGACTCTGATTTTCCATCCCTCTGTGAATAACAATCTCCATATAACACCTTCCATAAGTAGTTGTTCCAGTCAATTACAGTTTTTGTGGCCTTTTACAGTTGACCATCATACCATTCAACATATTACAATCATGTTGACCAGCTATATATGAAGTGTGAGCCCTTAAACCATATTTCCTTACAAATGATTACTTTTTGATGCAATTCATAGAATAACACTGCCATTGTTTGTCAGAAGTATGGATATACATTTTCATATCATGGCCATACTCACACAATTTTTTTGATGGAAAACATCCATATTTCTGGAAGAAAGTGATTACTTCCTCTTCTAAAGCAGGTAATTCCCACATTTTTATGTCATTTTTTATAAATGACTGAAATTATAAAATTTCTAAAATCACAAATGAAAACTTTTAAAAATCACAGTCTTAGCACAGACAACATGATGGTATGAAATCTCACAGGCAGCATGGTTTTTAATCTCACAGGTCACCATGTACATATATTAATCATTGACATGGATTAGGTATACTAGTATTTTGGTTGCCATGACATCATTAAACTTGAAATAAATATTACCAAACAAAAATGTCATTGGAATATTAATTACATCATAGCAGGACTAATACCAAAGTACCTTAGAAAATATAGGTAATATGTTTCCAATTGAGTATACTGACTACAAGGTTATTAAAAAATCTAGGTCACCATAATATATAGAAACTAAACTGGATTTAGATCTATAAAACTATGCAAGCAATTTGGTTTCATTTGAAAAAAATATAGATTTTTTTTATTTGGACTGGTAGCTTGACAGTATAACAAAAAAAAAGTGAAAATGACTGTTAGAGGAATGGTGCATTAGATCCAAAAATTTGCAAGTATACTGCTCAAAAATCCAACAGTTCTTTGCTGGTAAAAGCTAAATCACTCTGAGAATATTTGAAATAGAACAGCATTGATTAATGATTTATTAAGTGTTATCATATAGCATCTAAAACTTGTACTAGATAGCATAAATGTAATGACATTGAAAAAAAAAACTACTAATAGATTGTTAATAAATAAAAAATGTGTAAGCAAAAATCATATGTAGATTTGTAGATCAAATATTTTCTTATTGGTTAATATTAATACTTTGTACCAAGTGCTCATTTATTTAACTAATTATAATGTCTATGTACATATGTTAATTTAAATTAAACAAAACTAATTAATCTAAAATATTGGGGGCAAGATGAATAACGAAGTTTGCATGTGGTTTGTTTTGTGTGTGTGTATATATATAAATTAATATTTTTGGAAATAAACGGTATATTATTTTGCATTACAATCTGATATTTCGATGGACTAGCAAGTGTCATTATCAAGATTAACTTTTGAAAGAAAAATCATTAGATCTCAAGCAATAATGTGACTTAGTGTGAAATGAGAAATGCGATTCAACTTGAAGTAGTTCAGCATGAGGCTTATCAAAATGTTTATTTCCTTCAGTTTTTTCACCTATTAATTTTAAGTTAATATTAGATAAAATGAGAGGTTTCCACATAGCTGGAGTACATTGTGCTTAGTGAGCCATATTTAAACCAGTAGATCTCTTTAATATTTCAATTGACTCTCTCATGGTTCTTAAATCATATCTTTCCAAATTAGCAAGTATTTTTTTTTGTTTTATCAAAATCAGGTTTGTGACCCATTTCTAAAAAATGGAAAGTAAAAACTGATGTACTAATTTTTTTTTTAATTTTTTTTTTGATTTTTTTTTTTAGAAATTGGTCACAAATCTGATTTTGACAATACAAAAAATACTTGCTAATTTGGAAAGATATGATTTAAGAACCATGAGAGAGTCAATTGAAATATTAAAGAGATCTACTGGTTTAAATAGGGCTGATAAAGTACAACTTATTCCAGCTATGTGGAAACCTCTCATTTTATCTAACATTAACTTAAAATTAATAGGTGAAAAAACTGAGGAAATAAACATTTTGATAAGCCTCATATTGTGAATGCTGAACTACTTCAAGTTAAATCTCATTTCTCATCTCGCACTGAGTCACATTATTGTTTGAGATCTAATGACTTTTCTTTCAAAAGTTAACGTTGATAATGGCAGTTGCTAGTCCATCGAAATATAGGATTGTAATGCAAAATAATACACGGTTTATTTCCAAAAATATTAATTTATCTACACCATACAACTGTGAAAACATTAAATATTATATATATATATATATATATATATATTGTGCCCTTTTAAATATTATATATATATATATATATATATATATTGTGCCCTTTTCTATAGGTCAGTAATAGTTTATAACAGTCAATTACTAAAAATTTTAAATTTTAGAATATGTTCTTTTAATACATTAATTATATTAAGTCAATTATATCTTTAAAGTACAATTTGAAGCTAAAGATAATACGTAGTATATAGAATCATTTAAAAATAGTTATATAAAGCTTTAAGTATTATTTCATATGGTTGTAAAAGCTGGCCATATTAAATAACACAGCTATAAATATTAAAAGTATATTTAATAAATTCGATTTTAATAGTTTAAAAACTGATAATTTAATAAATGCTATATTTAAATTTGTAATCATATTTAAATAGTCAAAATTAATATAGTATATTTTTAAAATAAATTTTGTGATGGTGAAAATTATATCTAATTCTATATTTTCTAAATTGTTCTTCCAAATTTTTTATAATTATTTTATATAATATAATAAGTGTATCAATTATATAAATCTAGGCAGAGAAATAGATTAAAAATCGTCTGTCAAAGTTATTAATCATGTGACTTTTAATGTATACTTTCACACACACACTTGTTAGAATTTAATAACAAAGTTTGTGTATTTTAGAGTTGGATATAATGACTATTTATCATAGAAGTGAATATTAAAATATTACGTAGTTATTTCCAAATGCTTAAATGATGTAATAAAGACGAATACATTCATAATATAAAAATTAAATATTTTATTTAAATAAAAATAGATAAATTGAATATTAAGAAATGGAATAAGTTATTAAAATTGTTTTAAAAGTTATTTTAAATGTTTAAATAGTTTTAATAAAATAATAATTTATTCAAAAGTAATATTTTAAATAATATTTTTTAAATTTTATTACGTCATAATTTCTAATTTTGAAATTCAATTCTACTTGAAATTGAAAATATGTAAATTTGTTCTCAAGCTAAAGTAAGAATTAATTAATAGGAATAGGTATTCTTACAGACTATAAATATGATTGGCACGGGGTTATCGGGGGAGATTAATAATGTATTGAAACTGGAGAAAGGTAAATTATAATTATAAAAAAGATAGTATTTTTAAAATTTTTATTTTAGTCAATTTTTTTTGGTACTTTCTTATCGTTTATTTTGCAAAAACTAATTGATAATTTTAAAGAAGTATTTTGCAAAAGGAAAGTTTTAGAAAAAAAATTATATATTTTAGAAACTTTGTGGAGATGATTTTCTAATTTTTTAAAAGTTACTTGCCAGTAGTATTTTATCTGAAATTTAACCTAGACTACGCAATAGAGATGGATATACTACGAAATAAAATGGATAGAAATTGTAATACTGTAAAAATGTTTGGAATATTTATTGATACAGCTTTATTAATATTTCACCAGAGAACTGTTTTGGTACATAAAAAACCACAGCTCGGACATTATACGGAGTCTAAAAAAAAATGTATTGAAACGTATTATTTATAAGCTGATCCAAGATTTATTTTTTAAAAGTAGTAATAAGACAAATATATCTTATAAATCATTTATATAATATGATATTCAAAGGAATAAAATGTTATATACTTTCTGAAGGTAACATTTAAAAAAAAAAAAAAATTTCAAGAATTAAAGAAAGAACCCAGGAAAATATGTTACAGAAGCATTTTTGATATTAAAATATCCGTTCTTAGAATTATTTAAAAATGTATTTAGAAAAGATTTGTTTAAAAGTACTTGAAGTTTTTTATTTTAAAAGATATTTATAAAAAAATACCAAATGAAAGTTTAAATGTATTAAGAAGGAAACTTATATAAAAAAATGAACATATAGTTGAATAAAAAGATGGATCCATAAAAATACAAATAGTACTTAAAAGTTTATCAAATATTTTTAAAGTTAAATTAGATGGATTGATGCATCGGATATGCAGAAAATATTGGTAGAGAAAATTAAGAAGCTTCATGGGATTAATTAATATTATGATTTAATAATTATCGTCCTAAATACTAAAACCAAGGATTATTTTCTATAAATTTTACTAAATGGATTAATAATTATTTTTTATTTTAAACTTTAATGTGCTTGGAGGAGAACATTTTTAAAAACTCTAGAGAAAATAATAAGTATTTTGGACTTATCAGGAACTATCGTCAAGAAAATATGTAATTATAGTTTTGATTCCTTTTATTTTGTTAACCTAGTTTAAATCTAAATTTTATATAAAATTAGGAAAAACATAAAAATATTAATTTATTAATATTAAAATTTTATAATATAACAATCTAATAATTTAGCTAAAAATATTTTAATATAAAGTGTATGGGTGTGAATTTTTTTTATATCTGCAATGCTCAAGTGGATAAAGAAAAGCCTACTGAACACGATGACTAGATAAAGGTTATTGGTAATAATAATAACTATTAATAATTTATAATGTATATTTTTTTTGTTTTCTTTAGATCATCCATAAATTGGAAGAATGAAGTGTAAAAGTTTTTTTTACTTATATGTACCGCATTTCATACAACATTTTAAAAAAACATTATGAGATAGGATTGATTTGAAAATATGCATATGATGATTTTTTTATTTTTTTTATTAGTGATATAATCCAACATAACAAATAATTATGTGATTCTTTTAAAATTTTCATGTTATTGGATATTCAAATATTGTCTAAGTAGATTGTATATGATTAGACATATAGAATAATGAAGTAAGCAGACTTTTCTTGTGGAACAGCTAGATTGTTTAACTATTAATGAATTTTATTTATTGTTTTGTAAATGCAGATAGTTATTTATCGATGTAAGATGTGGAAAATCTTGAGAAATAATGTTGAGATAGTGGTGCGGAAGTACTTAGTGAACAGGAAACCAAGATGATGTTTTAAGAAATAGGATGTTATAAGGAATGGAAATAATATTTAGTCTTTATGTGAATATCAGCATAGTTAACAAAACCCTATGACTGATACACATTTTATTTGGACAGTGTTTATATTTCTTTAAATATTTGATGTTCTAATAAAGCTGAAGAAATAGCTTTAACATCGTCCCTGTACTAGAGGATATTAGGCAGGTAAATGTCATACCTCTTCGCACTGTGCCATGATTTTGAGATATGTTAAGAGTAATACACTAGCTTTCTTCCTTAATCCTATGCATCTGTTTTTGCTATCTTTATTTCATGTAACTGCATCGTTCAGTAAGATATGTTTAAGAGAAATGATAAATAATTTAGAACTTAGGTTATGCTATCGTTTTGTACAAGATTGGTTTATTTGCTTAGAAGGAATAGGACGTTATAACTTAAAATTGAAGATCCAAAGTATCCTAAAGAAAGAAAAGAATCATAGAATATATTTTGAATTTTATTTCGGAAATGAAATATAAACTTTTTTAAAATAAAGTATCTAAACAAATATATTTTCTTTAAAGTGATAATAATTTTAAAATGCTTTAGTATTATTTTTTAAAGAGAAAAATAAGTATTGCATATTTTTAAAATACAATAGTACAAAGTAAATTATGTAACAATATGCATAGTATATTTTTTTGTTCATTAAATAACAGCAATATATTGATGATTACACTTATATCATACTAAAGTAAGGCTTAAAGAAGAATATTATGATTAGTAAACATTGTGTGATAAATACTAAAATCTAGTACTGAATTTTGGATAATATTTTGTGTAACATCTTTGACTTTGCAATATATATATATATATATATATATATATATATATATATATATATATATATATATATATATATATATATATATATATATATAAATGAATTTCTTTTTATTCATTTGCCAAGGTGTTAGAACTTTAATACAGTTTTTTTAAGTTTTATATTCGCTTGTTTTAAAAGTTCACTTAAAGGCCATTCAATTAAATGAAAGTGATTCATTTTCATTACAGATTAAAGCTATAGTTGACATATTTAGCTACTTTTTATATGATTATAACTATCCTAACTTTAGAAGAAAGAATAAAGAGGAAAACAAAACACTAAAGAAGTTAAAACTGAGTTTTATGAAATTATCAAATAAACCAATTTATAAATCCCAAACATATAAAACATATTGTTTTTTTTTAGACTGTCTTTTAAGTTCCATTTAATTATAGCTCTCTATTAAATTTTACCTTCATGTGTATCCATCCAATAAAAGCAGTATGTATTATAATTCTTTATAACATGAATAAAATATGACTGTCACAAAACAACATATCAAAGTTTTATTAATAAATAATTTTTGAGATTTGTTATTTTTCATTACGTTTTATATTCAGTCTAATGAAGGTGCATCTTCTGCAGATTTGCATAGTGACAGAGTAGCAGACTTAGTAGTTAATAATTTCAGTATTAATTTTCAATTTAAAAATATATAAAAATCTCAATTTTATAAATGAATTGAATTATTCTTATTAATGTATCACATGCTATAACGTTACATGTTCCTTTATAGAAAGTAATAATGCCGTTATTTTATCATTTACTTTATTTCAAATACTGATAGAATATATACATGTAATGGATATTGAAAATTTCGATTGTTTTCTATTCCCTGGTGTTAGCCGTTTGATGGCGTTGGTGCTAATCAAAAACACATACATATTACGATTCCGGGCCGGGCCTGTGATTCTATCTATATAAATATCGGCTTTTTTAGTTTTGATAATAGGAAATTAGAGCAAGTAATAGTAAATAATATTACTATTTAAAAAAAAAAAAATTTAGAAATTCACATGAAATTTAAAAATGATACCCGAATAATTGACGTTTTGTGGACAGTAATTAATCATAAAATGGGTTGTTTTTGTTTGTTGTATCTATCAAAAGTTACTGGATTTTTTTAATCGAAATAATATGCAATTATATATATTTTTTTCAATTTACACAAAATTGCTACATTCTCTCTAAATTTACAAATGATACCTGACTACTTTGCTCTTTTTTTTTTAGACAGTAAATTAATCAGAAAGTGGCTTCTTTTTGTGTGTATATATAAAAAGTACCGTTCTTGAAATACTACATTTCAAAATGATACCTGACTATGTTGCATTTTTTTTGGACAGTAATGAATCAGAAAGTGGATTCTTTTTATCAGTGTGTAAATTTTCTCAAAAGCCATAATATTATTGAAATATTAAATTTAAAAATGATACCCGTGAATAACTTTTTTTTGGGTATTGACAGTAATTAATTAGAAAGTGGGTTTTATTTTCTTTGTGTGTATATATAAAAAGTTACAATCTTTTTTTCAATCGAAAATAATACGCAATTCTACATTACTCAATTTACCCACAACATTGAAAAAATTCACACTACAATTTTAAAATAATACCCACCAACTAATTTGCTTTTTTTTTTTTGGGACAGTAATTCATCAGAAAGTGGATTGTTTTTGTTAGTGTGTCTATATAAAAAGGTACCTTTATTTAAATACTAAATTTAAAAATGATAGCCGACTAATTTGCATTTCTTTTGGACAGTAATTAATCAGAAAGTGGTTTTTTTGTAAATATTGTGCATATATAAAAAGTACCGTAATTCAAATACTACATTTAAAAACCAAACCCCGACTAATTTGCTTTGTTTTTTTTTTTTTTTTTTTTTGGACAGTAATTAATCAGAAACTGGGTTGATTTTGTTAGTGTGTGAATATAAAAACTAATCTTATTTTTAAATAATAAATGTAAAAAAAATTAATACCCGACTAATTTTCTTTTTTGGACAAGTAATTACTAATAATCAGACACTGGGTTGTTTTTGTTTGTGCATATATATCAAAAGTAACTTGTCACTCGCGAAAACATTACTTTTCATGTGATCCTCGAAATTTTTACCATTCCGCACCCTTAAAAGCAATTTTTGAGGATTACCCATTTATAATAGAACCTTCAGCACATTGTTAATAAAGTTACAACATAACAGTGGGTTAGATCACTTAAAAATAATACCTTTGTAATGAAATTTTAAATAATTACGACAGGCTAAAATCCACACACTCTCACACCAAATTATAGAGAAAATAGACATGCTAGCATTACGGTAAAGTTAATAACACAACCAACTATGGCAGCCAATAGAGGCATTTGTGTGTGCTTTTATTCATATAAAAAAAGCCAGACCGGTAAGGACTCTTTCTGTGTTTAATCATAGAAAGAAGCCTCTTAGGTTGGGTGAGGCTGCCGCGAGCACTCTTTCTGTGTTTTATTATAGAAAGAAGCCTCTTAGGTTGAGTGAGGTTGCTGCGAGCACTCTTTCTGTGTTTTGTCATAGAAAGAAGACTCTTAGGTTAGGTGTAAGCCACTGAAATGGTAAATTTTTCTAGGAATTGACCTAGAAATAGCGCTGTCATGCAGCTAACACTAGGGAATATAAAACAACCCAAATTTCTTTATTATAGGAATATGACTGCAAAGAATAAATAAGAAGCATTTTTAATCAAAAATATTTTCTACTGCTTCTCAGAGTGTGAATATAATTCCTTGTAATTTTTTAAAAATAAAATCAGTATTTATTATCTTCTAATTTTATTTTATTTTCTTTTTTCTTCTTCTTACTTTTTTACATTACTATTTTAAATTGCATGTCACTATAAATCTTTCATACCTCTAATTATTTCTCCAAAATAATTGCAATAACGACTCTACTAGCATATTTTTATCCTTGAATTTTATTGTAGCATGTATGACTTCAATTTTTTATCTTTTTAACTTGTATGAAACTATGTATGAGTATGTAAAATAATTATCGATGTTTAAAATAATTAATTGGAGGAAAAATGAATTGAAATTAATGATATTACCATAATGAAGTACATCCATAATGAATAACTTTGGAATAGAATTTGTAGCAGAAGCTTATTTGGAAATAATTGAATAACCACAAAGCCCTAAAACATTTAGAAAACATGTTTTAAAATAGACTAGACTCACAAAATATAGCTAAGACGTTTTTATTGACATGATAAAATATTCATACTTTATTTAAAAATGCTCCACAATATTCTGAGAATTTTAATGGTATGAACAGAAGATTAATTGATAAATTGCATAGTTTTTAAGGTTGTTATTATGACTAGTATTTGGAAAAATATGTCGTTATTAAATTGGAAATGTGAAGTAAACGACTGATAAATAGCAATGGCATACTAAAAAGGTTATGATGAACTTAAGTATGAATTTTGGAAAGAAAAAATATTATTTGCATTATAAATATTAACTTAAATATACTTTAAAATGGAAGAAAGTGAAAGAGTACATTTAAGTAATAAGATGATATCTTTCAGAAAAATTTGTAATATGTTAAAAAATAAACATCTCAACAGAAGAAGGTTATAAATCTTTTGGAAAATCAGTTAATCTAATGAAGCTAGAATCGATAATGTTTGATTTGCTATGAGGATTAATAAATCATCTTATATTTTTAAAATTACACACCTAAAACATAATGATAAAATTGTTTTTTTTTTTACTTACTTCAAAGTTGATTTTATCAGTCATTCTGTTGCTTCAATAGTAATCAAAGATAAAAAAAAAATTCAAAAATTTTAAAGCACTTGCAGTAGGAACAATAAATTATTACATAAAGTTATTAAAATAGTATTATTAATAATCAGAATATGAATATTATGTTGGTATTGATTTCTTTGGCAATACATTCATTTGTTATAACAAACACATTAGTTAGATAAAAACATATTTATAAAAAGACACTTGAATGAATACATAATTATTGAATTTTTTTATTTGGAAAATGATTGTATGCCTAAAAAGTTTTATTCAAGCATCATACATGGATATTATGAATTATATTATTGTCAAGCTAAGACAATATATTATAGTACCATTAAAAATATATTTTATTCAAATATCAGAAAATTTAAAGTTTTGTATTTAGAAATAGATACTTTAAAATATAAACTAACCTAACTGTCCTTGCTAGTGAGAAGAAATATTAAAAAAAATGTAGCGTGATTGTGAGTTCATAAAAAAAATCTCTCACCTATATATTCTGATAAATAAATTTTAGTACATAATTTCTATAAACCTTCAAAGATAAACAAATTCTATCATTCACTTTCATATTTGATGTTACCTATTTTATTTATAAGAGGTTTTAATTTTCATAGTAATCTTTGGAAATATAAACCTGATTATAAAATAGGCTATAAACTTTTAAAATGGAGGTCTTTAAATAAGATGTAATTACATTATGATGTCAAACAAGAAAAAAAAACTTTTTATTCAAGCAGATAAAATACAGACACAACTCTGATTTATATTTTGCAAAAATGATAAAATAATATTGGATGATTTTCTTCATGATCAGCCTAAATCAAGCCTTAGCACTTTGAAATTCCTATAATTGAAAACCATTCAGTCTCCGAATTAAATTTATAAAATAGATTTGAAATTAATATATAGGATATTTTGAAAGAAATTTGAATAAAATTTTACCCATCTGTTTTTGCTATGATAAATATAACAAATTCACAATAATATCTGCTAAAAGATCAAACCAACAAAGATATCAAAAGCAATTATATACAATTTAAAATAAAATCAACAAAGCTTTCAATAATCAATATTTGTCTTTTAAAGTATAGAATGTTCTTACAAGCTTATAAAATTTGTGTGATTTAAAAAGAAAGATGGAGAGAGTTTATAAAAACAAAACTAACTAGACATAATTGCAAGGTTTATATATAAATAACTTTATTAAAATAGATATGTAATAATGATACAATTGTAAATAAAATAAAAGTAATCCATGTTGCTCAGGCAACCAGATGGTCTGATGTGCTACTGGTATTGTTTAATCTAGCTTAATCAGGCTCCATGTGTTGTCAAATAAAAATCTGGATGAGATGATACTGTCTTTATGGTGAAATTCCTTCAACTTAAAAATGAATATGTCTCCAAGCTTGGGATAAGGAATGGTGAACTTGTTTTGACATCTGGCCATCCAAGTGGCATAAGTGATGAAGGTCAAAAGTCTTGAGATGATATAATCCCTAGGAAGGAAGCAGCTCTTGATATCTAATATTCTGTTCAGAGAAATGTGGCAGTTGTAAGAAATGAATGTTCTGATTTTGTCATATGCCAGGAAATCATTTATTATGTGATCAAAGGTTTCAGAGGTTTTGTGGAAGTGTGACACAGGATCTATGTTCTTGAAGAATCTCCTGTAGTGCAGAAACCAGTTCATCTGGAGTGAAGCCAGATTGATTTTCACTAGGAAGTCCAGGAACCTTGGCTCTAGCTTGAGATGTTTGAAAAACCTGGTTACCACCTGATTGTTAAGGAAGGGTAGAATTTTGAGTGGGAAATAACAGGTCATGAGCATCCCAAATAGAGATTTTTTGTCTGAAATACTAGGGCTGAATGGCCATTGTGAGCGAAAAGGTTGCCAAATATCTGATTTGGCCAGCTTATCTTTGAGGGTGGAGGCTGTCCATGGAATGACTGGTTGTTCAGTTACAATTTGGGGAAACTTACTTTGGAGGATGTAGATCAGAGAGTGGCACTTTTGATAAAATATTGAGAAAGTTGCATGCAGTGACATACCATTATTTTTTCTATGTCACTGCATGCGTTCAATTCCTATGGCCGCTGTTTTACCATTCTATAAAAGCTGTGCACAGATTTGGTTGATTTTGGTGTTGAATGTCTTTGTCATGTTTATGATGGATAGATAGTAGCTAATCTTTGCCATTAAGATTTACAGATGTAAAACATCCTTTTTATTTAAAAAAATTGTCTTTATGAAGGTGATTGTCAGTCTCATATATAAAATTTTTAAGCTCAAGCAAGATTCATAAACTAAAAAAAAAAAAAAAACATTATTAGATTAAAACTATAAATTTCTTTCTAATTGAAATCTAATAAAACTAGTAAATATTATTCAGTTTTTCAATTAACAAAGATAAATAATAAAAGATTCAAGATGCAGAAAATCACATTTTTAGAAATTTTAATAAATTAAAAACCTAAAATCAAATAATTTACTTGGAAGGAAAAAGTAAAAAACATAATAAATCTAACAGCAATAGAACAATAATTCACCAATATCATTATTTCTTCCAAGGTCTTTGAAATTAAGATCTTAATATAAATTATGTCAATAGTTTAGAATCAAATATACTTTTTAAAAGGTGACATTTGGTCAGGACAAAGCTGTTATGAAGCAATTTTATTTTTAATTAAAGATGAGTGCTAATTTTACTAATCTAAATTTTAGCTTATGATTTAGATTTAAAAAAATTGTCTAAAGTTCCTTAATAGCAAGAGACCAAATAATTTACTTGTAAAAAAATATTTTCAAAAAATAAATTTGAATTCTTAGAATGTTTTTCAATAATATTATAAACAAGGCAAAACTCTCCATACAGTAGTGTCACCCTGTGCCAACCAGAGTAATCAATGGATGCCAGAAGGCTTGTGCATAAAATCCCTATATAGTACCTACTCATCCAATATCCCCAGACTAGTTTCTAGCTTGTGGCCTTCGACAGTGAGGAGTCTTGGATCTGAGAGCACTGCACCTAGATCTTAGAATCTAATGCAACCCTCCAGAAGCCACCTTTTAACTCTACTTAACTACAAAACTATGAGAATGAAATTGAAAACACAATGATATTTTTAATCTCAGCTCAATAGCTTATATAGTCATATGGGTCTGAACTCAGTTCAGCACCCATACAATTTGGTGTCTTTGGCTCTTTAACAACCATAGCCACCACTATCCTATTAGGCAGGATTGGTGTTAAACCATGAGTAGGCACTAGATAGGGATTTTATGCACAAGCCTTCTGGAATCCATTGATTACTCTGGTTGGCATAGGGTGGCACTACTGTAGGCCTTGTTTATTAACAATTAGGTGCTAGTATAAGAGATAGTGATCATGTGATGCTTAGTGGTTTAAATAATATTATAGTAGAGAAATAATTTTACAGAGTAGACTCTGGTGAGGTTCAGTACATTTATATATTTTATTTAATATACCAACCAGTAAACTTCAAGAAGCATAAAATTTATTTATTCTGATGATAAAATAAAATTTTGTAGTAGAAAAAAGTTTTAAAACCTTTTTCAAAAACTAAGATCTTGTTCTTAATTTAACAAAAGTATAAGGTTCAATACTCCAACTGAACTAAATTATCTTTTTCATACCAATAAACTAAAACATGACCATAATTCACAATACTTATGTAATGTGAACATATTATAAGTTATCTTGGGAATCTGATAAAGATTAAGCCTCAAATAGTTTTTAGAAATAATATACTTTGAATGATATTTGGGACCATTTACAATTATTATGCAAATACTCTAAAAATTATCTTAGAACCTGGATATCCAATTGCTCAAAACTATATTTCTGTTTGAAGAAAAAAAATGACTAGACTTCTGAATAGACAAATATTTTTGTAAAAAATATTACTCAAACACTCAAATCCATTTGCTTAACAGTAGCTTTATTTTTTTTTCAGGCTATCTCATCATATATTGAAAGAAAAGTTTCACAAAATAAAATATATGAAAAGTTATTACATTCGATTTACTATTCCCTCAAAATATACCATAACTATAGCGGATACGTCTTAAATCAAACTTTTTTTCCTGATTATTCAATCAATTTTTTCCCCAAATATTCAAACAATTATAATATTTAAAAAATGCATTGAGTGTATAGTCTAAACAAATTTGTTTTGCAGATCCAACAATAAAACTATCAGGGTTTGATAATTAGAAATATTAAGATTTAATCAGCAGTATTAGGATTTTTCAGGTTTATTATGAGGGTTGCTTTAGAAATCAGATTTAAAAATCATTGACTTTTAAGATGATAACTAATTTCAAACCGTGAAACCAATTTAATGACCACCTAATCTATGCATAATATGGAAAATTAATGAATTTAATAAAGTCACTTGAGAATCTATTTTGTGGATAAATTTTTTCCAGATTGTTTATAATGTTATAAATTCTTAGATATATAAAAATCATATACTAATTAAAATGAAATGTTCTTAAATTATATTTGTTTAGTTTATTTTAAAGTCTTTTATTTATTTATATTTTTACTAAGTTTATATATCAATATATTATCATATTTTAATTCTAATAAAATAGTTTAAAACTTTTTAGTTTTATTTAAGTTAAATTCTTTTACAAGTGTATATTCTCAAATATTTCATTTTTAAAACCTAACATAAGTATTCATTAACAGTATTTCCACAGATCAAATGTTAAATTATTAAAAAAAAATTCTACCAATCCAATGTTGAATAATTGAAGAACTATAATTCTGCAGACGGTCTCTAAAAAACATTCAATTTACAGCATTCAGAATAATTTAAAATAATTATTTTCTCGAAGTTAAAAAAAAGTGAAATAAAACAGAAGTATGAGAAATTGATAGATTTCATGTCCAGCTGAGTAAAAAAAAAAAAAGTAGCAAAAATATCGCTTTGGTTAATGGAATGGAACTAATTTACTTAACCTGTAACCATGTGATTCGCCCTCCCATTGACGAATAACATTAGTCATTTATTTAACTTCAGAATATACATACATATATACATACAATTGGATATGCTGAAAGAATGTGTGAACAATTAATTAATAGACAGTTAAAAGTTGGAATTTGACTGCAAGCATCTTTTTCAAAACTAATTTAGCACGAAGTTTCAATTCTAGTTAGTGGCTGTTTTCACTGTCACTTCTAGTTAGGTTCTGCTTATATTGTCCTACTTAGTCACTGCTTGCATTGTCACTTCTAGTTAGTTGCTGTTTGTGCTGTCAATTCTAATTACTTTTTGCTTGCATTGTCAGTTGTAGGTAATTGATACTTACATTGTCATTTCTAGTTAACTGCTCTTCTTACTGTTAATTCCAGTTAGTCACTGCTTGCCAGTTGCTGTTTGCACTGTCAGTTATAATTAGTGGCTTCTTGTATTGTCAATTCAAGTTAGCTTCTGCTTGAATTGTCAGTTCTAGATAGTTACTGTTTCTAGTGTCAGTATAGTTAGTTGCTGCACAATGCCAGCTCTAATTAATTGCTTCCTGTATTGTCAATTTTTATTAACTCCTTCTTGCATTGTCAGTTTTAGTCAGTCACTGCTTGTATTGTCAATTCTAATTAGTTACTGCTTGTATTGTCAGTTCTAGTTAGTTGCCGTTTCTATGGTCAGTTCTAGTTAGATGCTTCTTGTATTGCCAGTTCTTATTAGTTGCTGCATGCATTGTTGCATGACTGTATCGCAACTGAAATTTTATCTAGATTATTACATGCAAAAAATCCCATTGTATTCCAATGTTTACATGTATATATTCATGAAAATCTTTATATTAACATATATATAATCTAATGTGAAAATGGGTTGTTGCTTGTGAAAATTCAAAAAAGTTGTTATAGAGAAAATTTTTGCTTAAGGATTTAATATTCGTTTTGTTTTAATCTGATCTATTAATTATCCACCATCAGCAAAAATTTTATATATTAAAAATTCCGTATCAAAATGTTTACATTCGCAAATGATATTTTTCCCTTTTAGTAATTGACGAACATTATTGCTAATTTATTTTTATTAAATAATTAATAGTTTTATTTTATATTTAAAAAGTACTTAAAAATATTTGTAAAAATATACAACTATTTAGTAATTATTATTTAACATATTTTCTATAAATAATATTATCAAGTATTTCCTCCAATGGCCCTTATTCCCAGGAGGCTGTAAAGTCACCAACCAAAGCAGCAGTTGGTGGCCGAAGGCGGAGGGTGCTAAGAATCCCCTGATTGTGGACCCAGGCTGCCATTTGATGACGACTTTTTATTTAGGTACTTACAACTGCAGATCACTTTCAAGTGAAGGAAGATTGCAAGAATTAGAAGAAGAATTGTCTTATATTAAATGGGACATTATTGGACTTTGTGAAGTTAGAAGAAAAGGTGAAGAAACAATTGATTTAAAAAGTGGACATATACTCTATTATAAAGGCACACATATTGGAAATACAAGTGGAGTAGGATTCATTATAAATAAAAAGTGGAAGAACAATATTGTGAAAATTGATGGTGTATCAGACAGAGTTGCAAGATTAGTTATACAACTTAATAGCAGATACCAAATGCAGATAATTCAGGTTTATGCCCCAACAAGTTCTCATAGTGATGAAGTAGTAGAAGATTTTTATATGGATGTACAAAAGGCTTTTGATCAGAGTAAACAACATTTTAAAATTGTTATGGGAGACTTTAATGCTAGAATTGGTAGACAAATGAAAGATGAAATTGCTGTAGGTAATTTTGGTTATGGTAATAGAAATGAGAGAGGACATAGACTTGTGGAGTTTGCAGAAAAAGAAAAACTTTATATTATGAATTCATTTTTTGAGAAAAATGTTAAAAGGAAATGGACATGGAAGCATCCAAATTAAGGTACAGCAGAATTGGATTATATTTTGACTAACAGGAAATACATATTTCAAGATTGTAATGTTCTTAATAAATTTAACACAGGAAGTGATCATCGATTAGTAAGGTGTAAGTTATGTGATAATGTAAAACTAGAGAGACAAAAATTATTGAGAAAAACAATATTTACAGTTGATATTCCTAATCTTCAGAAACATTCTAATGAATTTAAATTAGAATTTACAAATAGGTTTCAAATGTTAGGAGATTTTGAACATGATTCAGATTTGAATGAAATTAATATGAAAATAACTGATACACTTTTAAAAACTGCAACAAAGATAGCTGGTAGAAAAAAGCAGCAATTGACTAATCAAATTTCTACTGAGACTAGAGAATTTATGAAGAAAAGAAGGAATATGAAGATATACAAAAATGATATATTAAAAAGAATTGAATATCTCAAATTTTGTAAAATGGTATGGAAAAGAGTTGAAAATGATATAAGAAAGTATAACTGTGAAATAGCAAGGAAAGCTGTAGAAGAAAATAAGTCTCAAGAATGTTAAACAACATTTTGGTATTGGTAGGAAATTTATATCTGCAATAAGAAAAAAAGATGGAATTATTACTAAAAAAAGAGATGACATCATGAAATTGGTAGAAGATTTTTATCAAGAATTATATAGTAATAAAGAACAAGTACCTCCTATATCTATTACATCTTCCAAATTGCCCAGAATTTTAAATGAAGAAGTGTGACATGCAATTAAATGTATGAAGAAAGGAAAGGCTCCAGGAAATGATGGAATTATAATTGATATATTAAAAGAAGGAGGTGAAGAAATAGTTTTAGCAAAGTTATATACCAAATGTCTAAATGATAAATATGTACCGGAAGATTGGAAGAATGCAGTAATAATATTAATATTTAAAAAAGGTGATAAAGAAGATATTAGAAATTACAGACCTATCAGCCTTTTATCAGTTTTATATAAAATTTTTACCAAAATAATTACAACTCATCTACAGAGAACTTTGGATTTCCACCAACCAAGAGAACAAGCTGGATTTAAAAGTGGTTTTACTACAATAGATCATATCCAGGTATTGAGAGAAGTCATAGAAAGGACAAATGAATATGAATTGTCATTATGTTTTGGATTTGTAGATTATGAAAAGGCATTCGATTCTATACACATTTCTTCAGTGATTAAAGCATTGGATCATCAAGGTATAGATCCAGGATATTGTCATATTTTAAAGAATATTTATAAAAATGCAACAGCAACAATTAGATTACATAATGATACTGGAAAAATCAACATTGAGAAAGGTGTAAGGCAAGGTGATTCCATATCTCCAAAACTTTTTACAGCAGTGCTGCAAGAAGTATTTTGTGGATTAAAATGGGAAACTAAAGGAATGAAAGTAAATGGAGAGTATTTAAGTCATTTAGATTTTGCAGATGATGTAGTTGTTTTTGCAAATAATGCTTCAGAGCTGCAGGAAATGTTGCAGGAGTTAGCAGATAAAAGTAGAAAAGTAGGACTAAAGATAAATGTTAAAAAGACTAAAGTAATGTTTAATCGATTTCCTCAAAATATGAAAATAAAGATTGATTATGAAGAATTAGAAGAAGTTAACAGTTACAAATACCTAGGTCAGATTATTAATACAGATGGAAACATAATGGAGGAAATTAATCATAGAATTAAACTTGGTTGGAGTGCTTTTGGTAGAAATAACTTGATACTAAAAGGAAATATGCCTAAGTGTTTGAAAAGAATGTTTTTTAACAAATGTGTTTTACCAGTTCTTACTTATGGATCTGAGACTTGGACACTTAATAGAAGAGCAATACAGAGACTTCAGACCACTGAAAGGAGTATGGAGAGAAAACCCAATGTATGGGTAAGACAACAAACAGGTGTTACTGACCTCATTAAAAAAATTAAAAGATTGAAATGGAGTTGGGCTGGACATATTGCTAGAAGAAATGATAATAGATGGACAATTGAAATTTTAAACTGGATTCCAAGAGATTTTTAAAGACCCAGAAAAAGACCACATGTGAGATGGATGGATGAAATAAAAAAATGTGCAGGGGTGTTGTGGAAAAGAGAAGCTAAAGATCGGAGAAGATGGATTAAACTTGGAGAGACCTTCATCCTGCAGTGGATTGATAATGGTTGACAATGATGATGATGATTTCCTCCAAATATCATTATCATTATTTTTATCATTTTTAAGCATTATAAAGCCATTGCAAGACGAAGGTCTCTCAAAAGTTAATCTAGTTTTTCTGATTCATAACTAATAACTCATTCTAGAAAAGATTCTTATCTCATTTATCAAACGCGTGTTTTTTTAATCAAGAGACTAATCTTAAGTTCACTTGAGTTCAGTTTAAGATTTCAGTTTTTTATTTGTTGCTACTTTTCTTTGAGATATATTCAACTCACTCTATTTCAACCTTTTAATTTCTTTATATTGTCATTAATAAATGGTTTATTCTATTACTATATATTTTATTTCCAGTCCATCTTTATTAATCACAACATACAATTCTGCATATTTCGATGTGTGTCACTTTTACTAAATAAATATTGTAAAATGATGAATTAATATTTTAATTATATATTTACTATTTACACTATCTAGTTTAATTATTAAATATTTTTAGAAAAAATCAAACTTTTATTTGTATAATGTTTGGAATGGTGTTTTTCTTCTCTCTTCTTTAAATATTGCTGATCTTATCAATGAAAATAGGATAGTATGCAAATCAAAATTTATATCAATGAATTTGAAATAATGCTCTAACCAATTAAGTTATTCTGCCAAATTCGGCAATCATAAATCTAAAGATACTGGGTTCATTTTCTAATAGTATTATCATTGTTAAGCCAACAAAACTTAAAGAAGATTGGAGAATATTGCTGACTAAAATTGGTCTTCTATACTCATTTCTATATTCTTGTTAACAGTTGAAGATACTTAAAAGGGGTGTAAATAAAACTAGAATTTTGGTAAAAAATATGTAACATTTGCACTAGATGAGAAAAATAGGCCAGCATATAATTACAAGTGAAATGACATCATTACAGACTTTCAGACAATTATGTATATTAAACATTTTCTTTTTAAGCATTTAAGCACATTTCTTAAAAAATATTATATTAAATTATTTCTTCTTCTTTCCCCTATTAATAATATTTTTATTGCTATCCATCCATATTTGTTTATTTAAAAAGTTAAATCCTTTATCATAATCATTCGTTTTAAGAGTTAAAACGAAACGAGTTGTGGGGGTGGGGATAAACTTTACACAGTAAATTATTCATTTTAAATTACATAACAAAAATCACTACTTAGTTCCCAGAAATCGCTCTATATTAAGACTAATTGCAGTTATGATAATTATTTAATTAGAATATATGTTAAATTCTATTAGATAAGAAATATATATATATCAATGGAAATCATTTCTCGGAATTAAGAACCCAGTAACACCATCAAATGTTTTAAATATTTTGTTAGAATTAAATATTACAAAAGGAAAATATCAAGAATTGATTGGTAATCTATTACAGATAATGTTTGGGATGTGTTTATCTTACGAATATAATTAAAACGGATTCAAATTTATTCATTAGAAGTTTTTATATGGAATTTCATTTTATGATATATACATACATTGAAGTGGTAAATCTGTAGTACATATTTAACTTCACTGCCTGATGACATTACATACCTTTAAAGTAGGGTTTGAACCAGTTTGTATGTTTATTTGGTCATCAAGGAATGTTAAGCACACACATATACACATATCACTTCCACCCTGTTTATTCAAAACTGGTTATGTATAACCAGTTGAATTATTATTTTAGCTTAAGTATATTTTATTTCCAAGCTTGTAAATTCCTTTCACTTAGATAATTGTGTATGTGCGTATATGTATTACAGATATAAAAATAAATACAATTAATGAAGAGCTAAAGCAATGCCAGAAATTCTAAAAAGTATTATTACAATTTAAAAATGTCATTCTCATTTCAAATCAAACCAAAAATCATATTTTAAAGTTATTTGCAATTTTAAAAATACATTTAAATAATGCTTTCTGGAACGTATTGTTTACATCTTCCAATATTGCCAAATTTCAAGTATAGGAGGAGCAGAAGTTCTAGAAACGCGCAAAAGGAGTTCAAATCATGCTTCTCTCTGGTATTTGTGTAGAGAGTGGAAACAAAATGGACTGTGAGTAAAAGGAATTTGCCTCCCTGATCTTAAATCGCCTTTGTTCTGCCTCCCTGCTATGCCATCGCTACTTGAGAACTGTTATGTTTAATTGTAAAGAATATTGGAAGATGCCTACCATTATTTTATTAATATTGTGCCTTGCTAAACTTCGTATACGTTATTATAAGTGGCCACCACAACTTCTAAAGGTAATCCGTTTTGCCGAATAATGAACTCTTAATTCTCCTCAAATCATTTCTTTCCTAAATCTTAATTGTAATCAGAATATAATCTTTATTTATTTTATAACTGATTATAAACTTAATTATCGTTAAATTTGTGATTTTCTCTCTTAAGTTTTTAAACTTGTTCTTTGAAATGCTAAGCACAGAATTATGTACTGTAAATTTATTATTAGCTTTTAAGTTTCACACTCTAATTATTTTATTTCATGCAGCAAAACTTATTTTAAATATATATCTTATTAAATTAGTTTTAGTATGCTAATGTTTTAATCTAGCGAACTTATATTATTTCAATAGTCAAACATAAAATTTTTTACTGAACGCTGTTCGCTCGGTTAAATATTTGAAATATATGCTCAATGGTGGATTGTTTAAAAATTATATTATGGGATAAGATAAACCTTTTGTTGTCATCACTATCGATATTTAAATGCATTTTATCTTCTTAAAATAAATTTGATTATTAATATATTTTAATAACTATTTATTATTTATACGCCATTAAGAGTTAAATTGCTTATAATATATTGTCGTTTAAAATACTTGGACTTGTTAAATAGGAAATATTTTCCCTCTTTTATATTCGACATCCTAAATTTATTAAAGTTATACGTACGATGCTGAGTGGGTTATTATTTTATCATGGCATTACGCATGCTATTATTGCTTTATTTAAGCTTAAATTATTTCATTAGTCATTTAAGACTTAATCCATATTCGCGTTGCTTACTTATGATAGCATTTTAAAAAATTATATTTTGCTTTATCATATTTACTCATCCGAAATCCGGATTTTCTTCACGTAACTCGTATAGGAATGAGGTTTGGTATAACCGATCTCAGGATAAACATTAGAGTATTAAGGCTCTGCATGTGACACATTGGAGGGCGTACCATGGAATCCTTATCACTCATTTTTTCAAATATTGCCTTGTGATAAATACAAGCGGAATCATATATGTGATAAAGTTTTTCAGTCCAAAGACGGACATCTTTTCCATTTTAAACGGTGTCATTATAGTTAGCACTGTGAGTTCTTTTATGGGTAGTTCTCATATTATTTATAAGATGTGGTGCAGTGATGTTTGTAAACCACTCATTTTATAATTAGTCGAATATTTTAGGATTGTCACAGTAAAGCTAATTTAGGCTAACCCATTCCTCATTTGTACAGGCCCAAATATGCTCATAAATGATAAATTATTAACTATCATATCAAGAGTAAACGTCTCTTTAGAGATGAATTTATAAATGTCCTTATCATTACTTAAAGTAATGATCACCACATTGATATCGTTAATTTATTATTATACTATAACTCATTAGCATACTAAATCAGTTGTTTATATGCAAAGTAATAACCGTATTAAATCTGTGCTATGTTTTTTAATGTAAATTAAATTGTTTATATTTATTAAATTATTATATTTTAATAATTACTCATGCGTTGTGTCTTACTGACTCTCACTCATTGAATTCCATTAAATATTTATAATAGTGTTAGTAATGTTTAGAAGTTATAATTGATTATTTTAAATGAACATTTATCTCTAGGTTGTTCTATCTTTGCTCATTCTGGATGGATACTATTTTATAATTCATGTTTCTTTTGCAATGCTAGCTATGTGTAATTCATTTAAAATTTATAAATTGTCCCTTCACATAAGATATTTGATTGAGCCAAGTTTTAACATTATTTATTTATGCTAATTACCCTGTAGATCTCATGTTTCTCTGCTATGTCTCTGGGACCAGAATGAATAAAATTTCATGTTATCATCGAGTGTTGTTAAATGTTATAGTTTTAGAGAGAGCAAATAGGGCGAATTCATGATTGCTCCTGACCTGTGTACTCGGCGGGGCTTAGGGTACTTTTGCTGATTCTAAACCTGTTAAAGAACAACATCGACCGGACGATATATATATATCGAAACAATTAGATAAAATTCATAGCCTTAAGAACTCTACGCATTTTACTCATATATATATATTACTGAAACATACATAAAATATTATGCTGATTTGCGCGCCCATTTTTATACTTGAATTAAAATTTTGATATAGTTAATTTGTTATATGTATTTTGAAATATTTTCTAAACTTTAATGACGTATGAATTTAATTATTTATTTATATGAATCTACCAACACTACTCTGGAATGCATATTGGAATGATTACAAAGACATTAAAATCATACATGAAATTATCATATGATATTAAAATAGGCAAAACTCTCTATATGTATTGCCACTCAATTCAAGCCAGAGTAATCAATGAATGCCAGAAGGCTTGTGCATAAAATCTTCATCTACTGCCTACTCATCCAATATCCCAGACTAATTCTGGCTTGTGACCTTCATCAGTGAGGAATCTTGGATCTGAAAGCACTGCACCTAGATCTTAGGATCTAATGCAACCCTTGCATTAGCATGCATTGAGTGGCAATATGTATAGAGAGTTTTACCTGTTTTAATAACAGTTGTAAGCAAGCATAAAAAATGGTGATCATGTGAGATTATCATAAGATTATTTGATTAGAACTGAATTAAGTTTGTCTGCAATATTAAATTCCAAAATAACATTTACAAGCATATATTTGACTTATTTTTATACATACAGTCAACATACTTGTATAACAAAACTATTGAGAGATTATTAATATGGTTCATGATGGTCCATGGAAAGGGGTATGAAAATATTATATTCATGTGGGCATATCAAATTAAGAATTATTGTCCACTTAGATATATTATCTCATTATAGAATTAATTAATTTCAAATAATGAAAGGTTGTTTATAAAATATAACCATAAGAAACTTTATATGGAATGTGATAATATAAAAATAATGAGTTTGTAATAAATATTTATTTTTAATTTATTTTAACCTAGGGTTTATTTACTATATAAAGGAGTCTAAAAGTTCTACCAGATCTAAGGGACCCTGGTAATTATTGAGGATTCTATGAAGTATGTAGCTGAATAATGTCATCACTAAACTTACATTTCCTATAGATATCAGTAACTGAATATCTAATGAAGACCAAATCATTGAGTAATATTCTACCAGTTATAAGCAGAGATAGGAAATTCTAGATTGTAAATGTAGTGATGGTCGGTGGTGATTGTCTTTGATCACATAGGCATATTCTCAGCTCATCATTACTATATAGATATATATAAAAAATAATCCCAGTGCTAATGCTAAACTGAAATAAAAATTCAAATATTAAATCACCCCACATGGTTAAAAAACAGCACTGCCATCTGTGAAATAAATATATTAGAGTTCATATTTCAAAATAACCAGCCTCAAAATGATACTACTTTGAAACTGTATGCTATTAGATATTAAATATGTTGAGTGATTTACAATTCATGATTTGTATCACTTTAAATAAATAATGCATTGAAAACATACCAGGATGTGATAATAACCATTACAATTTTCCTAATCTTAAATTTATTTTTTATAACAAAACGATGAGCATATTATTTTTTCACTACAATATTTAAGTTAATAAGATAATTATTATTACTTATTATTATTAGTGTTCAAACCAATGAGGGTTAATTAAGTGGCATTAAGTAGAAAATTATTGCAAAACAAAAAAAAATTCCTAAAACTTCACAAAACTAATTTCACCTAAAAGCAAATTATCTGATTTATTAATTGTTCTAGGATTTTAACCTCCTTTTTTCTCATGTGTCATAGCATCAGCTGGAAAATGAACCTGCTAAGCTGGGACAACTGCTTGTAAAGCAGCTGTCACTGACCTCTCAACCACCATATAGTTAACATACCAACTAAAATATTATATAAATAAGCATACTTCAGTATATGAATTCTGTAGTTTACTGTATGAAATGTCTTTAAAACATAATATAACTAATGAACTAAAAAATTGCTTTTAGATAAAATATGCATATTACAATAATTTAATTTATTTTTTTGCATTAATGTTTTATTTGGAAAAGTTTAAGTCTGATCAGTTACAAGACATAAATAAATAATATTTTTCTTATATTGTAGTTCCAAAACAATATATATTCATCAATTCAAATTAAAGATTGTAAAATGAGACTTACAATGGATGCACACTTAATATTCATACTCTCCACTATAAAATACTACATTAGACCACAGTCCAATAGCTTGGAGTCTTCTTTCAATAGTTGTGTTGATAAGCCAACATAACTTGTAGGCATCTCCCTGTTTATTTATATTCTTCCTGTGGAAAATGAAATTCTTTAAATCATAAACTTCAACTATATATTATGATAGCATTTCCAGTCACAAAAACTATCTCATGTACAGATCATGAATAGTTTTTATATTTTACTTGCCAGGTTTTTGATTTTAAAAATCAAACTCCAATATTTTATATTGCCATTTTTATAATATATATTTTATACTTCTACTATTATCAATTGTGATTCTTCAGAGGCCAATTTCAGATCAAATTTATTACCTCTATTCTTATTACATGGTAGACATAGGAATTCGTAATTGGGACTTCATAAACAAAGAGCCAACTTCTGGGTTGGCAGCCTCCATCTTATCCAGATATTAAAAATCAAAGGTTAAATTATTACAAGGGATGATGATCAGAAATTTCCTAAGAAAATTTGCAGAAGATCCTAAACCAAATGAGCACTTTCATAAAATTGAATACTGATTAATCAGTAGTTTGTATAAATTATTTATTGAAATTGTTAGTACATTTTATGTAGAGAACATAAAATAATATGCAGAAGAATGGAAAAAAAATCCACGTTAGATTCATTGTTTTTTGATACATATATAAAACTTAATTCCAATTCTTTTGGAAGAATTTTTGATAATAATTATGTAGAATTTAAATAAATTATTTACTTGCCTTGTGACTCATTCATACAATTTTCAGTAGTTCGCAAACATTACAGATGATATGTTAGTATTATAAGTTTTAATCACATGACACTCTAGCAATATAATAATAATATACAAATTAAAAAATAAAACTTCAGCATAAAATAAAAATATAAAAATATTGGCAAAAGCTTACTAATTAAAATGAAATAAAACTTCCATTTGTTCTTCATATTTATGATATGGTTTAGACTTGAGGAAGCAATTTATGTTTAGCAGATGTTGAATGTTGCATTTATATGCGATTGTAACAAACACAAACTCCTATAAATGCAATTAAATATTTAGTAATACCTATATACAATATATATTTACAGTATATCTCTAATAACATTTGATATTCTGTTCATCTGATATTGGATAGGTATCACATCTAGATGACATGCAATTATTGAAAGAAAAGACTTCAAGTGCCCTTATAAGTTTGCTTAGAACTTTCGATTATACCATGACAGCTTTTCCCGTGTATAGGTACAGTGATAATTCCAGATGTACTGTGACAGTTTGGCTCATGTCAGGTTTATATTCTAGCATCTTTCAGCTCAACCTGAACTTCCTTATTACTATAACAATATTATGGGCAAGTACATACAGCTGTACAGCTCTAACAATTATTTAGTTATTATTTCATTGACTGCCAATTTATTACCAGATTCCTTTTGTTAATAAGAGCATTTTTCTTCACTGAAGATCATCACATTAATGTTACAAAAAGTATGCATATTATATTGAACATATATATGAAATCCTAACAAATTGATCAATTATCAATTTGCTTTTAAATAAAATATCTATTATGTGGATTTAGTTTTCACTTTTAGAATTGACCTCATTGCGAAGTAAAGAAAACTTCCCTAATGTTTACAGAATAGTATTCTTAGCTATTTATATACATTTTAATGTCAAAGACACTTTACATAAATTATGTCTATGTATTTGTAAAAATAAAATTACTATAGCAAAGGCTTGATTATAAGTTATTTTTTTGTTTAATTCACAAAATATTGTCAAAATTTTAGTTATCACTATAATTTTTTTTTAAACAAATAAATAAATAATATATTTGAATTAATCCCTACTTGATTTTTGCAAATGAAAATTGGATTTGCACTTTCTATCAAAGTTTTAATAGATTTACAATTGACTTTTTAAATTTATATTTCTCTGAAGTCAGCAGCGAATTATGTTAAACATCAAGTGCAAATTTATTGAAATTTGTTCCAAAATTTAATTGTACTTAAATACAATCCAAATCAAACAAATCTTCGTTTTTTAAGTTGACAACCTTTTGTAATAAATATTTTAATTGATTTGAAGAATACTTATATTTAATATTCTGTTTTATAATTTCTTCCTTACTCGGCATATCATTAGTTATCTACCAAAAAAGCAATTTTCGCATGATTAAATTAGAATATCTTTTCCAAGCTTTTATATTGTCTTTTACTCTTCAAATTTATAACTATTATCCTTTTTAAGATCTTACAACAGCTTCTTTTTTTTCAAATCTTCGTCAATATCACTTACAACCTCTACCAGTTTGTTCTCTTCTTTAACATTTTTGTAGATAAAATTTTATTTGTGTAACTACCTTTTTTTTTTTTTTTTGTTAAACAACATTTTAATAGACTTTAAATATGTTTTCGTTTTTAAGATTATACTTTATATAATATATAACTCATTCTTATATTTAAAAAAAAAGATAAAACAGATTCTTATTTTTTTTTTTTAAAATATATCTACAACAGATGTTTGAAATTTTAAGAACAAAAACAATTGTAATTTCTGAAAATATGAGGTAAAAGGATTTTTTAAAAAAAAGAGATTGTTTAGCTCTTGTTGAGAAAATATGTTAAATATATTTGAAATTTATTAAAAATAGAGTCTATCTAAGATTAACAATAATTTCTAACTAATTAAAAATGATCACAATCATTTATATATATTTATTAAAAGACATATGTTGTGAATAAGTGCTTGCTAAATATACAGCCCTCATAGCCACCACATATGGGTTTTCAGGTTGTGTGGGGTATAAAGATACTTCATCATAAATGCACCAAGACATCAAGGTAATTATTAAAACTTATATATAAATAAAAATGTTTATATTTTTGAATCACTTCAGTATTAGAAATACATTTTGAGTGTAAATATTTTATTTAAATATGAGTGGAATACTTCTTTACTTAAACTTATTGTGACAATTGATCAAGCCTTGAATTTTGATGCTCAATCTCCAAATATACTACATATATACTCTTATCATTACATTAAACTAAATAGACAGACACTATTTTGTGACAATAATTAATAAAACTTATATATAAATGTTTAGATTTTTGAATCCTTTTATTTCAGATTGAAAATATTTTTTATTTAAATTTAACCAACTTTTTGTTAGTTATGACTAAAAATGTGACAGTTTCCTGTCGTTCAAATCCCATCATTTTTAACACTACGATAAAGATTTTACCATAATTTGAAAGGTTATAAAAAGTTCCGTAAGATGCTGCCCTCTTTTGAATTATTTTACAAGTAAAAAATCAATAAAACTGACATTGAAGCTCTAACAAAAGAAAAAGGCTGCCTTTTCTTGAATCTGATTGGCTGTTAAATTTCGACAACAAAGAAAATGGTTGTCAATAACTGAAGAGTTACGATTTCTTTTCTTTCATTTCAAAAATGATAAAGGAATGTTTTAGACCATTTTAAAAGTATTTTTTGACAAATTATAAATTATTTTGATAAAATATGCTAAAAATAAAATTATTTTAGAAAAATAGTTAAGACATTACAAAAATTATTTACTTTTCCACAATGTAAAATTGGGAAAGAAATCATTGATGTCAGCAAAACTTTTTGGTTGGTGAGTGTCATTCATTTTAGATTTGCCACTATCGAATATTTTTATAATTATAAATAAAAAATTATTTTTGAAAAAACTTTTGTTCACTTTCATAACCTGACAAATTATTAATATACTTTTTACAAATGAAACTAACGTGAATATAATATTAAAAGATGAATATATTTTGACACTTGAGTTTGTGAATTGACGTTTGAGTTTGTGAATTGACCAATTAAAAGTTTAGACTTTTACCTCACTCAGCCAATAAAATAATCAGCAAAAAAGAGGTTAATAGGAATACTTTTTTTCTTAGACATGTTGGGACAATTGCTCAAGCTTCAAAATATACTACATATATACTTTACCATTTCATAAAGCTGAACAGGCCACCACTCTTTTGTCACTATAATTAATAAAATTTATATGCAAATGAAAATTTTCCTAATTACTTTTATTTAAATATCCTAATTTATATAAAAGTGAAACATTATTGTTAATAATTTATTAAAAAATAAAACTTATTTTTAAAATATTGCCTCATAATTACAGTAATTCTGTATGTGATGAAATTATCTTTATTAATATTTTATGTGGCTCATATGTGTTATTCAGTTTAGAGTAATGATAGAGTGCCTAACTCTAAAATGTTGGATTGATTTTATTTCTTCTTGTGTAAAGTATTTTTAATAACAATATTTTATTCACTTTTTATATGCTACATTATCTTTTTATACATTTTCTTAAATAGTTTTTCCTTTTTTTAATAATTATTTTTTGTACATGTTTTACTAAATGGCTTTTTATTGAATGTAAACATACGTTTGTTCTCTAGCTAAAAACTCATAATTAATTCAAAATCCACACTATAGTCCAAACCTGAGGAAACAGAATGAATAAAAATCACTTTTTAAAAAGATATTGTACACCAAAATATTCAATTCTTAACAATTTTTCTGATAACAATATTATTTTATACAATTTGTTTGATTACAATAAAATCTCTACATGACTGCACTATTGACAAAATTTAAAAGTGGAGCAAATCAAATGTTTGATTTTTTTAATAGTTACCCAGTATAATCTATGGATAAACAAAATAAAGTGCAAAGGGTTTTATTGGTTACTAAAAATTTATTGAATAAACAATCTAAATATGAAAATTAAATTTTTTTTCCATTAAATAAAGTCTGGCTAAATCTCTAATTGTCAAACTATATAATAAAGTATAATGCATATAATACAACTTAGTTTTTAATAAGCATTAAAAAAATTAAATAATAAATTAGTGTAAATATTTTATTATTGAATGAAAACAAGAGAGGCTGTTTTTGTTAATCGAAAATGTAAACAAATTATTTGGAAAGGTTCTGAATTAAAAGACACTAATAGATTTTTAAAACAAGTATTTTTAACATGTTGATGTTAATAAAGTGAAAGAGTTTTATTACCCATGTTATTCAAAGTTGACTTAGATTGGTGAATGTAATGAAATATAAAAGTTATATCAATAAACAATATATGTATAAAATTTTAAAATATATTATATTTACAATAAATTATAATTACTAATAGTGGAATAACACACACATAAAACAATTAAATAATAATGTAAACATTTTATTGTTAAAAAGGATATAACTTTGTTAATAAAAAACAAGAATATGCTTATGCATGAGAGATTTTGATGGATTTTCAAACAAACAGGAACTATTATTAATATGTGAGTTAAAGTTACGTAAATATTGGTAAAGAAGTTTAATAGTCACATCTGCTTTTAGAATAACTGCACTTCATAAAAAACAAGAGAGATAATAGAATCATACTCTGGCTTTAGATAATATTTTTAATAAGTAGGTAAATAAATTTAAAAATAGAATTACTTATATAATATCACAACCAGCCTGAAAAAAAGAAATGGGTAGTGCAATATTTTCATGGAAGTGTGGGGTGGTAGTGGTGGTGATGGGGGGTCTTTTAAATATGATGAGTTAGTTATTTAAAACAATTATTTTATTTGCACATATTTCCCATCTCTTCTAGCAATTTGCACAGGATTGTCCAAAAAATAATTTGGAAATTTTTGAGAGAAAAAAAATTAAAAATTTCAAATTTACTACATAAATATTTTTGATTTTAAGATATTATTTAATTATTATTTCAAAAATTGTTTCTGCTAAACATTAATTTGATTTATTTTACCAGGTGTTTTAATCTCCAGATTTATTTTTTAGAAATAAATGAGAAAAATAGGTAGTTATTTACCAAACATGATAAAATGAGTAAAGCTATATTTTCAAGTTTTTCAAGTGAAAATGCTGGGAAAAATATCTTTTAGTTTACAAATTATATTTCAAAGAATGGAAAGGAAGTGGACACCAAAATTTACCTTGCACACAAGTGCATCTTACCCACATAATGATGTCAATAGCTTTGAAAATAAATTAGGCATAATATTATTAAATATAATTTAATGATAGCTCAAAGCATTTTACACCAAGACTGTCCTTGTTAATCTTTGAAGTTTCTTACTTTAGAGTAATTTAAGCTTTTTACCTAGAGCACTTTCAATATTCTACATTATATCTTTATTATAAAAAATGAATGCTAATTTAATTAGCACTGTAAATTATCATGACTATTTTTGGTCTGAGGCCACATCTCCAACTCACATTCTAGAAATATGAAATAAGGAAATACCTTTGGGTCTGTTTCAGCCCTGTTATGTAGGTATTTATGTTTGATGATTCCAATACCTAAATTTACTCATATCTCTGATGATTAAAAAGTTTCATTTTAAACATTTGACAAAAAGTACAATATTTGAATGATTTAGTATTGGTAAATTATCTTTATCCTGAATCTCAACACATTCTTTAACTGTTGTGTGACCATTTTAGGTTTTATAAAAGTAATTTCTATCAAAATCAATCATTCATAGAACTAATTTCTTTTTGTGCAGCTTTATATTATCATAGACTCAGTGAATTATAGAAGTGAAAGACTTTAGCAGAGTTTCTTGTACAAAACTAGTAAAAGGATCTTATAACAGCTGAAGAAAAATTACTATCTGTTAACATCAAATAATATATTGATTTTGTTAAGTAAGTCAAACATAACGTAAGTCTAGAAATATATAGGATAGTCTTCTTAAATTTCACTGAAATATAGTTCAATATAGACAAACATCTACTACAATTATTAATAAAATTATTAATTCAAAAGTAGACTGAGTAGATTAAAAAAATTATGATTTCACATTATATCGATAAAGGTATATAGTAAAATTATTCCAACTTGTGCATATATGCAAATATATATATATATATATATAATTAAAACAAGTTATAAATTTCATAACTTGCTTTTAAGCTTGCATTTTATGACCACTAGATGGAGCTTTACCAATAGCTCTAAACAAGCTTTGTTTACATAAGTGCTGAAAGAGATAGAACTCAAAATCTCTATTGTTCTCCCTACCTCCAGACCAGCTGGTTTTGAGTTTAATGGCTCATGTCAGTGAAGAACTGGGAGACTAAAAACTAGACCTAAAATACCAACTCAAAAGTCAGCACTTATCAAACACGTTTCTATAAATTTGATCAGACACGTAAATGTCTTCAAACCTAACTTAACAAATTATATAGTTATACAGGCCTAAATTCAACTCAGTTTCACCATATAGTAAAAGCCTCTGCAATATATAGCATTGTAAAAACCTTCAAAGGTACACTTATAATAATTAAAACAAGTTATAAATTTTGTAACTTGCTTTTAAGCTTGCACTTTATGAACACTAGATGGAGCTTTACCAATATATATAATTAACAAATGATTGGCGAGTGGAAGAGTAACACTCAATAAATTATTATCAGTATTGTTGTAGATTATTCTGAAAACATATAATTAAGTTCACACCAAAATTGATTTCACAAAAAGATGCAGGAAAAAATGTTTATACTTTCACAAGAGTTTACTGTGAAAATTGTTAACCAAGTTAAATATAAAACCAAGTCACAAATTGTCTATAAAAATTGTGATATCATTAAACTAAATTGTTTAGATCTAGAATTGTCAAAAATTAAAAACAATAGATTATAAAACTGTAATTAGACCGATTAATGTGTTTGGTTATGTTAACCATATTTCAGTTTCAGATAAATGCAGAAGGTATTAGAGTATTTTTATATAGAAATGATAATCTGTGCAAATATAACTACTGCATGAAAAGAAATATTTAAATTTATGTAGAAGAAATATAATCACTGGATAATATAATGAATTTTATATATGAAATAGCTGTCAAAAAGTTAAAAGATTTATATCTGAACAAACAGCACTAACACAGGTGATGCCCATAAAATAATCAGATATATAGAGACAAAATTCTCTGTATAGCAGTGCTACTCAGTGCAAGTCAGAGTAATCAATGGATGCAAGAAGGTTAGTGAATAAAATTTCTATCTAGTTCCTACTCATCCAATATCCCCAGACTAGGTTCTAGTTTGTGGATTTTATCACTGAGGAGCCTTGGATCTCAGAGCACTGCACCTAGATCTTGGGATCTAATGCAACACTCCAGCAGCCACATTTTACCTTATTACCTACCTATAAATCTTTGAGTCCAAAATAAAAACAGAAATATGTTTTCAAGCTTATTAGCTTGTATAGTCATACTCAGTTCAGCATCCATACTTTTTGGTGTCATTGGTTCTTTAATAACCACATTTACCATAATCCTATAATTGGTATCAAACTGCTAAACATTACATTATCAACATTCTTTATGCTTCTGTGTAAGCAGCTTGAGTAAACATAAAAGATGGTGATCATGTGACGTTTAGTGGTTTAATATCAATAAAAGAAAAAAGATATACCAGCATAATTTAAAGTCAGTTACAGAAACCCCTTTAACATGAATCTTTATTCAATAATGGTGAAAATGACTTACCATTAATACTAGATAACTCCAACGTTTTGATGTTTAACTAAATTTCTGAAAGAAGGAATTGCATTTCCGAACATAGAGCCGAATAAAACAAATGTAGTCTTAATAATCACTCAACATAAATTCTTATACAACATTGCTTAAAAGAAGTCCTTCTCCTTTCATTTTTATATTTCTGAAGTGTGATATGACAATGGAAAAAAAACAGGTAAGAATGATAAGAACAGAAAGTTAAAAGAAGTATGTTTTACTGCCGTTTAAAAAGTGCAATGAAGAAGTTTTATTAATATTAAAATGAATATTAAAATTTGAATCATAGTTGTATATAACATCTGTAACCGTAATTTAACCCTTACTATTGTGCCATGAAAACATTTAACGTGCATTAAGAAAAAAATGTAAACTACTTAAAGGTCTTCAAAGATTAGTACAGAATCCTGCTATAAAACGCGATAACTTGAACGTTAAAATCAAAAAGATATATATATATATATCATTTTTTAATATTATTTTTATTAAATGTTATTTTAACACATCACTTTTATTCAAGGGTTTATTATTATTATTTATGAATTTTGATAATCAGTAAAATATTAGTTTTTCCTCTTTTTTTGTTTTTAATCTATGTTGTTAACATGTTTCAAAGTGTAAATTAAAACAATAACAACAACAAAAACCTTATCAAATTTTAAAACATTTTTCAACATCAGTGATAAATTTCTTTTATTCAGATAAAATGTATCCATCAAATTGATAAACAAAGATTACAATATATTTTTTGCAACAGATTGTAGATTATACAAAAAGTAAAATCACATCAATCACAAATTGAAGGTAATTTAATTTTTTTTATTATTCATATAAAAAGTATATGAAGATAGTTTTATATCCACACACATATATAGCAATAGATAATTGTAATGTAAGTTATTTATAACAGACGAAGTAATATACCTTAAGCATTCTTGATACAAACAAGAGAATTACCGTGTGGATATGTATTTTCAATCAGCTTTTTATAGTGTAGAAAATGTGGTAATCTTTTTATTGTAAACAGATGATTATATTATGATGGCTAGAGTAGAGTACCTATGTTTGCACTAGCAGTACTGGAAGTCTTTTACTTTGTCTGTGTTATATTATATAATGATACTACTTTTTTATTATATTTACAACCTGGGAGTTCAAATCTAGACAGTAAACTTTGTTTTCCAGCTCCGAAGGTGTACATTTTCTTAAGTAAGTAACATATAATCAATCCTAATTTGACATCCTGTATTGGGTCATGAAAAGATATTTCTATTTATTATTAGTTGAAAGGTAAATATCCTAAATTAATGTGTGTTGAGAAGTTAAATAATAACATACTGATTGTAATAGCAACAAAAAGAATTTGAATGCATTTGATATGTCTTCATTAAAAAAAAAATCAAGTCAGATGTCACATGACCTAATTTAACAAGCATGTAATATGAATGTTATATATAGAGCTGGCAAATAAGCTCTTAAAAAGCTTTGCAGAATATCCCCAACCCAAGACCAGTTTCTGTTACTGGATTCCTCAGTGAGATGCTAGGATATTCAAGCATTAGATTAAAAATACCAGGACAAGCTCAACACTTTATCTAATGGATAACTATTAAGTAGAAAATCTAAAATTTTCAGACATCCATATGTCTTACGATCCAGCTATTTAACTTAAATTGCCATATGGGACTGAACTAACTCCAGATAACCATATATTAATAGCTTTAGCAATATAAAATCACCAAAGCTTTAATAGCAGAAACCAATCTGGGGTTGAGGATATCCTGTAAAGCTTGTTAAGAGCTTATTTACGAGCTCTATATATAACATTTGCAATACAAGTTTATTAAATTAGGTCATGTGACATCTGACTTGATTTTTTTTTTTGTAATTTTCCTTTTTGATATTAAGACATTGGTGATTTTATATTGTTAAAGCTATTAATATATAGTGTATTTGAACATCATTCAGTCCAATATGGCTATATAAGTTAGATAGCTAGATTGGAAGACATATGGATGTCTGAAAATTTCAGATTCTTTACTTAATAGTTCTTCATTAAATCAAGTACTCGGGTTGTTCTGGTATTTTCAATATAATGCTTGAATATCCAAAAACACCTCACTGAAGAAGCCAGTAGAAGAATCCAGTCTGGGGTTGGGAATATTCTGCAAAGCTTGTTAAGAGCTTATTTGCGATCTCTATATATAATATGAGATATGTCTTCATCTGTAATATCTTATAATTACTGATGTCATAGCTAAACTTTATGTTTGTATACAAAACACATATTTAAATAAAACTCAAGTTCTTTTTTTAAAAATCTTGTTTTATTATATAAACTATTATAAAATAAATAAATAACACTCCAACATTTCCACTATATTTTTTTTGCCTTTATCAAGGAACAAACTAAAAAATACATTAAAAAACATGAAATATAAACACAAATGTTCCATAATAATCCAAATACATATGACAAATACAATTAACTCTTACCTTAAAACTCTTTTAACAAACAATCTTAAATTTTCATTACATTCGTTAAATAAAAATTTATCACAAACCCCAGTCACAATGTAGTGGAAATTGAAGATTGTTTGTTAGAAAAATTTTAAGGTAAGAATTATTTGTATTTGTTATATGTATTTGAATTATTGTGGAATAGTTTGTATTTATATTTATTGTTTTTTTATGTATTTTTTAGTTTGTTTCTTGATAAAGATTAAAAAGAATATAGTCGAAACATTAGAGTGCTATTTATTTATTTTATAATAGTTCATATATAAATAATATTATTTTTATAAAGCACAGTTGATATTGAAATTAAATTGAGAGAGTGCAAATTTCTCAAGTGAAAAACTACTGCGTAGTAAATTGAAAGATTTCATGCTGTATGTTTATAATTTGAACTCAGTGAATTAAGTGTGATGATATTTAAGATTCACGCTTTCAGATATAAGCACTTTGGACTGGCTTGGATATATAGAAAGACAAGCAAAGAAGAGAGTGGAACCGCTCTTTTCTTATTAAATTCTCTGTCCTAGTGCTTAAGATTGGATTGGCTGTTGGTTGTCATAAGCGCTTGGGAAATTTGCACTCTCTCAATTTAATTTCAATAGTTCATATAATAAAATAAGATTTATAAAGAAGAGCATGTATTTTATTTATAAATTGAAATGAATAGGTTATTTTTAAAATAGAATAAAACACACATTATGATAATGCGATCTTTTTTTTTTTTTTACAATAGCTGTGAGTAACATAAAAATAAATTATACATTTAGCATTGGAAGAAAAAAATGGGTGCTGATATAATATGCACTCGGTGGCCATTTTGAATTTGGAAACACTCAAAAACACTGCTGGCACATGCAAGCGATAAATGTCATCGACTAGAAACACTCATTTCAAAAAAAATAAAATGCCTGAGGCACTATAATTAAAAAAGGTGTTGAGAAGGGACTACACTTAAAAAAAATTGCGGGAAACCGTCACATTAAATAGTCTAAGGTGATACTATAAAAAAAAAAGTGTGGGGGGGGGGAAGTGGTGAAAATTAAAAAATACTTTAAAATAAACCAAAAACACTAATTTATATATATAGTCATAATCAAACATTGCAAAAAAAGTGCGGGAAAAGAAAAAGAGGTGAAAATTAAAAAATACTTTAAAATAAACCAAAAATGCTAATTTATATATATATAGTCATAATCAAACATTGCAATAGTAAATCTTAAATGATTAAACCTATGTTAAGGCATTTTTTAAAAAAAAAAAATCTTTAATGATATTTACAAAAACCCGTTAAAATATAGTGAGCATTAGAAAAATAATAAATGCTATTTTAAAAATATCAGTCCGGTCTATCAATGCTATATACTAAATCAGTATTATAATTTTAAAAAACAATATTTAAAAACTATGATGCTATAAATCAAACATTGAGTTGTAACATCACATTGAATAGCCAAAGGTTATACTATGGAAAAAAGTGCGGGAAAAGAAAAAGAGGTGAAAATTAAAAAATAATTTAAAATGAACCAAAAATGCTAATTTATATATATAGTCATAATCAAACATTACAATAGTAAATCTTAAACGATTAAATCTATGTTAAGGTATATTTACAAAAACCCGTTAAAATATAGCGATCACTAGAAAAATAAATGCTATTTTTAAAATCTCACTCTGGTCTATCAATGCTATATACTAAATCAGTATTATAATTTTAAAAAACAATATTTAAGAAGTACTTTAAAATAAACCAAAAACACTAATATATATAGTGATGATAATCAAATTAACATGTGTTCAGGCATTTTTAAAAAAAGGCATAAAACCTAAATATATATACATAGCGATAATTAGAAAAAATGATAAATGCTTCTATCAAAAGATTACTCCGGTCTTTCAACAGTATATACTAAATCTCAAAAACCAGTATTCTAATTTAAAAAATGATATTTAAAAAGTATATTGCTAAATGTGAAATGGCTGGAACATCACTTTCAACACTATTTCGTGAAGCATTTTTAAAAATATAATATTTTACATTTGGCTTTGGGATTATCCCTCCAACTAAGAGTTATAATAATAAATCACAAATCTGAATAATAGACATATTAATGCATATTACAGTTAGCATTTATTTAAGTAATTTTTTACTAATATTTTAAGAATTAAAAAAAAAATTACCAACTTTCTAAAAAGGATGGATGGTCATCCACTCAGGCTAAATTTGGTTCTTCCTAGATCTCTTCATTACTGCAACATCACAAGCCATCAACAAATTATACTTTTAAGATGTAGGTTTATTATTTTAAAGAAGACACCAGTAAAATTAATTTATTCAGGAAATATCGCAGCTTGATATGGTCTCTTTCAAATTTATTTTTAAAACTGTCTACTTGGGTCTCACACAAATTAAAGCAGCTATGTATGATGTAAGATAATTTCCAAGAATTATAGTTCGGGATGGGCCTTTGTCTTACTAAGATAAAAGAAAGTGTTAAGTTAAACTTTCAAATTTAAAAAAACAACAACTGTAAACCAGCTAATGGACTTTTATGCTTCGAGCCTAACATCGTTACGTATATAATCTTATAATAATGTATTTTGATGTATAATATGTGCACACATCTAATATATAAATATATTTATTTGTATATTAGATGTGTGCACATACACGTAAACATACGTTATTATACATCAAAGTACATTATTATAGGATTATACACGTGACCGGTGATGGGTTTGAATTTGACAAACAGGCCTACTATGATACATAGAAGGTGAAACGGAATAATAGACAGAATTAGCAACAATAAGTGAATACGCAAATATAATTAAAGAATATATTTTATTAGGCATTCATAATACTGGATGGGGTGGGATGGCAGCTGACATGATAGACTACGTGGTCCGACTATGTCGAAATACATGCACTAGAAAGTAAAAAAAAATACACCCATAAATAAATTAAAATTTGTAGAGTATTTCAAATTTAAAAGGTAATGACTTCTAAATAAAAAAAAACTAACCTTTTCACCATCAGCAGGTATCTTTAGCATCTTTTAGAAATGCAATAAGCAGATCCCGATCATTAAGATGCTTTTTATTTACATCTTTAAAGTGTTAAAACTAAAATCTTAAAAGTAATACATGTATCGGCACACACACACGCATATATATATATATATGAGTAGAAGTTGTGCTGTATAATATGTTACAGTGCGATTATATTTTTAAATCATTAATTTATTTTTATATTTTTTATAACAAATTACCAAATAATTTTATTTGTGTCTTTAAAGTGTTAAAACTAAAATCTTAAAAGTAATACATGTATCGGCACACACACACACACACACACATATATATATATATGAGTACAAGTTGTGATGTATAATATGTTACAGTGCGATTATATTTTTAAATCATTAATTTATTATAAATTTTTTTATAATAAATTTTAACCTCTTTTGCATTTGATGACTAGTTCGGCTTGAGGCATAAAAGTCCATCAGCTGGTTTACAGTTTTTTTTTTAAATTTGAAAGTTTAACTTAACACTGTCTTTTATCTTAGTAAGACAAAGGCCCATCCCGAACTATAATTCTTGGAAATTATCTTACGTCATACATACCTGCTTTAATTTGTGTGAGACCCAAGTAGACAGTTTTAAAAATAAATTTGAAAGAGACCATATCAAGCTGCGATATTTCCTGAATAAATAAATTTTACTGGTGTCTTCTTTAAAATAATAAACCTAAATCTTAAAAGTATAATTTGTTGATGGCTTGTGGTGTTGCAGTAATGAAGAGATCTAGGAAGAACCAAATTTAGCCTGAGTGGACGACCATCCATCCTTTTTAGAAAGTTGATAATTTTTTTTAAATTCTTAAAATATTAGTAAAAAATTACTTAAATAAATGCTAACTGTAATATGCATTAATAGGTCTATTATTCAGATTTGTGATTTATTATTATAACTCTTAGTTGGAGGGATAATCCAAAGCCAAATGTAAAATATTATATTTTTAAAAGTGCACCACGAAATAGTGTTGAAAGTGATGTTCCAGCCATTTCACATTTAGCAATATACTTTTTAAATATAATTTTTTAAATTATAATACTGGTTTTTGAGATTTAGTATATACTGTTGAAAGACTGGAGTAATCTTTTGATAGAAGCATTTATCATTTTTTCTAATTCATCATCATCATCATCATTATCAACCATTATCAATCCACTGCAGGATGAAGGTCTCTCCAAGTTTAATCCATCTTCTCCGATCTTTAGCTTCTCTTCTCCACATCACCCCTGCACACTTTCTTATTTCATCCATCCATCTCACATGTGGTCTCTTTCTGGGTCTTTTACAATCTCTTGGAATCCAGTTTAAAATTTCAATTATCCATCTATTATCATCTCTTCTAACAATATGTCCAGCCCAACTCCACTTCAATCTTTTAATTTTTTCAATGAGGTCAGTAACACCTGTTTGTTCTCTTACCAATACATTGCGTTTACGATCTCTTCTTATTACTCCCAACATACATCTCTCCATACTTCTTTGAGTGGTCTGAAGTCTCTGAATTGCTCTTCTATTAAGTGTCCAAGTCTCAGATCCATAAGTAAGAACTGGTAAAACACATTTGTTAAAAACCTTCCTTTTCAAACACATAGGCATATTTCCTTTTAGTATCAAGTTATTTCTACCAAAAGCACTCCAACCAAGTTTAATTATTGCTATGTATAGATATTTAGGTTTTATGCCTTTTTTTAAAAAATGCCTTAACACACGTTAATTTGATTATCATCACTATATATATTAGCATTTTTGGTTTATTTTAAAGTACTTCTTAAATATTGTTTTTTAAAATTATAATACAGATTTAGTATATAGCATTGATAGACCGGAGTGAGATTTTTAAAATAGCATTTATTATTTTTCTAGTGATCGCTATATTTTAACGGGTTTTTGTAAATATCATTTATGTTTTTTTTTTTAAAATGCCTTAACATAGATTTAATCATTTAAGATTTACTATTGCAATGTTTGATTATGACTATATATATATATATAAATTAGTGCTTTTAGTTTATTTTAAAGTATTTTTTAATTTTCACCTCTTTTTCTTTTCCCGCACTTTTTTTCCATAGTATAACCTTTGGATATTCAATGTGACGTTACAGCTCAATGTTTGATTTATAGCATTATAGTTTTTAAATATTGTTTTTTAAAATTATAATATTGATTTAGTATATAGCATTGATAGACTGGACTGATATTTTTAAAATAGCATTTATTATTTTTCTAGTGATCGCTATATTTTAACCGGTTTTTGTAAATATCATTTACGTTTTTTTTTTTAAAATGCCTTAACATAGGTTTAATCATTTAAGATTTACTATTGCAATGTTTGATTATGACTATATATATATATAAATTAGCATTTTTTGTTTATTTTAAAGTATTTTTTAATTTTCACCTCTTTTTCTTTTCCCGCACTTTTTTTCCATAGTATAACCGTTACAACTCAATGTTTGATTTATAGCATTATAGTTTTTAAATATTGTTTTTTAAAATTATAATACTGATTTAGTATATAGTGTTGATAGACTGGACTGATATTTTTAAAATAGCAGTTATTATTTTTCTAGTGATCGCTATATTTTAACGGGTTTTTGTAAATATTGCAATGTTTGATTATGACTATATATATAAATTAGCGTTTTTGGTTTATTTTAAAGTATTTTTTAATTTTCACCTCTTTTTCTTTTCCTGCACTTTTTTTGCAATGTTTGATTATGACTATATATATAAGTTAGCATTTTTGGTTTATTTTAAAGTATTTTTTAATTTTCATCTCTTTTTCTTTTCCCGCACTTTTTTTGATAGTATCACCTTAGGCTATTTAATGTGACAGTTTCCCGCAATTTTTTTAAGTGTAGTCCCTTTCCAACACCTTTTTTAATTATAGTGCCTCAGGCGATTTTTTTTTTTAAAAAATGAGTGTTTCTAGTTGATGACAAGCACATACTATATCAGCATCAAAAAATGTTTTCATATGATTAGTCATTTTTATATCTCAGTATGTTTGTAAAAAATATAAATAACTCCCAAATATTTGCTAGCATAAAGTCTTTAAAATGACTTCATAATTTGTCCATATTTTACTTAGAGAACTGAATGCTACATTACTTAAACATAAAGCAAATTGTAATATTATGAGATAACAACTTTCAGATATTCAAAAGTATTATTATATTAAAGTATAGGATGCCTTTCTAAAATGCATTAACTATTTGAAATAAAATTACTTATTTTATGTTATAATAGGAATTATAGCAATTAAAATATATTGAAATGATAAATCTGATTCAGATTTTCCATTTCACAGTCCAATCCACTTAGCCACTTACTAAGAGGGTTCAATTGAAGCCCACCTATGTGTAAAATGTAAATATAAAAATGTATATTTTTTAACGTTTTTTTTTTTTTTTTGATTATTCTCATTTATAACATTTTAAAATACAAATATCTTGAATAAATTACTAGAATTTATTTTAGGAAGTACATACATATAATATTGTTTTATTTACATTTACCCACTAATTTATTGTATTCTATTGAAAAGAAAAAAAATCAAATATACGTTTTGAATTTTTATATGTTTTTTTTTTAAATATATATATTTAAAATGTATTTTTTTAAAGAATCCAAGATGGCCTTTTAGGAGATTTGTACCTCAATAAGAAGTTTTAAAATAAATGTAAAATTAAAGTAAATTATCAAGGTATAAACTTTCCTAAAATAGAAATAAAGATAATATTTTTTATTGTCTCAGGCAGGATAGGAAGAAAAATCACCTCAGACAGCACATAGCTCAAATATTTGAACCACCATATAAATGGCATTTGTTTTTCAGAAAAAAAAGGAGAGAAGAGAAAGTTGAGAGATGTTGAATGTCTCTACGCTCATCACAATGTCCCTAGAGTAGGCAAGAAAAAAAAATCATTGACATTCCTTCCTGGGACCCAAATCTTCTATTATGCTGCAGCTGTAGTATGTCTTAAAAAATGCCACCAGCCATCAATGTTCACACATGCACTCATCTCGGGGAACATCCAGGTAAATGCCACAAGAGTTCAAATTCTGTCATCCAGATTTAAACCTTTTTAAATTAATCGTCACTAAAATGTAATTGTAATTTCTTAAAGCTTACAATTATACAGTTAATTTTATCGTAAATGCCTAATTGACTCTTTAACCTTTTCTTTTTTAAATTATTTATAATTTTTTTATAACTCAAGCTCACAATATTTTTTTATATTTTTATTGAATATGAAAATATTTATTTGTTTTTATACTAATTCCAGTATAAAATTTCATGCTTTGTTTTTTCTTGTGTGACAAATTTCACTGGGATGGCTCAAAGAAGGTAATTTGCTAAAGAATGGATTATGTTCACAAGAAGGAAGGGAAGTTAGCAAAGAAAGAATTAGTTTTAAAATAAAATAAATTGTTTTATTTTTCTCACAAGTGAAGTTATGCCAAATATATGTATTTTAACGGTGGCTTCAACTTTTACCACGTCTTATTCGACGTTGGTGGTCTTAACTAAATGATATAGATTTCGAGAAGTGGACCAAAGAGCCTAACCGGTGACTGGATGGAATTTCTATGGCTGTTTAGTCGCCATAACACCTGTAGGTAATAGTTAATTATTACCCACCAAAGTGAATTCTGATGCGAATTCTTAGGCAAGTATTGTTTACTTGATGCAAATTTTAAATATTGCGTAATTAGAATTTAAGACTAATGAATAAAATTTACGGTAGCCCTGGTATCTTGAATAAAATCTAAATATCAAAAAAAAAATGTCTACGGGAGAATATATTTATGAGCGTCACTTTATCAATGACCTCAAGCACCAAACCCACTGTTACAATGAGAATTATATTTCCCGATTAATGGAGTGCCTGACCCAAGCTAACTCACTCCCAGGGTGGGGAGGAAAACCTATCGGATGAACGGAGTTAACAATAAAATATATATATATATAGGTTTGTACTTAACTGAAAATATACTATTATATATCCGCTTACCTCGGACATATTTGAATTATTGGAATTTTTTTAGCGAATGAAGTGATGAAAAAATATGTAAACCATAATTATTAAATAATTCTCATGCAAAGATAAATTTGTATTAAAATTTATTATTATTTTCTCATTGCCATCATGGAAATAAATTCTTATCCCTCCCCTTTAAAACATATAGTCAGTTTCCCCAAATTATGAATGAAACGATATAACAGTAAATTTAAAATAAACACATATTAGTTTTTATATATAAGAAAAAAAAGTCTACTATACAATTGTGCGCAATAATATTATGTTATAAAATGATTTAAGAAAGTTATTATTTTCGAGGGTAGCCATAAACAATTTTCAGGGATATAAAACAGAGTTCACTTTACCTGACAAAAACCCCGGGGTCTGGGATCCGAATGTAACGAGGCATATCAAATGGATTTCTGCTATCCGGTAGTATTTGGAGTAGTTTTATGAAAGCACGAAGATATAATTTTTTCCTGACAAGTCCGATGTTTAAATTGCCATGAGTAATGTTGGAGTCGTAGTTGAAGTCTTGTTTAATGTAACTTTCAAATTAACTGAATTTATATTTTTATATGTACGAGTCATTTCTATTTCTTTTCTGTTCCACTATCTGGAATATTCACTAGGTTCCGAGGTTCTTTGGTGGCAGGCGGCTTCTGGTCAGTTCACATCGGCTATGGGTGAGTAAACCCTTTATGTAAGGTTTTTACCCCATCATGTTAGATATATCTTCTATAGCTTTTTAAGTCTATCTCTCTCAGCGGTCAATATCTAACTAACTCACTCTCTTTTTTATTTCCCAAATTCCCCTCAATAATTAATTTCTTTTTCTAATTAATTTTCATTTCTCATACAAAGGAAATTTTCTTTTTCTTATCGGATCTTCAATCTAAGTCTTTTTCTTTGAATAGTTTTGCCTTTCTAAATTACTTTTCTTTCTTTAAATTTTCATTTCCATTGTTTTGGTCAAACATTCTCTGGCTTTTTCTTGGAATTTTATTTTCATAGTAATTAGCGATTGTGATTTCAACATAAAACTGCTTGAAGGCACAAACAACATTCCTTCTTCACTACCCTCGTTAATTTTAAATATAATTAAACTCAAATCAATAAATAATATATAACACATTTGCACACAACTGTAATTTTGTTAATTTGTGCTATTTTAAAAGTAAAACATTCTAAATAAATAATGTTTACTAATTAATGATGATGGTATATATTTTAACCCTTTATCACCCACTTGAATATATGCTGGTATTTGAGGGTAATGCGTACGCGCTTTTCCCTTTCTTGTAACAGGGTTTGAACCCAGCTACTGTTACAGTATATTAAAATATACATCCATTAATAATTAAAGTAATATTGCTAATAATTTCTCAAGATGGGATTTTATAAGTTTAGATTTTGTTAGATTAAAATAGAATTAAAAGGTGCTATACATTTTGACCTAGAAACAATGCTGCTGGAAAAGCATCAGTTAATTATCTTGCCTTTTTTTTTAAAAGTTAAAAATTAGAAAAGTGGGAAGGGGGAATCTATTCGAAAAATATGTTTCCATATTCTATATACATGTTTTTGTTGTGTTTAACGGTGAAGTAAATATAACTTTTGTAAATATTACTCCAGAAGTAGATATGTATATGTTAAACTTAAATTTGTGTAAATAGAAATATTTAGAAATTCAAACTTTGTGTAAATAGAAATATTTAGAAATTCAACCTTTAATAATACTAGAATGGAAATAATTAAAACATTTTGAAAGACAATAATAGGCTAATTGGAAAAGATAAGTACAGAGATAAAGAGGCATGTTTAATTAAATGAAAAGCAGAGATTAAAAGGAACTGATAAGAAAATAGGTGGTAGTCTATAAACTGTGTAGGAAAAGGTCATGCATCTTTTGCTGTTTATTCCTGATTGAAATCAGAGCTAAGAATTATATTTTTCTGATCAGGACCTATGAGGGAGAAAAACCCAGATTATTGGATCTAAAGGTCCAAAAGTCTCACTAAAGTAAATATAACAGATCCTCCCAATCTTTTATTATTTAGTACATCTTCAGGACTTTATGCAGGGTTAAGTTAAATTGACATAAACATTTAATTCAATTGCCTAAATAAATCTTAATCATTAGTAATTTTCATATTGGTTGTTTATTTGTAAAACTCAGTTAATTCACTTTAGTAATTTACTGTATGTTGTTTGTCCCTGTTGTTTCTCTCATGGGGAAGATACATTTGGCACAGTCATCAGCCACATATGAACTACATGTGGAGTGAAAAGATATATAGAGAGATTTTTCGCAAATTCAGCTGAGAATATTAAAGTTGTAAAATGTCATTAGGACAAAGTAATATTATGGGTTTGGGATAGAAAACATGCAGGAATGGCCTTTATACATCACGCAGATAGAGAATTTTTTAAGCTAAACAGCATATTGGAAAATGACAAACAAGTGGTAGCTCTATTGTGTTTAGCTGGATGAAAAGTTATTGAAATTGTGAATAAATTGGGTGATGGGCCAGTAACGAACGGAGTATGTTTTGAAGAATTAATTAAAAAATTAAGGGACTATTTTAGTCTGAGGCCCTCTAAACACATTGCCAGATTAGTTCTCAGAAATAGTAGGCAAGCCAGAGAAGAAAAAATAAAGGATATAATATAGCTTTAAAGCAGTTAGCTAAAAATTGCAACTATGGAGATTTTGTGGAACAGGTTTTACTAGACCAGTTATTATGGGGAATGGTGGATGAAAGGCTATGCCAAACATTATTAACTGAAGCTGATTTGTCATATAAACAGGCTATTAAAAATGGAATGGCATATGAGACAATAATAGGGCAAACTTGTACTTTTAAAAACAAAGCTGAAGATACCAGTGCCAATATATAAAATTGAAAAAAAAAATTACCAGAAAAGGACTGAAGAAAAGATATCAATAAAATGTTTCTGCTGTGGAAAAATAGGCCATATAGCAAAGAAGTAAAAATGAAAGAAAGAAAGCTGCTACAATTGTGAGGCAAAAGGACATTTAGCAACAGTATATAAAAAGCCTTGTAAAAAAGATATATACATAAGAAAAAGGGACATAGATATGAAGAAACTAATATTAAGAAAAATATAATAATGCCTATGCAGGACCAATTTATGGTAAAAGTAAAAATATGTAATAGTGAGTTAAATATGGAAGTTGATAGTGGGTCAGGTATATTACTGCTCTGTATAAATGATTGGAAAGAAATATCAAAAGCCAACACAAAAGTAAAAATACAGAATGTGTACATCAAAGTAAAGGATGTTAATGGGAATCCTATTGAAATAATGAGAAAAGTAGATGCTCCAGTAGTGTTTAGAGAGAAAGAATTTACACTGCCAGTCTATATAGTTGTGAAAAAAATAAGCCCATTAATAGGGAGAGAATGGTTTAGTCACCTGGGAATACAATTTTCCATTGTAAAAATGATTTTGACAGAAAAAGAAATGGTAAAATTATACCCAGACTTATTGATGCAAGATCTGGGCTTAATTAAAAGAAACCCAGTGGAAATACACTTAATGTGCAAGCCACATAAATTCCCTTTTGCGCAAATGCAAAAGGTAGAAGACAAGTTAAAACATTTAGGAACAAGTGGCATATTAACCCTAATAGAGGAGGCAGAATGGGCCACACCAATTGTGGTAATAACAAAACTGGATGGGGAAGTTAGATTATATGGCAATTACCATGTTACAGTTAACACATATTTAAATAAAGGTGCATACCCAGTACCTAATGTACGCAACATACTAGCAAATTTGTTGAAGTCAAAATATTTTGCTAAATTAGATCTAAACTCTGTGACCATCAGAATAAAAGTTGCAGAGATGACAGCAAACATATTAACATCAACCATGTCTTTTGGGTTATATAAATGCAATCAGTTGCCATTTGGAATTAGTAAAGCACTGAATATTTTTCAGGCAAAGTTAAACATGATATTGCAAGGAATTGAAGGGGTGATGCCATATTATGATAATATACTAATAATGGTGACAGCTAGTGGAAATTTAAAAAGTAGAGTTTTAAAAGTATGTGATATGTTGAATAGGACAGATGTAAAACTAAAGCTAGAAAAATGTGTATGGGTAGCAAGAGAATTCATTTTTCTAGGTCATATGATTTCAGATAAAAGGATGGGCCCTTGGAATGACAAAGTTCAGGCAGTAAAAATACAGTAAGACCTAAAAAGGTAAAACAGTTGCAAGTATTTATGGGTCTCATAATTTTTTGAACCTTTCCTGAAAAATAAGGCAATGGTAGCAACTCTGTTATATGAATTACTACATAAAGGGCAAGCATGGAGCTAGACAGAAACACATGAAAAAGCTTTCAGAAAAACAAAAAATCTATTAGTATTGGATAAACTGTTAGTGCATTTTGATAGCAATCAAGATGTTAGAATTATTACAAATGCATCAGAATGGGGAATGGGTACAGTCCTAGATCATCCGATAGTGGGATGTGAGTGCCCTGTGGTATATGCATCCATTACTTTGTCAAAGGCAGAAAGAAATTACAGCCAGATAGATAAAGAGGCACTGGCAATTATATTTGCAGTGAAGAAATTCCACCAATTTATTTTTGGTCAAAAATTCGAGCTAATAACTGATCATAAGCCATTGCTGGATATTTTCAGAAATGATGGGGCAACATCGGAACATTTAAGTCTGCATATGTTAAGATAGCATAATCTATTGAGTTCATATGATTTTATATTGAAATATAAGAAAGAAAGGGATATTACCCACACAGATGATCTATCAACATTACCAGATAACAAGGAGCCAATAGAGACTGAAATTGAGGTGATCTGACTCCCAGTTGCACATACATCTGTGGGCTGAAGAGTGAGTGAGGTAGAGTTGGGAAGTTGACATGATATTTGTAGAATGGACATGGGGGCTCCTGTAATTCCTATCTCTCCATTAAGTACCATCTCACAACATTGCAAATGTACTGAACCCCTTTCTTCATTTTATGGAGGCATGTGAGTGTTTCTAAAATAGTTTGTATAAACCTACCTTTGTTTTTGTCCTTTTTTGCATTCATATTTTATTAACCTGACATTGTTTAGTTTTTCTGTGAAATACTAAAAAAAATATAAAGTTATTGATATTATTGTCATCATATCAGATAATTAATAAATTGGCATTAAACACTTTTCATGTTTAATAATGACATCTTAAACAATTATAATCTTATAATAATACTGTATCTTATATTAATCATTTGCAGTAATATGGATATAGAATTAATTTTATAATACATATGTGTTGTGATGAAGATCAATAATGACTTGGACATAGCAAGAAAAGAAACTTTCAAGATGTAATATAAATTTAAAACAAACATTACCAGATTTATTTTAACAAATATTATTTAAAAATTCACAACATATAATATTTACATAATTCTAGATGTTTAATATTTTAAAAAAAGTATATTCGAAAAAAATATTTACACAATAAAAATATAATAATCATCCTCATCAATAGTTTTCAATTCAATGGTAATCCTGCTACCTTTTTTAAAACAGTAACATTAATATGCATGATCAGGAATATTATTCCAAATCATATTCAGAACTAATTGTAGGTTCAATAAATATAACTATTACCTAGATAATGACAGCTTTGTATAAATATTTCCATAAACTCGTCACCTTTATTATCCAGGTAGTTTATTAATACAACTACAAATTAATTAAAAATATAGTCTGTAACAAGAATAAGTTCTCTACTCTGTAATTTATAATACCATAATTTTATTATAACTCTATAACTTCACAATGCTTCAATTTGCTTTATTCATTAGAATAAAGATATTAGTTTTAATAATCTAAAAAAATCAGAGATATTACCGAATTCACCACTTTCTTTATTTTGCTGTAATATCTTATATAAATGCAACTTATCCACAACTTTTAATACTTTTTAGAAAAAAAAACCTTTTATTGTATCTATATGTATACACAATCTTATGCTTTGACCATCCTGCAGTCTTCTATTGAGCCAAAAGTATTTTAAAGATAAATTGGTCCTGAAGGAGTCTGTAGGACAGTCAAAACATAAGACTGTGTATACATATAGATACAATGAAAGGTTTTTGATAAAAAGTGTTCAAAAGCAGTGGATAAGTTGTAATTATCTAATCTAAAAACTCAATTAGATATATTGTATTTATGTATACTATTTCACTTGATGCTCTTAACATTCAATTTTCACTTTCATTCATATATTTATAATCAGAAGATGCACTTATTACTCTCTTGATACCCTTTTGGTATTAGGAATATTAAATCATTTATTTAACTTTACATTAACTAAACATCATTTGTGACAAATCTTATTCTTTTTGCTTTCAACAAATTCTAACAACATTTTATAATCTAGCCATTATTCCTCAAACATTTAATAAACAATAGCAATTATGATGTAGGATCCAGCGATGATAAAAAGTGATTAAACTAAGTGACAGAAAACTTCAATAACTAGAAACAAGTAATAAAATCACAGGTGCAGAGCTTAAGGCCACATATTCTTGTGTCTACCTTAAATTCTTAACATAGCTTCTACCTGAGCACTTACTGATTTGTGAAAAAAATTCTACTGACCATCAATCATAAAATATACAGGACTCTATAACTGTATTTAACTTCACAATTCACAAAGCTATATTCAATAGTTAATGTTTCATAGTCAAATATCTCTACCACACAGGATTTAATTTCCACCACTACTATCCTGAAACATACTATTTATCATATACACTTGGAATACCTTCTTCAAACATCATAGATAAATTGTATCATCTTAGCATGAAATAATTTTTAAACTTCATATTCAACATACACTATAAAATCAAGAAGATTTATTATTGTTCAAATTATTTTAAATATTTCACAACAATAAATACTTACATTCAAATCCTTTCTTTGTAAAATAATTCAGAGATCAAACAAAAAAGTTGTCTCTAAAAAGATACTGTCTATAATATTATATTAATAATTATACATAGTATTTTAAAAACACAATATAATATGCATGCTCTTACTTTCACATATTATTTAAATAAAATTTAGATTCATGACAGCTATATTTATACTTTCATGCAGTATTCAAAAAATCAATTATTATATCATAAATAAAATAAACATACCATTTGATTTTTCTAATATAGCACCTTTATAGTAAATAAATGCACATAAAAATTGGAATACATATCAATGATAATTTATCATATTCCTATCTTTGGTTAATAATGCAAATACATCCTCTCTAGGTGATGTTCTTGCATCTGAAAATTAACGATTTATTACCCCTGCAGAAAATATTAAATTTTCTATCACATTTTTATTTTTCTTTATTTTATAATATTAAATATTTAATATAAACTATATATATATATAAATTAAATCACTATTAACTTATATAATTATTTCTTAACTAATACAAAAAAAATAAACCACTAAAAATGTTCTTGATTTCTTATTTGCTCATAAGCTTGAGAGAGAAAGAGAGAGAGCATTGTTTCCTTGATGACTTAAGTTCATTAATAGAGATTTTTTCTTCATCCTTCTCTCTGAATTTATCTCCATTCAAAAAATGCAATATATTATATCAAGTAAAATCCATTGGAAATTTTATTTATTTATTTATTTTTCCATTGGAAATTTTGTCCATCTTTTTAGAATAAGAGTACTTTTAAAATAAAGTTCATTCTGATTATTAAAATGACACAACTTTCATGAAAATTAATAAAATTAATTATTTAATAGTCATTTCTGTATTGGAAATACTCCTTGTCTATCCAGGTTTAAAAATAATTATTTCATAAAATAATCTCTGTACTTTTAAAGTATTTTTATTAATTCAAGTTCAATAAAACATTGCAGAATTCTTTCATTTTAAAGCATTTATTTTTTATATAAAGGTATTATGTATCACTTTAAAATTTCAATAAACAGTTCTTTTAATTTAAAATTTTTATTTCCCACATGTACACATTCAAACAATAATAACTTGCAAGTGTAAACTTGCTTAAAAAAAATAAACAAAAAAAATATTTTACTTAGGGTTAGTAATTATGGTACACCATTAATGAAAATTTACAAAGACATTCGGTTAGTAATTTTACAAAAAGACTATACACAAAAAAATGTTTATAATAGGCATTTAAACAATATTCTGTTTAGAATTAATAAGGGTCTAATAAGCATTTAAAACAATATTTATAATCACATTATTTAGAATAAAAAAATCTTCGTATACTAATTCCTATGCATTTTATGTTCACTTGCACATCCCTTGAAAACTTTTCCATAACCATTCATTACTTTTTAAGGTTAGTAGATATATTATTATATTATATGAAGAAAACATTTGCAAATAACGGGTAACAGACTAGTATGTATAAAGTTCATTTTCATACATTTGTTAGCTTGCATTAATTCTTCTTTCTTAAATAAAAGGTAAATTTTAAGAGTTTTAATGCCTTTTCTTAAGCAAAAATGGATATAATTATCCCGTAACAGTCTAAGCTTTTCATGATTAATTATTAAAATAAAAGAAGATTGTCATTTCATCACAACATACAAATATAATTAAAAATAAATTACTTATGACTCCTAAATGTGACCCTCCAGTCTATATGGCACCATTTTTGGCATCTCCTAACTATTGATACCTTGGTTGGATAACTTATATTCTCTCCCTTAATTATCACCGTTCCAGTCAGTTTCATATGCAGCACTAACAGGGAATATTTTAGTTCTCACTCCATAATAAAATGAATTAAAATAACTTAAATATTATTCATCATTTTAGAATATACTTTTAACACTTTACTAACCAAAATAAAATATTTAAAAAAATTATAACAAACTTCTTACTTGAGTGGAAAGAAACGTTTTTATAAATAATTACTGATTAAAAATTAATGATTGAAGACACATACCATCACTAACTAAAGACTCATTAGTGAACACTTTTATTTATAGCTTTTATCACTCATAACTTGATTGGCTATTTCAGTTTCAGACAAAATTTTTACATATAAATTAATTTCTGTCTGAGTATTTTTTAAAATAATTTATTTAATACTTTTTTTATATTAAACAATTTATTTAATATTTTTGTATATTAAACAATTTATTTAATGCTTTACTCAAATATAATATTAAATTACATTTTTAATAGTAAAATATTTTATTAATCTTAGATTGAATTATAAAATATTATTTAAACAATTATAACATTAATTTTGATAATTTTTTTTTAAAAATATAAAATAATTTGCAATATTAAAATTAATACATCAATTTTAGCAGTGTAATTTTAATACAACTAATAAATCAACTTTAGTAACGAGAAACTAAAATTAATTAATCTGTATAATCTGCACATAGAGGAACCATACGCACTGCAGACTTTATGACATCATTCCTTAATATTTTTAAATAATTAAATAAGAATAATTTAAAATACATTATAAAGAAATACTAAACATTAAATTTTATAGCTAAAATTGCCACTTTAGCATTATGTTCTTAACTTAAATAATTAAATACTAGTATTAAAATATAAGTATAATATTATTTTATTAATTTTGATAATAAGACAAACTAATATATATTTAAAATAATTTGGATAAGGTTTTTAATCCATTAAACATTATATTTTACATTATATTTGTATTTGCATATTTTATTATACATTTTATGAAGGTTATGAATATGAGGCATGGATCCTCGAAAACGTTAAGCCGATAAACTTTAATACTAATTAATATCTTCTCTAATTAACAATTATATATTTTACATATAGTGAGAAGTAAAGCTATATTTATTACTTTAAGCAGAAAATTAACATAATATACTAACTGTTAGATAAACATGTATTTTTTGTTTTATAAAACTGACTATATTACATATTTTTAATGAACCTGTTGCAAATATCATAGTCACAATATATTTTAACATTCACTCCTTTACTTCTTTTGATCACTGAGGGTGCCACTAGGCTACTGTCAACATAAAATATTTAGTTTACAGTGATCAAAGAGTTGATGATGATAAATGTTACCAGCTAGACTTAGGGAGAGAAAGAGATCTTAAACATATCCAGACATTTGAGGAAAGGACACATATACAAATGTTAGCCAACAAATAAAATAATTATTAAAATAGTAAAATTTATTAAATTCAAAACTTGGTTTAAAATAAATACTGGTCAAAGAAAAATAAAATCTTTGACCTAAATTCCACAAGCTTTTTTGTGTGAGAGTGTAAGTGAGTATTGTAGCATCAAATACTTCAGCAGATAATTTTTTTTCTCACTTAATTTAAAAGGAAATTGGAATTTCTTTTTGCCAGCGATTTATCTAAACAACTGCTTTCCTTCCTTAAGAGAATTTAATAAAGACAATTTGAATGGAAGTAACAAGCAATGTAGGTGAGCTTTCCTGGATTAGGATGTCATATGCCTGCAAAGACTCATAAGAAGCCACTTTTAAGATTCTTAAAGTTATGTCTGTACCAGTAAAGAACAAATATTACAATTCTACACAATCAGAATTATGAAAAAAAAAAACAACAAAATCTCTAAAACCTACAAGAAAACAGAAGTATATAATTACTACATTGTTAGCCAAAAGAGTTTATACTCCACATGAAATGCAAACCTAGATTGAATTAATTTACTTTGAGATAAAAAGGGGGTAGGAGATATAAAAAGGAAAGTATCATAATCTGCTAAAGCTTTCAACAATAATTAATGACATAAGAAAAAACCCAATAAGTATAAAATATAAACTCACAGTACATTCTCTGACAAGGAAATTTTAAATATAAAATTTTGACCTTGAAACTAATGTCTCTACAACTTATAAGTTCTGAAAAAAATACATATAATAAAAGAAATCTTTATAAACTACCAATAATAACTAGATTACTAATAATTTATTATATGTTCATATTTTTTTTGTATCAAGATGAGACTTTAGCAAAGAGATTTAAACTAAGAGATTTTAACCCTGGTTATGACATGAAAATGTTCATTTACCTTTAACATGTAATGTTTGGTCCAGCTGATTTCTTCCAGCAGGATGCTCACAGTTTATTTCTATATACAGTTTATTACAAAGGATTTTGTGGCTGTGGCATATGAAGGCAATCTTTAGGATCAGTTTAGAACTAGGCACTTATAACATGTTTTGGTAGTTAGTTTTCAAGCTCTGGGATTTATCTTTTATTTGGTTTAGCACTGCATACTATTAGGAAGATTACTTTAACAGACATCAATCCATCCTCTGCAATTCTTAAAAGAACAGCAAAAAGTAGTCAGTAATTTCATTTCACAATAAGTGACTTTTAATACACAATTTATTTAGCAATCTTCCTGAATGATTTCAAAGAGAAAAACAGAGCTTTTATATTCTTTTATCACCTGTCAGATCTTGATTAAAAATATTGACCAGGGTACATCTCTATCTCCCACTTAATATTAATTAAACACAAAATCCAACCAAGGCTTTTATCTATTTTTAAATATTAATTAAATTTAAGGAAATGAAAGAAATAAGTCTTAGCTTTTACAATAGATCACAATCAACAAAATAAAAAGAAACTGATGACAATTAAAACTCTTTTAAATTAAAATGTTTTTACATTTTTTATCTATAATTCAGTATGTGAGTTATGGTACGTACTCTTAATACATAAAAAAATAAAATACAACAATTTAAATATGATTTTCTCTTTCTTTGAAAATCTTTAAATATACATGTTAGTTTTGATTTTCTGATGGTTGCTTTTGAAGTGGATAAAACATCTGGTTCAATATATATATATATATTGAGACAATTATATGTCTTATGGCACACAACAATTTAGTAGTGGACACCCACACACACACACACACACATATATATATATATATTAAAAGTTGAAAAAAGTAGAACACAAACAAAACCTTTTAGTAGATATTTTTTATATTACACTGGAATAATAGTTAAGGATTAAATAATTTTGAATTAAAAAAATTATTAAACATTTAAAAAAATCTAATTAATATTTTATTAATTCTGATTTTGAAATTAAAACTAGCATGTTTTATGTTACAATAGATATATTGTAATAATAAAATTCCTCTATTTATTTTGATTAAACAAATTGTTTTAAATTAAAATTTGAATAACATATTTTGATCCTACAAAGTTGTTTTGAAAGAATTAATGTAAATTGAAAAGAGTTATTAACTTTTTTCACTCAAGATAAAGAAAAGTTGCTTTTAATTACTGTGTTTTTTTTAAATTCCACCCTGACTATAAAAAGATTAGAAAAAAAGGTTTTAAAGTTTTAGAGTTTTACAGTAGTAAAATTACAAAAAAAATATAACTGAAGGCAAAACTGTGCAAGTCCAGCTGATGCTACTACTTTACAATAGTAGACTTTGGATTCACATAGACACAAGTCTGAGATCTTATGAGGTTCATAACACATACATATGTGTATATTGGCTGGTATAAAAACAAGGGAGCTCACTGCAGACCAAGAGTTACCAGATTATATCTTTCCTAAAAATGACAATAAGATAATCTACTTTTTAGAAAGGATGGGCTTACCCAGAGATTCCATCAGCTTTCCAAAGTAATTTATATGTACACTTTTATCTATATGCACAGATAAAAGTACCACAATATATATATATATATATAAAACAAAAAACACTAGTTAAAAACTTGCATATGCTTGTAATTATGACTATAGATGGCATTATACCAAAAACACCTTCAAGCATTTGTTTACATAAACGTCAAAGCGAGTATTTCACTATCTCTAACTTAATTTCCACCTTCATATCATGATTTCAAGCTATTTGCTATCGTCAGTGAAAGACAGGATTAAGAAACTAGATCTAAAACACAAACTCTGAGCGTTTAAAAAACAGTTTCTATTCAGCTTGCGAGTGTGAATCTTTTAGACACGTAATGTCTTCAAACTCAGCATCGCATGCCAGATAGCTACATGGGTTTGATATCAGTTCAGCATCACCACATAGTAGAAGTCTCTACAATATATATCATTGCAAGAAAGACCTCAAAGGTACATTTATGAAAAACAAAAAACACAAGTTAAAAACTTGCATACGCTTGTATTTATGACTATAGATGGCATTATACCAAAAGCACCTTCACATGTTCGTTTACATAAATGTCAGAGCAAGTATTTCACTATCTCTAACTTAATTCCCACCTTCATATCATGATTTCAAGCTATTTGCTATCGTCAGTGAAGGACAGGATTAAGAAACTAGATCTAAAACACAAACTCTGAGCGTTTAAGAAACAGTTTCTATTCAGCTTGTGAGCGTGAATCTTTTAGACACATAATGTCTTCAAACTGAGCATCGCATGCCAAATAGCTACATGGGCCTGATATCAGTTCAGCATCACCACATAGTAGAAGTCTCTGCAATATATATCATTGCAAGAAAGACCTCAAAGGTACATTTATGAAAAACAAAAAACACAAGTTAAAAACTTGCATACGCTTGTATTTATGACTATAGATGGCGTTATACCAAAAACACCTTCAAGCGTTTGTTTACATAAACGTCAGAGTGAGTATTTCACTATCTCTAACTTAATTTCCACCTTCATATCATGATTTCAAGCTATTTGCTATCGTCAGTGAAGGACAGGATTAAGAAACTAGATCAAAAACACAAACTCTGAGCGTTTAAGAAACAGTTTCTATTCAGCTTGCGAGCGTGAATCTTTTAGACATGTAATGTCTTCAAACTCAGCATCACATGCCAGATAGCTACATGGGTCTGATATCAGTTCAGCATCACCACATAGTAGAAGTCTCTGCAATATATATCATTGCAAGAAAAGACCTCAAAGGTACATTTATGAAAAACAAAAAACACAAGTTAAAAACTTGCATACGCTTGTATTTATGACTACAGATGGCGTTATACTCAAAAACACCTTCAAGCGTTTGTTTACATAAACATCAGATCGCAGTATTTCTACTATGTGGGCTGAACTGAATTATCAGCACCCATGTAGCTATCTGGCATGCGATGCTGAGTTTGAGGACATTACGTGTCTAAAAGATTCACGCTCGCAAGCTGAATAGAAACTGTTTCTTAAATGCTCAGAGTTTGTGTTTTAGATCTAGTTTCTTAATCCTGTCCTTCACTGACGATAGCAAATAGCTAGAAATCATGATATGAAGGTGGAAATTAAGTTAGAAGTGAAATACTCGCTCTGACGTTTATGTAAACAAACGCTTGAGGGTGTTTTTGGTATAAAGCCATCTATAGTCATAAATACAAGTGTATGCAAGTTTTTAACTTGTGTTTTTTGTTTTTCATAAATGTACCATTGAGGTCTTTCTTGCAATGATATATATTGCAGAGACTTCTACTATGTGGTGATGCTGAACTGATATCAGACCCATGTAGCTATCTGGCATGCGATGCTGAGTTTGAAGACATTACATGTCTAAAGATTCATGCTCGCAAGCTGAATAGAAACTGTTTCTTAAACGCTCAGAGTTTGTGTTTTAGATCTAGTTTCTTAAACCTGTCCTTCACTGATGATAGCAAATAGCTTGAAATCATGATATGAAGGTGGAAATTAAGTTAGAGATAGTGAAATACTCGCTCTGACATTTATGTAAACAAACGCTTGAAAGTGTTTTTGGTATAACACCATCTATAGTCATAAATACAAGCGTATGCAAGTTTTTAACTTGTGTTTTTTGTTTTTCATAAATGCACCTTTGAGGTCTTTCTTGCAATGATATATATTGCAGAGACTTCTACTATGTGGTGATGCTGAACTGATATCAGACCCATGTAGCTATCTGGCATGCGATGCTGAGTTTGAGGACATTACGTGTCTAAAAGATTCACGCTCGCAAGCTGAATAGAAACTGTTTCTTAAATGCTCAGAGTTTGTGTTTTAGATCTAGTTTCTTAATCCTGTCCTTCACTGACGATAGCAAATAGCTAGAAATCATGATATGAAGGTGGAAATTAAGTTAGAAGTGAAATACTCGCTCTGACGTTTATGTAAACAAACGCTTGAGGGTGTTTTTGGTATAACGCCATCTATAGTCATAAATACAAGTGTATGCAAGTTTTTAACTTGTGTTTTTTGTTTTTCATAAATGTACCATTGAGGTCTTTCTTTCTTGCAATGATATATATTGCAGAGACTTCTACTATGTGGTGATGCTGAACTGATATCAGACCCATGTAGCTATCTGGCATGTGATGCTGAGTTTGAAGACATTACGTGTTTAAAAGAGTCACGCTCGCAAGATGAATAGAAACTGTTTCTTAAACGCTCAGAGTTTGTGTTTTAGATCTAGTTTCTTAATCCTGTCCTTCACTGACGATAGCAAATAGCTTGAAATCATGATATGAAGGTGGAAATTAAGTTAGAGATAGTGAAATACTAGCTCTGACGTTTATGTAAACAAACGCTTGAAGGTGTTTTTGGTATAACGCCATCTATAGTCATAAATACAAGCGTATGCAAGTTTTTAACTTGTGTTTTTTGTTTTTCATAAATGTACCTTTGAGGTCTTTCTTGCAATGATATATATTGCAGAGACTTCTACTATGTGGTGATGCTGAACTGATATCAGACCCATGTAGCTATCTGGCATGCAATGCTGAGTTTGAAGACATTACGTGTCTAAAAGATTCACGCTCGCAAGCTGAATAGAAACTGTTTCTTAAATGCTCAGAGTTTGTGTTTTAGATCTAGTTTCTTAATCCTGTCCTTCACTGACGATAGCAAATAGCTTGAAATCATGATATGAAGGTGGAAATTAAGTTAGAGATAGTGAAATACTCGCTCTGATGTTTATGTAAACAAACGCTTGAAGGTGTTTTTGGTATAACGCCATCTATAGTCATATATATATATATATATAAAGAGGTATATTATTTAAACTTCATTGTAACAATATTTCATACTCTGTAGTCAAGTTGCAATTTTTAAATGTCCATATATATTCAATGGACCATTAGTAAGAATGGATTTCCATTCTTGCTATTAAAAGGTGTGAAGGTTGCCTTGACAGCAGTTAGAAATATTGGTTGCTATATTTACTGTGAACGTTTAGGTGGTTACTGGTTGAAAACTAATTACATCATTATCTCAGATTAGCTTTAGACACTATTTCGCTTATTATTTCTAAATAATACATGGGCAATTTAAAAGTATTGCTTTAAGTAATGTTTTAGATGACTATTTATTCGTCTGCATTATAGTGACATGTTTATTTCATGTTTAAAGAGGTTTATTTAAACTTCATTGTAACAATATTTCATACTCTGTAGTCAAGTTGCAATCTTTAAGTGTCCATATATATTCAATGGACCATTAGTAAGAATGGATTTCCATTCTTGCTATTAAAAGGTGTGAAGGTTGCCTTAACAGCATTTAGAAATATTGGTTGCTATATTTACTGTGAATGTTTAGGTGAAGGTTACTGGTTGGAAACAGTTAGATATATATATAGATATATATATATATACTGTGATATATATATAGGTGGTATACTATATGTATATATATATATATATATATATATATATATATATATATATATAAAGTACAGCTGGTGAATAGAGAATGTTATATATATATATATATATATTGAGAACAATATTATTTTATATAACTTTTTGAATATGACAGGTAAAATCTCTAGTTTAAAAGTAAAACAAGTGAATCATTTTTGCTTGAGTTAAAAATCTAAAAACAATGAATTGATTCATAGATGAATTTATTTTGTAAAAAAAAGTAAATTCCAAAAATCTTTCTAGATTAGGAGAAAAACTTGGTGGAGTATTTTTAAAGAAGTTTATAGTTAATTAGGATTAACCTAAAAAAAAAAAAAAGAAGAAAAACTTTGATGAAAGACTGTCAAAATAATTTTTTTAAAAAAGTTTTACTTAACATAAATAAAATAATAGTCTAATTAATAGCTTTAATTCATATCATGTATTTTTTTATATATTATGTGTGCATTTATGCATTATTAAAAATGAATTGAATTTTTTTATAAGTCTATGGCAATTTGAACATGTTAATTTTTAGATTATCATACAGCACATCTGAGTGTTTACATATGCATGTGAATTTTATGTTTTTGACATTGAATTAATTGTGTATTGAGAAAATATAATATGATTTATAATGTTTTTTTTTAAAATGCCAGTAAATGCACACATTTCCATGGGTACCCACATATATATGTGAAAATAGCTATTATTTATGCATCATTGAAATATGATAGTTTATTTTTATTATTATGTGACTTCAAATATGTTCATTTTATATTATACAGACATGTTTGTGGACTGATATATGTGTTTGTTGTGAACCTAGTTTGACATATATGTAAATGACAATGTAATAGTGAATTTCTTTTTGATTTTAATCAAAACCAGAAGGCTTAATTTATGTATAGCCATATTCTACAGATCTTAATTTCATTTTATTGTTATTAATAAATTTACATTTCATTGCTAAAGTTATTCCAGTGAATTTATTTAATCCAAAATAGTTTTAGAATATGTTTTTATTATATTTCTTGATCACAGTTACAGTTATAGAGCTTTTGCTCGCTGAGCTGAATTCATGCATAATAGCCTGTTATATAAAAGGGTTTATATTTAGTGTTTATAGACATCTAATTGATGATGATCCTAGTTGATTCACAGGGAATATCCTTTAAAATCCATGCACTGCATTTTATTTGAATTGTTTATTTAGTAATTAAGTTTATAGTTGGTCAGTACATTTATGATATTAAGTGGTCAGAGCATTGATGAGGATCAGTATGTTTTAATATTTCAATGTTATTTTTTTAATTATTATATTCTTATGAATTAGTACTTAAGTTTGTGCATCCAAATTATTGTTTAAATGATCTGCCTCAAGTGTGGCAAGGGCTAAACAATTAGCCTGGTCTATAGTAGTCTCATTTGAAATCCGGTCACAAGATTGACTTTTGATTTATTTTTATAATTTATTTTTTGGGTAGTGCTGGGAACCCAGTTAGTTAGTAGTGTGTTGATCATTTATGATGATGATGATTTTCATCATCTCAGATTCACCCACTTTCTCTGTAACACTACAATATATATATATATTGTCATATTCAACATAGAATGTGATGGTAAATAATTATTAATTTGAAAAAAATATAAAATTGGTATTATATTTTATGCAATAGAAAATATGAACTTCAAAATTATGTGTTTAATAAATTCAGCAGAAAAAATAATCCCCATCACCTAATCAGAAAATTTATATTATGTAAATCTCAAAGGGGAAAAATACTAAGAAAAGCAATCAAAATATCTGATATCAATAATCTTAAGAAGTAATTCAGTTTAAGCTTGACCCAAAAATGTTTTAAAATGTTAAAAGACATATAAGCAATAAAAATATAATGTATAGCTATATACATAGCAAAAACAAAAGTCATTAAAAAACAATTTTTTCTGTTAAATGAAGAAAAAAATACACCTGAAGAAGAAAGAAGATAAAAATAATGGTCTATTTAGAAAACAAACATGGATTTTTAGTGAAATTACATAAAAAATAATGATATAAGTACCAGAGCTAAATATGTAAAAGAAATTTCAACTAAAAATTGATCCCCCCCCCAAATTGAAAACAAAACACATCATAGAATTATGCTGAAAAATTCTACAAAGATTTATATAAATAAAGAATGTGAAAATAAGTAATCAATCCATTATTATAAATATAACATCAGTTGAACAGCTATATGGTCTAAATAATAAAAAAAGTATGCAGTTAATTAAAATAAAGGAATATTAAGAAATAATAGAACTATAAATATTTTTTTAAAAAAGAAATATATAGGATTGTTATTAAAATTCATATATATATAAAGACCAAAATAATAACATATCAAAAGGCTAAAAATAAACAATAGTCCAGATCTGATTTAAAAATAAAAAATTATATAAATATGTAACTTCTATTTGTTGTAACTAAAATATTAAGTAACAGTATTGCATATTTTAAATAAATCTTTTGATTTTCATCAAACTAGTAGTACTAGATATGATTAATATTGGCAAGGCTTTATAACAGAGGAATTCCATATTTTTGGATCTTTTTAGATCATATTTACTATAAATATTTTGTGAATCTAAACACTACAAAAAAGTAAAGGTAACTGAAGATTATTATTTGGACTTTGCAAATGGTGCTATTTTTGCTTAAGAAAATAGTGCTCCAAAGCTTCAGGAAATTAACAGAGTTAAAGTAGAGCAAAAGAAAAATCTTAATAACATAAAAATAATGTTTAATGGATTTAAGGATTATATGTATCAATTCAAATTAAAGAGATTTTATAATTAAAAGACTGGTCAATTTATTAATATAAATAAAGTATAATAAATACAATTACTAGTAATAATAAACTTAGAAGAATTACCCTCAGGATAAACAGTAATTTTACAAGGAAGCTAAAGAATTGATGAAGAAAGAAAAATATTCATTAGAAGTATTCTTGATTTTAAACTTAATAAAAATTGTTTAAAAAAATAAACAAATACTGTTGATAGAGATGCAATAATCTAAGAGTTTAAAGTGAAACTTAATTGTATATGTTTCAAAAAGAGATGTTAGTAGTATGAATAACTGGTGCTCTAAAATGAATCTCAAAAGATTTTATGAATTGTAGAGACCAATGAGCAGTAAATTATTTAGAGAAAAGAATTTACGGATTAGAAGTAGCACATCATTAATCCCTGAAAAACGTTCTTTCTCCAGATTGGAAGTTCAAGTCTTTTATACCTATAAAGTTGTTCATGAAATAAATTCATACTTAAGAGAAGACGATCTGCATTTCCGTGCCGGTGAATAGTGCGATATTATGAAATTGCGATGAACCGTTCTGGGGATGGGGACAATCTAAGATAAAGATGATTTGAATACCTTCTCTTGTAGTAGCATTTATCATAATAAAAAAATAAAATCTAAAAAAGCTTGTTTAGAGCTCATTAGCATGCTTTTATATATATATTATTTTGGCCATAACATTTTGTTTAATAATTTTGTTTTTGTCAGATGTTTCCAATAAAACGAGACTTAACAACGAACAATTAATGTTAAATTTTAAAGATGAAAATAATTAATAAATCTGTATTGCCAAGGTAAATTTAGTGATATATATATATGCATTTGGAGTTTTTTTTTTTTCGAAAAATAGTTGTTTTATCATTAAATAACCGCTGCTATTATTATTAGTTAAAAACAAATAGAGCTAACTCATTAGGACGCTTAGTTTAACTAATTTTAATTTATTGTTTTACAAGCTGCTAGCTTAAATAAAATTAACTTCTCATTGGATATTTTAATACTTTGAAAAATTACAAACCATAAATTTTTTATTTTATTAGCTAACTTAAATACTCTTTTAAAATTTATGATATAATATTAATATCTAAATATATTTTATAACACTTATTTTAAAATTAAAAGTTTTTAAATTAAAACAAAAAAAAAAACTTTGAATTTATAAAAAAAATAAAAAAACTTGCCTATTTTATTTTAAAACGCACTGTCAGATTTTTATTTGGTTTTGTTATCCAATAATAAATGTGTATCACAATTGTATTATATTTTAACTAATAGAAAATATGTATTTTAAGTTTGCGATCTTGCTAATCGATTCAACATAACTAATGATTATCAATTAGTGAAAGGTAAATTACAGTGGTAATGAAAAACTAGAGATAAAAACTATTAAGAAAGAGATATCAGCAGTTGATATTTCTAATTTTACTAACACTTAAATAAATTTAAATTAGAACTTGTAATATTAACAGACTTTAAAAATATCTGATAGGATTGAAATCAATAAGAAGATTCATTATACTCTATTAAGACTGCAAGAAAAACAGTTGATACAAAAACCAAACAATTTATGAGTAAATTTTCTACTTAAGACAAGGCAATATATACTGAAAAAAAATATTAAGAGAATTTTTGAAAATGATTCACTAAAAAAAGAAATATCTAAAGTTTTGTAAATAAAACAACAAAGTATTAATAACGATATAGGAAAATATAATTATGAATTGATAAGGAAAACAATAAAAAATGACGAAAGTATCAAAAACGTAAAACAACATCTTTAGATAGGAAAAAAGTTATTCAGTATTAAGAAGAAAAATATTAAAATACTAATAAAAAAAGAAATGATATGATGAGATGTTGAAAAAGTTATATAAAGAATTATATAGTAATAAACAAAAAAACAAACAAAGTATCATCTATAACTATGACATCATTTGAATTCAAAATGTTTTAAATGAAGAAATAAGACAGAAATCAAGTATCTGAAGAAAGGAAAAGCTCCAAAAAAATAATCAAATTATTATAAATATATTAAAAAAGATTCTTATGATAAGATTAAAAAAAAATTGATAATCTAAATATCAAATACCTATATGATTAAAATAAACCAGACTATTGGAAAAATGTAGTAGTAATATTGATATTTAAAAAAGATGACAAAAGAAAATATTAGAAATTACTGTCCTCTCAATCTTTTAACAGTTCTATACAGAATCTTTACCAAGATAATTACAACTTGTTTACATGAACTTTACATCTTAGTTAATTAAAAGACAAACTAGATTTAAAAGTGGTTTTAGCATAATGAACTACAACCATACATTGAGAGAAGTTATAGAAAGGACCAATAAATACAACATTTTCTCATGCTTTAAAGCATTTAATTCTATAAGTATTTTCACAGTTATTAAAGCTATGGAACATCAAGTTATAGGCCCAAGTTAATGTCATATTCTGAAGAATATTTATTAAAATATACCAATAGTGATTAGGGTACATAGTTATATTAAGAAGATTATCATTGGTAAAAGAGAACAAAAGGATGATTCTATGATTCCAAAACTTTGTCAGCAGTGTTGCAAGAAATATTTTGTGGATTGAAATCTAAACCTAAGGAAAAAAAATACATTAATATTATTTAAGACATCTAGATTTTTCAGATGACATGATTGTTCTTGAAAATTATGCTTCTTAACTTAAAAAAATATTGTAAGAGTTATCAGATAAAAGTAAAAAAGTAATATTAAAGATAAATACTCCAAAACTAAAGTTATGTTTAATGGATTTTTCAGAAAAAAGATAAAAGAGATTGGTAATCATAAATTGGAAGAAGTAAGTAACTACAAATAAATATCTTGGTCAGATTATTAATAGAGAAAAAATATAATAGATGAAATTAATCATAAAATCAAATTCAGATAAAGATCATTGAATAGAAATAGCTTATAATTAAAAAAAATACATCTTTCTTTGAAAATATACATTTTTACCAGTTTTTAACAGAAACACAATACAGACACTTCTAAGCAATCATCAAATGTATGAAAAAATATATATTGAGTAACAAAAATAGTGAAAATAAAAGACATGAGTAAAAGAACATATTGGTATCTCTAACATCATTGACAAAAATAAGAAACTGAAATAAAAAATGGGTAGACTTGGCGAAGAATGCAATAATAGATGGAATTAAACTAAATTCCAAGAAATGGTAAAAGACCTAAAAAACTACCACATGTGAGAAATGAAATTAGGAAGTATGCCATTGTATTGAGAGAAAAAAATAATCGTAGAAATTATTATTGGAATAAATCAATAATAGTTGAAAATCATTATGTAATGGTAATAAACCATATGAAATAATATATTTAATTTAAAGTTGCATTATTTATAGTTACTAATTTGTATGATGTTGTTTGCCTCCATATGAAAATTTACATATGATAGAAACATAAAAAAATCAACTCTTTTGAAAAACAATATTGTTATTCTAAAAGATAATACATTAAAAGTTATTACATAGGCTAAAGTAGACATTAGGCCAAAATTATTGAAAAAATGGAATATACATACAGCTAAATAAAATATTGATACATGTAATCGCACAGTTGGATAATGAATTTCATTATAATATTTTTAAAATGTGGAATTCTGATTAATATATAACATATTTCTGGATTTACCTATTAAAAACATGCTGGTACTTATTAATTAAATGAAACTATGCACAGCATATTAACTTACTGTACAATAAAAATGATGTAAATGGAAAGAGCTAATATTGAAATTATGATGAATAAGGGAATAAAAAATACAAAGTAAGCTTTCCGAGTGATATTACATAATTTACCTTTATTTCAGAAATGAAAGTATGAAATAAAATTTATTTGCATGAATGTTTTATTAGTTTCTTCCTGCACTAGAATCCTTGGCATCAAATGGACATTATAAAATAAGCTGACTGATTCAGAAAGAATACCAAAACTCAAAGCTTTACACTTCACCAAAATATTGTTACTCCTATTTATGCTTTGTACATTTTTCTCATAATAAGAAAGAAAAATATTAATGCACAAATAAAATATTAGATTGTAAATGCATTTTGTATCTAAGAATTGAATACTAACTGGAACAATATTTGTTTATTCATTAAGTGATATGCACGTGAAATATTCATATCATTATTTCTTTTGTTTATTACTGCCAAGAGCGAAACAAAGTATTATCCTCAAAATTATTATCAGTGTTGATGGTAAATGATTTGTTTAATAATGTTATTGTACGTATTATTCCTGGAAGTTATAGGTATGAGATAGTTTTATAATTTTTTTTACTTGGAAAATTTAATTAATTGTCTATTAAAAGAACCTTTGTTTAAAAAGTGATTTAAATCTCCTATTTTATTTTAATGGGTGCTTGTATCCTAAAAGCAACACAAAATAATAGTATTTAGTTTAAGATTAAAATTGTGCAATACAAAACCTTTAACTTATGAATTGAGTAAATTAAGACTAGGTAACTAACTAGAGAATATTTGGAATCATCATTTATAAATTTTTTCTTGCTGAAGCCTGGAAAAAATAATATAATTACCATTATTTTATGTAATAATGTTAAATATTTTGTGAATAAAAACTAATAGTATCAGATCATTTATATTACTAAAAATATTTGATTGTAATTATTAGGGAGGAAAGCATTAATAATTTGAAATTAAGTATGGAAAAGTCTTAAATTTTATTTAAGGATAATATATTTGATTTCATTATACAGGAATCTTTATTATATACTCATGGTCAGTCTCTCAAGAAAAAAGATCTCTGTTTTTTATTTTTACTAATTACATTTATCATAACATTTAACAGTGACTATACTTTTTTATTCATTAGTAATATCCTGTCATAAACAACTTAGTTATTTGCCTACACATTCCATTTTCCTTTATGGATAAGATCATCTATCTTGGTGTCTAGATGAAGAGAACCAGTTATAAAGAATATTTCCTCATCTAACATCATGTCATTTGTATGTAAATAGATTTGTAATATGTATATCTGTATACATTTCTTTCAGAGAGTTTTAACTAATACTTAAGGATAAATATTACATTAAGTGCAATGCAAATGATATGTCATACCATTTTGTTACATTGTAAATTTTGGTAACTTATCAAGGAATCCAAAAAATTCTTTTGAGGTGAGGAATTTGATGAAACCATTTATCATTAAGATAGAGTAAATATGTCAATCAAACATATAGCTTACAAGCATAAAAATACTAAAACAATAACATATATACACCCAGGAAAATAAAGTACATTTACTTATATTAATTAGAGAATGAGAGGAAAATCTAAGCATGGTAAAAAGAATACAATTGTAATGGATATTTCTGAGATAGTGAATGATTTCTAATGCATCACATCTCTAGAAAGTTTAATAGAAAATAATTTTAATTAATATACTATTATTGTTATTTTTATAAGAACATATAAAATGGAAAATTTTGAGAAAAATGATAAACAAGCATGTGATTGGTTGAAAGGATTGAAGAAATGTTATGTAAAAATAGAGAAGAAACTTAAAAGTATGAACATATAGGGAAAAGGTTAACATAAGAGATAGAATATATGAAAAAAGATTAAAGAAACATATGGAAAAAGATTAAAGAAACATATGGAAAAAGATTAAAGAAACATATGAAACAGAGTAAAGTAACTATTGAAAAATAATTAAAGCAGATTTGATGAAAGTGGAAAGATTTGAAAACATGAGATAAATTTTAATCAAAACAAATGGATTTAAATATAAAAATAGAAGTTAGTCAAAAATATAAAGATGGCAAGATAGAAAGTCTAAATTGAAAACTCAGAAAAAGATGGAAGATCATGTTCAGTAATCTGAAATTATATAAATTTGATGTTAAAATGATAAGGAAAATATAGAAATAACAGAGAAAATAAGTCATTAAAATGCTCAAGAATGGGAATCAAAAAAGGTACTTTATGTAAAGAAATGTTTTAAAAGTGCATGATAATTTAGAGTTATATAAAAAATAATGGAAGTCAAAAGTTAATAGTGTCAAAAATAAACTAATAATGATACTTCTTGTAAATAGTCTAAGATGAGTATGTAAGTGAAAAAGAAATTTAAGAATAAGATTGCAGGAACCATGAATTCAATAGTCTGAAGAAATACCTCTCTATTTTAAATTTGAATCAGTCTCACATAAAAGAAGATGTATAAAAGCAAAAAGAAAACCTGGAGTACATTAACCAATTAATTGGTGGAATGGAAAGTACCCTTTGACCTATGTTAATAAATAAATGAAAAAAGTTCTAGAGAAAATTATTTCAAAAAAATAATTCTTAATTTTTTTAAAGAAACTTAGTAAGCCAATAAAAATCACATAATCATCATTTCTCATGCTTTCTCTTAACTGTTATTAAAACAGGCAAAACTCTGTATACATATTGCCACTCAGTGAAAGCCAGAGGTAACCAATGAATGCCAAAAGGTTTGTGCATAAAATCCCCAACTCTATACATATTGCCATTCAGTGCAAGCCAGAGTAATCAATGGATGACAGAAGGCTTGTGCATAAAATTCCAATCTAGTGCCTACTCATCCAATATCCCCAGACTAGATGACAATTTTAAGCACAAGCCTTCTGGCATCCATTGATTACTGTGGCTTGCACTGAGAGGCAATACATATAGAGAGTTTTGCCTGTTTTAGAAACTTTGTAAGGTTTTGAAGAAAGGCATATTGGAAGTAGAGTGAAAGAGATATCTATTTTAGGTTTATATAATTTGGTTTTATCATATAACAAAGTAAAATATCAAGCAACCTAATGAAATTATGAGCCAAAAAATGCAAATAAAATGACTCAGAAAAAAAAAAACTTGAAAGAGTATCATTTTTTTAGAGAAGTATAAAGTTATCTAGAAATTTTATAAGAATTTCAGTATTCCATAATAAGATAGGAAATAATACTATTGAATATTTAAGAAAGGTAAAATAATTTTCTTTTGTTCAAATATAATATGGAACATGGAGAATATTGCAATGAGGTCAGTAAGGATTGGTAGTATTCATTGTTTAATACACTTAACACATATGGAGTTTTCTGCTACATGATTTTTCAGAACAAAATACAAATCAATATCAGTAGGCCTAACAAAATATTACTTAAGGTTAACATAAAACTTACATATAGTTTCTCCAACTATAAATCCTAACAATTAAAAATTCTGACTTCATTTATTTTTTTTTTAAATGGCAGATAATGTAAAAGAAGTTATTGGTAAATGGAGAGGCAAATGCATAGAAATTTCAATAAAAATTATATTTTCTTCCTTTTATTTTTATAAAAAGAGAGTCTATGTAATAGTTCATATTCAACATAACAATCAATGAATATTTATACTAACATATTATAATAAACAATTAGCAATTAACTAACCAAAATTAATATTATTATTTTTTTTCTGGTCTGTAGCCCAGATTAATTATCCTTTGATAATTAACAGTATAAATGATTTTGAGGTGTGTTATGTGTTAAAAATAGAGAAGCATGTGAATATGTAGCTATAATATTGAATTAATCATTTTATGATTCTTAAATATTTAAAAAATGAATACAAAATAAAATAATCCAAATTATACTAAAGAGAGTACTAAATTTGTCAAGATTTTTAAAAATAACCTATAGGAAATAGTTCATTATTCTTTTGCTATAGTAAACATTTTTTTACTCTGTTAAAATATATTATAAAATCGATTTTTTGGGGGGGTTAATACACTAGTTCTAAAAAAATAAGAGAGAGACGATTTGGCTTTCTTTTAAAGGAAATATTTTTACTTGAAATCGTTATTCTTGAAATGTTTTAAAATGATTTATTTTGTGGATAGTCAGTTAAGATAATTAGTGTGTTATTTCAAATTAAATAGAATTCTAGGGAATTAAATCTTTTATAGAAAGAAAATTCAATGTTTTCAAAAGAAAAGAATTTTGAAAAATTATTATATATGATAAAATAACGCCTCTAAAAATCATTAAGAAAAGGAATTACACATACAAGTAAATAAAATAATGATACACGTGAACACATATTTGGACAATGAATTTTTCTAAAAAGAAAAATGTGACAGTACCTCTTATTTAAATTAAAATGACCAAATCAATTTTTACCACTCCGGATTTATGAGAAATAATAGTATTATAAAAATAACAAAGTATGCACGCTGTGGAATATTTAAACAATACTTCAAGTTTATTATAGAAATGAAAGTAGGAACTTATTGTTTTAGTCATAGCTCCCTGCACTAGAATCCTAAGACTTCAGTGGAGATTTTTACAACACTCTGATTGATTGAGGAACACTATCAAAATAATAGCATTACACTTTGTCATTTAAAATATATAATTTTACACTATATTTCTGTATTATAATCTAATAATTATAACCGATGTAATTAATGAATATATTTTAACATGAGTGAATTTCCTTCCATTAATATTTTTTATTTAGACACAATACTATGTTAAAATGACTGTAACCAATCACGATTAAATGCCAAAGCTGAGAGAAATAGTAAAATGTTAGTGCTTTTTTGCATATAAAAGAAATTCTCTGCTCTAGTTGTTATATAAAAAAGTATTATAAAAAACATAGGTAAGTATAAGAAATAAAACTATCACCACTTTTTATATTTCATATTTTATAATTCATAATTTCCGCATATATATATATATAATTGTGATTATATTAGCATTATAATAATAATGAGATGTACTGAAAAAATATTACTAATTAACACAATATCTATTTAAACCATTAATTTCATACATGTGTGCAGCAACAAAATTTTTCTATTTATGTCTATTAGTGTTCAGAAAGAGTGACGTAATTTGTACCAGATTATTATCAATATTATTGACATGGGATTTATTATTTATTAGACGAATAGCATTGTCATATAGAGTCTATATTTGTAAGTTGTAACTATAAAATTATTTTTATTTTTTGTTCACTTCAAAATTTAATTAATCGCCAATTAACATTTAAGTGTGTTTATGCAAACCTTTTGTTGACATTTCACGAAAAGATGTCCAAGTTTAATGACAGAAATCCATTTCAATCACTTAACAGTACAAATTTTAATTAGAAAAGACTATACCATATTTTAATAGCAAGATTTTTAGTTCTAACTAAAATATCTAGATGTGAGAGTGAGCAAAAGATTTAAATTTTGTGGCTAATTATTCTAAAGTATAAAATATATAAAATGCGCTAAAACGTACAAACATACAAAACTGAAGAGAAAGAAATATTAATACAGATAGATACAAACTAAATATCTATATGTATATGGCTAAGCGCTTTCGAGGGTCAGGGTCCTCATATTCATAGCCATCTTGTAAATAAATAAATAGATTAAGAGCGATGCAAATTTATGCAAATGAGATAGTTACGTATTCCATTTCCTGGAGTGTAAAGATTGTAAATATAGTATACTCATTTATTTGTGAAAAAAAATAGATTTGCATAACTTTTTGATTTGTTTATATTATAAACATTAAAAGTAAGTTCACACTAAATCTGTTTACTTTTTTATACTTTTTAACACTGAAATGAGCAATTATTTTATTTCTATTTTTATTTTTTAATAAGTAAAAACTTATTCTTTACAGTTTTTATTAATGTCTGTTAAAACCATCAATTCAAAAATAAAAATAATCTTGAAAATAAAATAATTTTGCAAATAAAAAAAAAAAACATAACTCAAAAACAAGTTATTAAAACAAAAGACTTCATTTTAGCCTTCAGAAAAAATGTATTTTTAATTTAGTTAATGATAAATTCCAAATTTATTTTTAATTTAAAAAAAGCATTTTCCATTAAATCTGAATTTTTAAAACAATTTTTGATAAAACATATATTGCAATAATTAAGGTTTTTCTTCAAAAATATTAAAAATGAACTTAAAATTGAAAATTAAAAGTTGTAAACAACTTTCAATGGTTTGTGAGAGGGGATGACAAAGAGTTTATAAAAAAACCCAAAATTCAGACATCAAGGTTCATTCATTCACTCTTTCTACAATGAAAACTGCATGGTAGAGTAACCATTGCTGCATTCCTTCTCAGAGAACTGTTCCATAATGGGGATAGAGTTCAAGACCCACAGACTGACAAGAAGACATCAGACAAGCCAGCCCAATGGGAAATGCCACATCAAGTGCCTCAGCAAGAAGATCATTAAATTTCTTTCTGCAGAGTTCTATAAAAATATTAAACTAAACCATTGAATTAATTCATAACTCTAAAGGTAGATAAATGTAGAATGTTCATAATTAATAACTTTTAATAATTTTAATAAGTAAATTTTGTAACCTTTAATAATATTAATCTTTGTAAAGATCTTGCATGCTTAAAACATATTTGTAATTGATAATTTTAATGTAATAATTGTAATCAGTTACTATTATTATTTATCTATTTCTCTAATCTGTGTACATCCCTATTTTCTATATTTACATTGTTAATTTATATATTTATGTTATGCCATTCAGAGTGGAGATTGATAATAATAATAATAATTTTGGAGAGATAATTAGGCACTCTCATGTAGCTAATTTATTTTGCTGTTTAGCACACCTATAAATTTTTGATCGGAAAACCTACTCTTATATATATTAGTTAAGCTACTATGTTTTGGCTTATGGTATAATTCAGGTTTGCATCTTAAATGTGTATTTAGTTAAGTATGAGAGAATAATATTTTAAAGCATATTATAAATAAATGGTTAATTTTAAATCCCAAATATGCTTTACTCCTTTTTAGTTTATTCTTATAAATTATACAGATTACTGGGTAAATTAGGTCACTTATGATTACTTCCTTTAGCATGATTCAAGTATGCTAATTTAGGCTAATTTATAAACCAGCATATAGCAGTTTGACATTATGAAACTATAGATTTTGTTCTTGATTAATTGTAATGTTTGATATTTTAGAAAGCAGTATGAATGTGTTTTTATAAAGCACACAGATGCAATATATATATATATATATTAAAATGGGCTTTGGTTTTAAGAGCTGCCCCATTATCTTATTTTTGAACTGGAACATGAGAGTCCATATTGTTTTATAAGCTGCTCCAATCCCCAAATTAAATGTTCACTTATTTTAAAATAGCAAATCATATGGTCCATGGGAACTGAGTATTTGGTACAAATCCCATGAGTAATTGCACATTTGGGCCACATTTCTTATTTATTCTATATAGCACCATAATCTTGGAAGTTATACTACAAATTGCCAGTTAGCCCTCCATAATATTATTTGTTCAGCATTAATCTGAACCTCAGACCTAGTTTATATAATGCAGTCTGCATAAACAGCACATTAATTGCTCATTATGTAATAATAAGGTATTAGTTATATCTTTAGTTATCATTCTCATATGATTTGACTATTATGGCATACCATGATAAAGGCAATGATTAGACTGTAGATTAAAATTGTAATAAACTTATTTTAATTATAGTGCATCAGATGAGATTCTGTTCTATAACTTGCTTATCATTGCTACACCTGTGTGCACAAATTCTGATGCAGTATTTATATTGTGTATTATGTATCTTATATTTTCACAATTAAATATTTAAAACTTATAAATGTTTAGAGTGTTATTCATAATTCATTACCAAATCTTATTCAAAATCTACTCTAATTTAGTATTAGTTATTAATATATGCATTATCTAGCCAGTCATAGATGTGTGTGTTTAGTTAAATTATGAGTAATTTAGTTAATATTCCTGCTCCACCCTTTCCTACTGCCAGCACACAAATTAAGAAACCCTGAATGTAGCCTCATATATGTCATTCATAGGGTAGTAAGTCATGGTGTGTTTTGGAGGAACTGAGGTGCAATCTTATTTGAGGTCTCAACCCCTCATCAAGATCAGCCTTGGTATACTTTGCCAGATCTCTGGATTTTGTTTTATGAATGTGCAAATCTGATTATTACAATATGTATATGAAAATTTTAAATAATTTCTACACAAGTGTTTTCACCTTTATGCAATAATAAGTTTGTTGGTATACATACAATCTTAAAGTGTGTGAATGAATTATGTGTCTTTTGTATGTACATGTGAGATGAGTAGTTAGTTATTCATATGTTTATTATTATTTTTAGTTCTGTGCTTTTTAATAGTAGTAGTATTTTAAGGCAATTTTAAATGTATATTTTATTACATGTATGTGTATTTAGTCCAGCCATGCACCATGCAGCTCATTTATATTAGATTACTTTTATGCATATTTAGTCACTCCATGAAAGAGAGTGCAGCCCATGTATTCACTGATAATTTGTATTTAGTACCAGATGTTTCATCATATTTTTTTTTGCTAGCCTATATTTCTCTTGTCCACTATGCCTGGAATTTTAATGTTAGAATATATTTTGGTGTATATCCACAGGCATGTATAGCTTTACAATTTATTATTAGCGCCACTGTAAATTTTTAATTTCAAATATATTATCAGTGTGGAGGATCATTATTTACTCATTCCAACATAGGTATTGTTATTGTTAAAAGTGTTTTTATATTCATAATATTAGTTGTTATTATACTAATATCTTTTAAGTTTTAACTTGCGCTTTACACAAAAAAGGGAATATTAGTATTATTAGAAAAGAATTATATGGCTTAAAATCTCAGTGTAATCCAACACTCCCAAAAATAGGCTAAGTTCTCTGAAAGTGCTCAGCCATATAATTCTTTTTTAATAATACTAAACTTCACTTTTTTGTGTAAAGTGCAAGTTAAAATTTACCACACAAAGGTGAAGTAAAAAACAATGATTTTATTTTAATATTTTTTAAGCATCTCCACACTGATATTTAAATGCTATTTGAATTGAATAAAGTTTGTAATATCTCATAATATTCTGGACCAAAGCATAGAGAACTAGTACTTTATGTTATTAGCACTGGATTTTTAAAATGAAGATTGTACATTGTAAATAAAAGAACTATTAGGTAATAAATGTCACTTATAAGATAAAATTATAGAAATGGTTTTTAAGAAATACTCACCAATATATTAGTTAATAATATCTGTAAATTATAAATAATAAATTAAAAGAAAAAAAGTATAATTATTGTAAATAAATATTTTATTATTAATTAAATACATTTTTGTTTCGTTGCCTTTATAATATCATTGTATAAGCACAGCTATTTATCAGAAAATCTGCTTTAATAATATTCGCACTGATAATTATTTTTTAAAAGTACATTTCAATTATCACATAGTGTTTATACATTAATTTTTCTTAATAGTTATTTAATTATTTTATCTGCATTCTTAAAAGATAAATTCTATATTATTTGCTTCATTTCAAATGCATTTGTTGTGCAGTGGGCAGCATAAAAATGTCCTTAAAGTCTTATAGATTCTTTTGATATTGCTTCTTTAAATTTGCATAAGAAAATATAAGATATCTGCGTTTTATGATTAGTAGAAGTGAAAAATTATATTTTAATAATTGTAAAATATTTAGTAACGTTTTTCAAATTATTAATTATATATTACATAAGTATTTGAGTATTGTTATTATGTATTTAATTTCTATTCTTAATAATAATAATAATAATAATAATAATAATAATAATAATAATAATAATAATAATAATAATAATAATAATAATAATAATAATAATAATAATAATAATGATGATGATGATAATAATAATAATAATAATAATGATCATGATATATTGTTCTGAGTGCATTTTCCTGAATTTGAACCCAGAGATCAAGATATTTTAAGATTGAAAAGAACCTATATTTGAAACAAATATTTTTTAAAAATTAAGATAAAATATTTTATATTATAAAAAAAACCTTATATTTTAATAAATATGTTTAGCTGTAGTATTGTCTACAAGAAGACTCATATTCTGGAGTGGTCTTTTAAAATTGATTTCATATCATACCTGTGTGCAACTTTTGATTGTTCTGCTAGTTTGAAACATATGAAATTTCTGGGTTCCGTGAGTAGTTTTTGGCTTGCCTATCATGATGTCCTATGGTCATATGGTACCAATCATTTCTTAGGTTACAATATATAGGCAGTTATATGTTTAACAACTATACAAATTCAAGTTCTTACACTGCTCTATGATTTAAAATGAGCAACATATAATAATTTTCAGATTATTTAAGAAGCAAAATAAATTAAAGACATTAAATAGCTATTTTTAGAGACTTATTCAGAAATTAGACCACTATTCTGATGATGATGAATGTACTCTAGAATATCCTTAAGTGGTTAATCTGAAATGTCTTTCACCTGCTTTCTCCATCAAAAAGACATTTTGTTAACACTATTCGCAATTAACTGACTAAATAGTTTATCATTAATGCTTCTACATAGTATGAAGTATATATATTTAAAACTTTTTGTCTAAAACAGAGTTATTTTTTCTGGTAGTAAATTGTACGACCAAGCTTGATAATCAATAATTGCTCTCCATCTTCTTAATACAATTAAATGTAACATCCCGATATTTAAAATTACATTATAAACATTGGTATGATTATTTATATGTATAAATAAATATATATTTTAAATTTTTTTATTACTTTTATATGTTTGAATTAGATATTGTATAAATTTAAACATTTATAACGTCTGAATTACTATTTATAATATAATTTTATTTTTCATTTAGTTTGTTAAAAATTTATTTTATAAAAAAATAAATCACTATTTTTTTCTTTAAAAGTATAGGTTCTGTTTGATATCAGAGGATTCATTAGATTTTAACTTTATTTACGTAGAAAACGAATTTAACAATAATAAATTTAATGCTGTACAAATTTAAACATTTAAAGCTTTAAATCAAATTTATTTTGAAATCATTTGTGTAGCTTTTAAAGTAAAAATTTATCCTTTGTTCATTAAATCGATTTTATTTTTTGTTTTTAACAGTTGAAATATATATAATCATTAATCAAATTTTAATGCTAACATTTTTTTCCTCTATATAGTATTTTTAATGTTGATTTCGCATATTTGTAATAAATTTTGATCAAATCTTAAAACAATGTTTATAAAAAAATTAATTTTTATACAATAATAAATAATTTATGTTTTGACAAGTTAATCTACTTTTATTAAAAAACGAAAAATAATCTTAAATATAAAATGATAAAATAAAGTTATTTTAGCATGTGTTGCTAGATAGGATAGATTATTTTTTCCTATTACTGAAAGTTAATATTTTTATCTAGCGTGCAGACATTTAATGTGAAAAATTAAATATTAAACTGAGTACAATATTTATAAATAGTGTAGATTTTCATCAATATTTTTTTAAAAAAAAATACAACTTGTGAGAATGGCAGACACAAAAAAGATTTCTGAAACAATTCTTAACTAAAAAAATATCTTAATAGAATTGTATGTTCAACCTGTAATTTTGATTCTCACATTATCTTTCTAGCTACTTAGCATCTCAATAAGATAAACATTATTTGATTTTTGGAAAAAAAAATCATTTAGTATAGTAATCATGGTTTCTGTTACTGATAATGTAATTCAAATATTTTTTAATGAAATATAACACATTAGGTTGTTAAATATCAATGATTTGAAATAAAACTACCAATTTATATGTACTCCTATTCATTTATATTTACAGCCTTTTTGTTAAAGTGAAAGTATGCTAAAATAACTAATTTTTTTTTTTTAAAAAGTTCAATTAATTTTAAAGATAAATTTTTGTGTTTTGTTCATTTTCAATTGTTATTTTTCTTAATAAATGCAATAAAAATTTGGTATCTTTGACGAAACTTAATTGTTTTATACTTTTGGGTTTGAAATACATTAAATAGCATCAATTTTATCTGGAAAAGATTGTATTTTTTGTTGCTCAATATATATATATATGATCTAAAATTGTTGTTTGGTTGTTTTAATATTTCCCCCCAAATATTAAAAAATGTTGGAAAGGTTTTTACAATGTATTTGAAATAGTAACTATATTAACAACATCCTTTGTAATTATGTCTTTCCTTACAAAAGTGTTTGATCTAAATATGTCAGTAGTTTAATTTTGCAAATAAACCCAAATTTTTTAAATAAAAAAATCTAAAAATAAATAGTTTCTATCTGCTAAATAAGGATTTATCTGTTAATAACTTGCTTATATATCAATGATTGTATATATTTGCTTAGAACTAAATCTAATTAATAATTTATAGTCATATGTGGATTTGAAGACTGAGAGAGGATCAAATTCTCAAATGTTCATTCATGGAATAGATTCTGGTAGTTTGTAATAATACAGCCATATCTTTTACATATTGTTTTATTAATAATTCATAAATGATGGATAAAATACTTCTTACAGAGTAATTGTTTAAATTTCTTACATCAAATGCATATTCTAGTAGCATTTATATAATCTTATAATTGAATGTTTATAAAATATAGTAATTATATATATATTGTACCGGTCAAAATAGTATGCTCACTTAACAAGATTTAAATCCTAAGCAAAAGTGCCTCGAATCCGATCATGCTCGAGATACACAGGTCTGGAGCAATCCTGAATTCTAACCTATTTGCCTATTCTTTGAATCTCTGACCCAATGAACAACAATTCTGATGACACAGTAAAATTATTTTAAATCCGTGCCCATAAGCAAAGCGGTAGAGCATAAGATCAGACTGATGATGATGAACGAGGTCAGAATAGCCCAGGAATTACATTTAATATAGTTATTTATTCATTAATGCTAAGCTATTAGCTAAAGAAAATAGTTGTAAATATTAATTAGAAAATAATAATTCAAAAACAAACACAAACCAGGATTTACATGAAATTATATATATATTTAATAAATATAGAAAACGCATGTATATGTTACAAAATTGTTTCACGCTTGGAGTGATCTTATACATTTTGCAAACTTAGGATTTGTTTTATAAAAATCCCCTTTACATCAATTATTTCATGAATATAATTTTATAGAATATGTTATAAGTTGTGCGGGGTTGATATGCCAATTTACAAGTGTTTACAAATAAAATGTTGTAGACGTACAAAATAATCTACAAGATCGGAATAGATTCGGATTACAGAAGGATACATGATAATTTAACATTAATCATTTTGACAATAAAATATAAATGTACGGTCTCAATCATTTATTTATAATCTTAAAATCATTACATATGTTTGATAGGCATTGTTTGGACATAGCGTCTCTAGAATAAGTATACATAAACAAACAATGTGCAATATTTACGAGAATAAATTATACGAATTGATTTACGTCTCTGGGAATCGATAAAGCTTTTTAAAGGAAAGCAGTTTTAAGATCAACATACTGAACGTATTTTACGAAATGAATCATTATCTTTAACACATCATTGCGACATACTAAGATTAGATGGACGGATGATCAAATTCAAGAGCAAATTAACAGTACTAGCATACAATAATGAAATAAGGCCTCATGGCGATTGGATATTTTATCATTTAAAAGAATACTTGAGACGAACTTAGATTTGGTATGTCCGCACATTCTGGCGGAGCAATATTGAAGGAGAGGCTGAGTTTGAGACCCCAGATCATTATGTACTGCCATCCGCAGCACATAATCCTCATAAACCTTACGTTCCACAGAGAGAGTAGGGTCTCTGATTACGAACGATTTTGAAAAGTAGAACGGGAGCTTCAAGCTTTCGATGTCCCCAATAACAAAACAATCAAGAAATGGAAAAGATAAAATATCAGAATAAAGAAAAGGTATGCCAGCAACGTTTATATAATTTTATAATATTATTTAAAGTTTGGAAATGGTCTAACCTCTTGCGCAATAATCTGTTTTCAATTCTGAGTCATTTAACTAATCATAATGAATAATGACGCTTCTATTTATAATATTATTAAACTAACAACATTTATATTTAAAGAATCAATTCCCAAATATGTATTAACTGGTAGAATTCGCCCTTCAGGCACCAGAAAAAAAGGAATGGATTAATTATGTGAAGGTTCATGATCTTTTTAAAATAGAAATTTAAAGACAAATTCAAAGCAGCCAATTTAGCAAAATTCATCCACAGTAAAAGTTTTTAATTTACTTTAAGAATAATGAATTTAAAATGAAACCAAACTCGTGAGCAATTTCTATTTAATATAAAGAAAACTTTATTGATAAGTTTTAAATAAAGCCCACCCTTTTTCCAAGTAAAACAATTATTTTCCCTCTTACTCATGAATTTAACGATTTTGGCATATTAAAGAAAATAGACTATATTTATACATTAAACAAAATACATAACATTTTAATGGAATCACACACATTTATATATATATATATAATTTAAGTAAGTGTGAAAGGTAAGTTAAAATACATGATGTTAATAAAAGATTACTGAGAGAGAGTTTAAAGCAAAATTAGCAAAAGCTTATAAAATAATATATAAATTAAGATATGAAGGTTGAACTATAGATTACAAATTACAAAAGTATTGACATATGAAGGCAGTTCTACGTTGAAGGTTACTTAAGGAAAAACAGTATAGTGGCATCATTAGCAATCAGCAGTTGGAAGTAATCATGTTGTATGGTCAGCCAAATGGAACATGGCAGTGGCAGGCAGACAGTTCTTCAAGAGAAGAAGAAAAAGGTGCTAGATTCCACTACTCACACTTCATCACGCAGAACTTGTGTTGGCTTCTTAAAAGTAATTAAACTCAACTCACTGAAAGATAACTAAAAACTGAAAGTCTAAAAACTAACTCCCTTTGTTCTGTGGTTCCTTTTATAACATTTTAATACCGCCCAGAATGCAATTTCATATACCAACCTTATCTCTATAATCCCTTTAAAAACAACATTTAATTAGCAAATATTTTCAATAGATAAAGCTTGAAATACCATTTTTAGCTATTTTAAATCATTCGACAATAACTGATAAACGATTTGTTCTCGATCTTAATTGCGATTGACAATTCCAATTAAAGGCAACAAGCTGAATTTAAACAAAGATTATTTTAGCATTTTGAGCCTCCCCCATTCTTCTTTGTTGTTACATTCCAATAGTTTAATTAAATACTTTACATCAAAATACATATAGATATAAAAAATTACAATTATATAAAGAAATATATTTTCATAAAAATAAAATTATTGCTTTAGTCATAATATATATATGCATCACTACTGTTTCATTTTTACTAAACAAAAATTAATCTTACTAATTTTTCTAATGATTCGGCATACAGTGTGTGTGTGAATAGCATATATTTATAGCAAGGTTTGAATTGCGGACCCCTAGGAGGTTAGTCTAGATGTGAAACATGAAGCGTCGATGATGATTAAACATTGATCGCTTCATTCTTTCTGACTTAAAATGACAAAAAAAAAAAATCAATAAAAAAATACCTTAGTTGGAGTCTACTATCATTTTGGTAAGAAAAACAACCTTAATAAATGAGTAAAAAAAACTGCCTATTATTTGAACCGTGTTTCTAGTATGGAAATGACAAAACCTTTCATTCATTTCTTCCTTGTCGCAACTTATTATTACTTTAGATTTGGTGTAGGGATTCAAAACATGAGAATTTCCATGTGCATATTTATTTTTATTGTCTTCGACTTTGTTTATCCATGGTTGATTCTTAATTTTTTTTTTTAATAATATTTTCCTGGATCTGGAGGTATATAAGGGTTATAGGTATGTCTTTCTAGATCTCTTACTAAAATATTGAAAGCAGTCACAATATTGCGCTTTGGTAGATTATTAAATTGTTCATTATTAAAAGTATCTGGCTTTAAAAGAATTTCTCTAACTTTCTGTGATCTAATGGCATCCATTATAACATATTCACTTTGGGAGTTGAGAAGTTTTTCTCCATCTTTTATGAAACTATTTTTTTCGACATATGTCAATGCTTTAAAACAAAGTTTATCATTTCTGTTTAATGATTTCATCTCCTCATCAATTTTGTTCTGATGATATTTCATAAATAAATAATCATGGGATTTATTAAAATGGGCAGTATTGTACACAACTAAAGATCTGTCCACTTTCTTCATTTTCATATCAGGAGGCCATTCAGCATCATTTTTAAACTTTAACTTTGATGTTTTCATTAATCCTTTATCATCACTTTTCCCCAGAACATCTTTGTAATTATTATGAAAATATAACTCAGAGTTATCAATTATGATTTCAGAAGATTTATCCAAAACAGTATGTATTGTTCTATTGATCACATTTTTCATGATCGATATAGCCACTCCATTTGAAGGTGCTAAACTGGTATCATCACTTTGAGATGGGCTGGCTTACAGTAGATTTGAAACCACCATTTTCTCAGTAATTACTCCATCTTTAGCTAAATCTGCTAGAGTAAAATTTTGACTGTGAGTAACTCCTGTCAAATCTAATTTTTTACTTTTCTGTTGAGTAGAGTTGGCATTTGTATTCACTAGCATAATCTCATGAGGTTCCAACCTTGTTTTAGTTGGCTGAGGTTCTGTGTCCTCTGCTTCACTGTCTTTTAAAAGTGCTTCCATGAAAACTGTCTTATCTTTGGTTTCAGCATCAATATCCTTTTGCTTGGGAATAGATACATCCTTGAAACAATCAGCTTGCGTGTCCTGAGTGATAGTAAGATCAATATTTGATTTTAGTCCTTTTAATTCATTAAGATCTCTTCTAAGTTCCTTCATCATCTCCATAAATTCTGCATTTCTTTCTGCTTGGTCTCTTTCATGTTTCATCCATTGTTCTGCTTGGTCTTGATTTTGTTTCATCATTTCTTGCATGAGTTGCAAGATCTTTTTTTCCTCTGGAGTCATTGCTCCTATGATTTCTTCACAATTCACTTTTCTTTCTTCTTTTGAAAGATAGTCAATTTTAAATGTCTCTGTGAAATATATTTTAATATTTTGATTTAAACTTTTTATTTTGTTTAACGTATTGTCCCTTATAATTGTTTGAAAATAAAGCTAGCTTCTTTCTTCTTTTATTTTGCTTTAAACGTATTGTCACTTCTAATTATTTGAAAAATAAGGCTTGTTTCTTTCTTTTTATTTTATACAGGATATACACCTCTCTCCCTCCTCTCTTTAACTGTCTTTATTTTGCCATTTTTTTGTTGCTGCTGACTGCTGCTGATAAGGGGGAAAAAATATTTGATCATAACATGTATGTGTATGATCTATTGGAATTCAAACTGCCTTGCTGCTTGACTTTTGGTTGTTTTTCTGCACCCATAATAGACTCTTACAAAAACAATTAGTGATTTGTTTCTACAATATAATGTTCTGCACATGACAATTATGGAAAAACAGTGGAAATATAATTTAACTCTCTCTCAACCCCTAACATTCTGGTTTGAAATCATTTTGACACTAGTTTATTATATTAATATTTGCACATTTATATGGCACCAGCCAACAGGATATAACAAAAACAATTCCAAATACATCTGGGCTACTCAACTAGTAAATATAAGTAATTATTTGTTACACATTATAAACTCTATTACATATATAATCTAAAGAAAATACACTAAATATGACATATACCTTGTTACAATTTCAAGGTTTATAACTTATGGCTTAAGTACATGGGTTTTATTTGTAAACCATTTTCATTTTCATGTATATAATATAAGAAACACATTTTATATGGTTATAAAACCAAATACAGAAAAAAATCACTTATGGTTGTAACACATGGGTATCAAAAAATTTTTTTCATTTTTAAAAACAAGATTTTTACATTTGTGGCTGTAAACATAGAATACAATATTTTTCTATAGTTGCACAACCAGATACAACAAAAACCATTTACATTTATGATTGCAACACATGGACATTGGTTTTAATACAAAATTTGCACATTTTATATTTATAAAATCGGAAAACAAACTCGGGTAGGTAGGAAATATACATATCTATCATCA